>CAHIKZ030000125.1:700000-780000 GCA_903632075.3 Acanthosepion pharaonis | reverse complement strand
TATTATGTATGAGTTTGTGTGTATGATATATATGGAAACTTTGGTATATCAATACTGTTTTTTATATATCTAAGTATGTGTGCATAAAAGTCTATGTGTGTATATATGTGTGTGTATTTAGGTTTATATATATGTACGTACATATGTACTTGTTATCATAGATATGTATATGTACGTATATGTTTATGTTTATATATTTATTCGTGTGTATTTCTGTACGTATATGTATGTATGAATATATATATATTTTTTTTTTTTTTTTTTATGTGTGTTAATTTGTTTTTGCTGCTGTGTATATATATATATATATATATATATGTATATATTTGTGGATTTCTTTTATCCTGTTTTTTTTTGCCAAATATATAATGAAACTATTATCAACTTATATGATTAATAATATATATATATTTTTATTGATATTTATTGTTTTTGAGTTTTCGTTTTAATATATTAAATAATATTATTTTAAACATTTTTATCTTTATATATTTGTACCTTTTTTTATAATTCAATAAGTGGTTAGCATTTATTTAAGTCTGAAATATTTACTGGTTGTGATTTCTCAAATGTCTATGCCATTGTGGATGTATGTTTTGTGTATATATCGGTATCTATGTGTATGTAGAGTGTATTCACATTAACTGTGTGTGTATAAGTTAGTTTCCACGTCTCCTTTTTTTTTTCGTAAAGGGCTGTGGAGTTGTTCATGTATTCCCCCACCCTTCCTTTTTTTTTTTTTTTTTTTGTGTGTATTTGTGTGTGTGTGTGTGTGTGTGTGTGTGTGTGTGTATGTATCTAATTATGTCTGGATGCGTATGTATTATAATCTGATTGTGTTTTTGTTGTGTCACGCGTGAGTTTAAGACCATATTCACAAACTTTAAAATAAAAACGGAAAAGAAAAAATATATACATGTATTATCAGATGACCGGACGAATTGAAGCTTTTCGTCTTGTCAGACGTAATTTCAATGAAGAAATGAATTGAATAAACATATATATTTTTTCTTTTCTCAATAATTTTGTAGTTTTTAAACTTAATAGTGATTAAATTTGGATTTTTAAAATTGCCAGTTTTAATTTTAATATTAAATTTTATATAAATTTATAATTATTAGTTAGTAAAAAATTATTTTTAATATTACATGTATTTAAAGATCTAAATAGCTATAATAGCAGGATTTTGTTGTCAAGCTTTTGAATCTTTCTGTACTTCGTTTTTGATTGGTTATTCTAGCTTTTGTAACAATGCTCCCCTAGTGTAGGATCGTTAATTCATCTGAAACTTTTAAAACCATTTATTTTCTTTTCAACACCATCACTTGATAAGACACAGAGTGTAAACAAAATGGCTATTTTTGTAGTGATTTTATAACATACTTATGTTATAAATTTTTTATAAAATAATTATATCTGCTCTACTTTGTATTGAGCACTTGATTTTAAGAATAGTAATTGTTGGTTATTGGAATTCATTCCGTGTATACCAATTATATACTTTGATATATATATATATATATATATATATATATATATATATATATATATATATATATATAAAGCAAATATGGATATAGATCCGATATATGAAGAAAAATATATACGGAAAAAACAAAACAAAAATCCTTATATACAATTATGCTGTTTTAATGTTAAAACGTATTCCTAAAATTTTGATACCCAAAAGTTTAGGAATACGTTTTCACAGCGTCGCCCACGTGACGACAACATGACCATGTTTTAAACGGAGCGCTGATCTTATAAAACTTTCAGTTATTTGTTTGGATAAGTTTTGTTCTTATGTACATCGTCTTTGTCATGTTGTATTGATAATGTTATATTTATGAATATGTCCTGAAGATGGTTTATTAGACCGAAACGTCCGACGTTGACATATTAACATTAAAACAGCATAATTGTATATAAGGATTTTGTTTTTTTTTTCCGAATATATTTTTCTTATATATATATATATATATATATATATATATATATATATATATATATATATATATATATATATTCTGCAGTAAGTTATAGTCTTTTTTGAGAGTATTTGCAATTTATAGGATATATAAGGAAAGAGGAATGAGCCAAGTGTAAATGAATTGCAGAACAAGTTTTGGAAGTTTAACCAAGCGGCTAAACTGACTAAGATCTTCAAAGGTAGAATTTGTGGAGCACCATGTATTTGGTGTAAGTGCAAAATTGTCCAATAGTTAGATTAAGCTGTGAACTGTTGTATCTTAGAAATGATTAATGATACCTTACCGGAATTTTCCTGAACTTTTAGAACACTATAAGACACTGTGCAATAAGAAAGTATAATTACATGTTTTGAAATAAAGTTCATATATATATATATATATATATATATATATATATATATATATATATATATATATGATTTCAGGATCATTTTCAAAATTCTAGATGATTTTCGTTCTCTGTCACCTTCTATCTCTGTCCTGGCGTAACACGATGCCGCAGAGTTTTCACGCACGATATTTTTCAAGTCTTTTTTCACTGATTTTGAACTGTCATAGAAGAAACTCATTTCTCTCTCGTGCCAAACGTCTTATGGATTGAGTTGGATCTTTTCTAATTGATCCCTTTAGATCTAAGTTGAAATGATGATCCCTCTTCCTGTTGTGACCTACTGATCCAGTTTATCCTCTCTACTGTTTCCTTTTTATTAAATTTATTCACCTTTCTCTGAATGATTCTTGAATAGATTTGGAGACGGAAACCAGAGTATGAATATTGTAATCATTACTGACGGACTAAATTAGCATTTTCCTCTCACCATTGCTCAATTAGGAAGATAGTAGTTCTGACACAAAATGATTATAAACTCAATCTGTTTAGATATTAATTAACATATGTGTATGGACAATTATGCTGTTACATCCGATATATATATATATATATATATATATATATATATATATATATATATATATATATGTACGATAACTTCTCAGAGCTAACCTGTAGAAAAGACAATATTTTCGTTATTATTAGTTACGTACTTCAGTTAAATTCATTTTCTTTTTTTGCTTTGAGAAATTCCACATTGAACGAAACGCGTCAGCAATAACTACAGTTTCCCTAATTATATATATTACGAAATCGATAAACATTGTTCTTCATATGATTTGAAGCCCAAAGAACCAACATTAAATCTCAAATGTGGGTGTTTTCCTGTGCATGTTGTTTACATGACTTGCTGACATCTTTCCCGATGTATCAACGGGGATTTTGTCAGGAAACTAACACATTTAATTTCGCAATAGTAAGAAGAAATTAAAAAATCCTGGCCATAAAAGTAAACAAAACCATTGAAAGAATATACAGACGAAAGAATAATAATGAACAGCAATTAAGTGGTCATTTAGTGCGTATTTAAATACAATGGCAAAGTTATGACGATTACTGAATGGTGATGGTTTGAAGTCGATAATAAAAGGCCTAGCAAGTCGAGCATTTGCATCACATATTGTGGCAGCTGTAAGTGTTGATTGCCCAAGTCATGGTCTAAAGCCAAGAACACGGGATCTGTAACGACCAACACCGCATCATCTTCACTGTGTATATGCGCAGAACAATATCCAGCGGCGTTTACAGGTCATTCAGCTGAGGACTTAGCGGGCGAAGGTTAAACAAATTTCCTCGACTTCGGATTAATCAAAAAGATCGCGGCGGAGCCACACATCCTTCTCTGTTTTCACACAGCACCAATTAAATGATCTTGTTCGCCAACAATCGGCATAACTTGACAAACAGTTATTCGTATACTGATTGAAGTGAACGATTGTTTGCGAATAAAGACATTTTGGTTCTCAGTGTTTGAAAGCGTAAAGGCGAATGCCGAGTAATGTGATTAGTAGAATGAACCTTCTCAGAGAAAAGAAGAAAGCTGCACACACGCACACACTAACACGCAGAAACGTAAATAAATGGAGACATATATTTAATTATATATATATATACTTGCGTATATATAGATCTTTTTCACATATAAAAGGATACTTATATATATATATATATATATATATATATATATTCAGAGAGAGAGAGAGAGAGAAAGAGTGAGAGAGAGAGAGAGAGAGAAAGATTATATATTAATGAATATACATATACCTTCTTTTGGAAGTGTAACTTAGTTTCGTTATTCTACCAATTCATCAGGCACGAGTTGTTAATTTTGATTTTAAATATATATATATATATATATATATATATATATATATATAGGGCTATATATATATATATATATATATATATATATATATATATATATATGTATATATATATAGCAGGGCTACCAAGCATTCAGTCGATGGTAATGAAAATTGTTCCGATGGGTCGGTCACATTGCGCGTGGATGACAGTCGTCTACCAAAACGGCTGTTCTATGTTGAAATGTGGAAGGAAAGAGAAATGCATCAAAGCCGAAGAATAGATATAAGGACACAATAAAACCTTATCTGAAACAATCTGGACTATCTGTAGACCAATGGGAAAAAATGGCCTTAAATAGAAGTAAGTAACTAATTCACAAAAGCATTGAGTATTTTGAGAATAGCCATATGCAGTACAGTGCTTACAAACGCCTGATTCGTAAAGGCGAAGAGGGTCCAGCACCAGGTCCAGAAATTCACCACGTTAATTGTGACATATGCGGAAAATTGTGCCTATCTTTTGCCGCCTTCAAAAGACATTTGCGTAAATGTGCAAAACCTAGTGTGCAACCGAATAATGTCACTGTAAACAAAACTGATTGGGTATGCCAATTCTGTGGCAAAATTTGTCACAGACAGTTTGGCTGTCCTGAAGAGTCACCTGCGAATACATAGAATTTGAGTGTAATGGGAGGGGCGTGAGGACATGAAATAAAGGAGGTGGTCACGCTCGAAACTGAGAGGACAGCCACGATATATATATATATATATATATATATATATATATATATATATATATATATATAATATTATATAAATGGTATTATAATATATAATAATTTTTATGGGCTCCACCACTTTTTGATATAAGCGGACTCGACCAAAGTCTTACTTGGACTGCTGCCGTTAAATACCCACAGTCAGTCAGAGGGTAGAGAGTGATATATTGGAAGAGTGAGCAGAGATTGTGATTGAGTTGGAGGTAGAGTAATAGTGTGAGGTAACCGCTTGTAGAAGTCACAGTTACAAGCACGTAGACTCTAAGGAAGTCCTACTTCGTGACTGTATATATATATATATACATTATTATTACGACTAACCGCGTTTCTGGATTTACTCATATATACTCATTGTATTATTGTGTAAATACATTTAATTTCTTATCTTTCTTTCTTCCATTTGTCATTCATTGGAAACCAAATTTCATCTCGGAATCCACAACAATAATATATATTATAATACATATATATATAAAATATATTATGATATATTATAATAGTTGTTATATTATAATGTATATTGTACTATATTATAACATATATTATATTATAACATATATTATATTATAACATATATTATATCATAATATATATATATATATATATATATATATATATATATATATATATATATATATATATATTATTTTTTTCAATTAAATGTAATAATTTTGCATGATGCGTTGATAGAACAACGGGACATTATATTTCGAACGTAGATATATATATATATATATATATATATATATATATATATATATATATATATATATATGCCCAGCTTATATACGCAGATTAGTACGTAGACATATAAAAAGAAAATAATGAACTGTTTGGAGCGCCACATGTGATCAGTTTTTACCAAATTGGTCTCGCTGACAATTCATTAGATAGTTGATTTTTTATCCTGTCTGGATGATTCGGTTCCTTCTATTTCATCATATCATGTTAAACTAAATAAATATCATGACGTGTATATCATTCTCAAAGCCATATCAGTGAAAGTTGAATATTCTCTTGAAAAGGAAAATTCAGATGGTAGATCGACTTTACAACCTTTTCCTAAGAATCTTCCTCAAAGATACATATAAATTGATGTCTGCATTATTTTGCAAATTTCAATTTAAATAAAAGTACTTTGTTGTCAGGGTGCAGTTCCGATACTCCAAATTACCAAATAACATTCCTTCTATACGACCAATACATATTTTTTTCTCAGGTGACCGTATCGTTTAGCAGTGAATTATTTTTAACACGTACAAAGAAAAATTACTCATTAATAAAAGATACATACACATGAAAAAATAAGTGTACAGAATATTAATGAAACACATACTCACATCCACGAACATACATACACACATCTATATAAATATATAAAGCATAGGATGTCTGTGTGATACCCTTTCACTCGAGATCTATCGAACCGATTTTGACTAAACTTGTCAGATACATTATACAATGTAAATGATAAGTTCTTAGTGTAAAAAGTGATAATTTGTATGAAATCAATAATCGATAAAACCGATCAAAAAACGATAAATTCAACTTTTTTCCTCTAATTTCGTTCAAACTCGGTATGGATGTTACTTACATCATGAAGAGCTCAAGGTTATCTCACTTTTATTTCTACACCACTGTGTTTAGCGAAAAACCACAAAAAAAACAAAAATCGATTTGAACACAAATCGATTTCAACACAGATTTTAAATTAAATCTCCCTCAATTTTCAAGCAATCTAATACAAACTTCACTCAATTGTAGACAACAATAAGTTGATTGTTTAACAGTCACTTAACTTCATAATTGAGTGTACCCATATAGTGAAAACCCACGTAAATAGCGAAGAATGACGATTTTTACTGGTTTCTTTCTCATTTTTCAGTGTGTTTCATCCAATATTCATCAGACTTATCAAGTGATTTATAAATGTATACATTCCTTGTAGCATACTGACAAATTGAATTTCAGAAACTCCAAAATAATTATAGTCTGAAGTGGGTCTTCATGTTGCCTGTTTTACCCCTTCATATCCTCCGCTAAATTCGAATGAATAAATACAGACTATTTGTATTATAACACGAACGGCATTACTTCAAAATGTTTATTTATTTATTTTTTGGTTTTTGTATTGATGGTACTTAAAATAATTGAAGTTAATAATAAATAAATAAATATGATTGTGATTTTGCTCCATTCTAATTGTACGTTTATCTGATCGTCCAGTTGGGTATGGCTGCTAGTACACACGCACACACACACCCATATACTTGACTCTCGACTCTTCCGGAGAATTCGACATATGAGGGTCAAGCAGATCAGTTCCTAGGAAACCGACAGCAAAGACAGCAGCACAAAAGACCCTCCGCAGGTTTTGAATTCTCCTAGATCAGCTGCGACCCGAGGTTATTGAACCCAGTCTGTCCTGCTATTTACCCATAGCTGAAGGGAGAAGAAGAGGATTTACAACTTTCCGTAAGAGAATGTAATCGATTCGAACTCGGCTCTCCTTTTCCTCAATCCAAGCCGTTATCCATTACTCCACCGTGCCTGCCTCCCTCTCACATATATATATATATATATATATATATATATATATATATATATATATATATATATATATATATATATATATATATATATATATATATATATATATATATATATATATATATATATATATATATATATATATATATATATATATATATATATATATATATATATGTGTGTGTGTGTGTGTGTGGCACCATGCATCCTGACGATTTGAAAGAAATATTCATAGATATATGATTTGCTTTTTACGGTTTATCAACCATTTGATGATTATTTAAGGCCGAAAAATATTTTAGGTTTTAAGAATAATTCTTTCTTTACATTCAAGCGATTTGGGAGAAAGAAAGAGAAAACGAAGAAGAAAGAAAGAAAAAATAATACGAAAACGGGTCATAGGCGAACACACACACACACACACACACACGGCTAGAATTGATAGGTAGCAGATGTCGAAAATATCTAGGTCACCTACGAACAAGCATTTGACCGATTTCCGTGTGTACACGAAAAATGTAATTTTATTATCAATTGGATGTCACCCAAGGAAAAGAAAAACCATTGTTGAACATTGACGAAACACAGACAGTCTTCAGAATTAGAAAAATCCCACACAAGAAGTTATCACTGGCAAAATTTTTCTTTCTTTTGACAGAATAAACGTTTGCCCTGCGATAATAAAGATTTTTGTTATCAAACCCTCGGCCGAAAGGAAAATGAAATATTTTTATTTCGCTTTAGAAACGCCAGCTAGCCTAGGAAATTCCTTTCTTAGATCATGTCCAATTAGCGATAAACTGCTTGACAAATACCACGTGTAGAGCCGAGAGTGTCATCTCGGTCGCTCAGGATAAGGGCGATTTAATTAATATTTTTTTTGTTAAGCAAGGTATTTCTTTCCCAAAACAAAACCATGGATTGTTCACGCCCGACTAAGACGTCATTGGCCAAGTAGATCACATGACGCACGAAGGAGGAGGAAAGATACCCGACTAAGACGTCATTGGCCAAGTAGATCACATGACGCACGAAGGAAGAGGAAAGATACCCGACCAGGACCTCATTAGCCGAGAGCGGTCACATGACGCACGAAGAAAATCAGTCGACGCCTCTATCAGTAGTCTAAGTGTGAGGAGCCGATACGAAGAAGTGTGGAAGTTGGTGCACGCCCCTCAGAAGCACAGTAAGAGAGTGGGAGTGAGAGGAGAGTTACCGAAAATGGAAAAGAATGAAAAATCCCTAACCAGAAATAAGAAGGGTGGATACGTATTTAGAATTATCGAAGAACCCCTGGCGCCGACAGACACACCCCAGTTTTGACGGCGTCAATAAAAGCGAGACCCCAACCGACAGAAATGAGTTGAGCCGCGGACGGCGGGCCGAATTCTTTCGCCCCCTAGCGGACAGAAGAGGCCAGTTCATTTGGCCTGAGTGCAGAGTTAATTCAGACTCTAGAGAGAAGAAGTTCGTTCGACCCAAGCTGGAGAGAAGAAGTTTGAGTTCAGCCGCGGACACTGGCGAGAAGTTTTGAGCCTTGGACAACAAGCAGAGATGAGCGCCCAGTGTTGAAACCGCGTCAAGATAGCTGACCAAGATTCACGCACACTTTTGGACTCTTCTTCAACCAAGAACAAGTAGTTTTTCGACTTTCGTCCAAAGACACACCGAAACACAAATTTCTTAGAGAGCAGACAACTTGAAGCCTTAAAGTTGCCTAGTAAAAGCGTCGTGCCACAATCCACAGAGCGGGTCGGGAAGTAGACATAGTCCTATGTACCGAACAAATAGACATAAAAAGTTTGTTACCTTTTTTTTGATACTTTGGACTTTGTGAGTTTTCATTTTATTTTCTTTTTATACATAATTGTGTGTTATCACCCCGTTGAACTCAGCTTGCATTACGGCCCCAACCCCTGTTTGATCTCGTCTGTCTAAGATCAATTCACAACGTGGGTAGGCAGACTGGAGATCAGTGCAGCTGCCCTGGTAACCAGGCGTTGGAAGCAGGTTGGGAACGGCGAGGCTGGTATAAATCTAACCAGATTCCTACCCGAATCACCAAAGGGTTAGAACGTCACGTTTGGAGCAGCGAGGAGCGAACAGCTGACGCCGCGGCGAAGACGTCACAATTGGTGCTGTTTGGGGACGTCACATCTGACGCTGTGACCGGGACATCAGAGCCTGGGGCAGCCACGTGACGTCACATCTGGCGCCATGGTTGATCAGTATAGAACGACACAGTCGACGCTGCGACCGGTGGACGACGTCACATATATATATATATATATATATATATACATATATATATATATGAAAACCTATTTACATAAATACTGCTTTACCATTTGAGGAATATTATTGTAAAAACAATAAGAATTCCAACAAATTTCATATTGGTTACAATGGCGCTGTATTATAATGCCGGTTAACTTGATATCCACACGATAACAATTGATTTAAATAGTATATCACGAGCGCAACATAAATTCTCAAATAGACGTGAGTTTTCTTATGCCGTTTACACCCAAATTATATACCAATAATTGAAAACAAACAAAAAATGTAACAAAGCATGAAACAAAATCTCTTTAATAATGCATCGTAATAATGAAAATACTCACAGATTGTACAAAGTATAATTAATCTAGGGAAAATTATAAGAAATATAAAAAAAAATTCATAAATGAGAATTTTCCTCATTCTTCAAAGTAAAATGCACACACACACACACAGAGGCTCAGCCGAATGTACAGCCACAAATTCACACATATATATGTATGCATAGAGAATTAATGGATTTATTTTGAATTCGACATTTTTATTACTTCAAGCGTTATTATTTACAGTCGTATTTTACCGTAACTCTCCATTTTATTTAAACTTTAATAAAAAAATATCTGGTTAACGAAATGCTGACGCAGAAATAACAGAATGGTTTACTAAATATACGTTCATCCAGTTCGATATTTGTGATTTAAATAAAGATTACTTTTGTATTATTAGCGATCACGATAATAAAATCATAAAGTAGTCACAAAAAAATTATGTGGACCAAAAGAAATAACACAGTATTTAACATTACTGTGAGTGTGTTTGATTTATTCTGAGATATGCGAACATGGATGCTTTTTTGTTATTATGGCGATTAAGATATATTTTCGAAATTACAGACCCTAGACTTAACAGAGATGACAGTGTAAGTCTCCTCCGTAAAACAAATCCAAGAAACATGGACCGTTCGAGAAAGGAACTGATAAAAATGTTCAAACATCACGAGCTAAAAATTACCACAACCACCAATGCTAAAGTGATCAACTTCCTCGATGTGGCTTTGGACTTATATATTGGTTATTACAAATCTGGTACCAAAGATCTACATAAACATAGATACGATAATCATTGATCCAATCATTGATCCATTTTTTTACATAATTTACATAAATCAATTCATGTTTGTTTATTTACAGCGATAAGGAAATATTTTACAATAATCAAATTAAATACATAAAAACATTAGAACTATGTTTCATATAAAGTAAATTTAGAAAACAGACAAAATGTAAAAAATAAACAGAGACACCGGAATAGGCTATGGTTTAACCCCCTTATAATCTTAAAGTTCAAATAAATATTGGCAGAATTTTCCTAAATTTTATTCTTAAACACTTTATTCTCTCTGCAATACTAAAGAAGGTTTTCAATAAAAACAATGTAAATAGCATCGACAGTTGCGCTAAAAATCTCTATAATTCAATATAAAAATATTATACTAAATAAATATATGTCCAACAAAGACAACAACTTTAACTATTTAAAAACTAAATGTGACTACCGAAAAAAAAAAGATCTGGCCTTTAAACGGCAAATATATGACTGAAAATATTGCATACATTCCAGTAACGATGTCAAATGTTATTCTGTTTCCTACTGAAAATCTTTAGAATTTTCGTATCTACCGTCATCGAATGACTTTAGGCAATGTAAGATAGATGAATATCGCTGCTCTCTCCAAACACTTCCGGGAATTAAAGATGTGTGGTAATATACCTATTATTACCTGGGATATCGTAAGAAAAACCAAATGTTACAAAGTGAAAAGCGATAGATGTAATTTATGCACTGCAGAAAAATTAAGACACATAAATAACCCTAACATATTAAACAAAAGAAAGGAATTGATAATCACATGTATGCATAAATATAAATATATGTTTAAATACGTTGATCCAAGTTAATTTTTACTGTAAATTGTACCGTTTCATTTGTTATTTTCTTCTGTTCACTTATTTTATGTCGAGCATATATGATCTTTTTATGTATTTTTTTTTGCTTTAGTTTAAAAAAATAACAATTATTTTAAAAAAAACACACACACACAGAATAATCACCTCTATTTTTAATATAATATGGAAATCCCAACTTTAAATAAATGTGACGCCCCCCGGGTGTGTGTGGCCGCTCCAAACGTGACGTCCGCCTTTCTTTTCTTTTTCTTTTTCCTTCTTTCTTTCTCTTTTCTTTCGTAGTGTGGTCCTTTAATCGCAGCTCTTATCCTCAATGTCACCTGGTACGTATCAATGAGATTTTCGCCAATTATCAAGTGGGTGGTCATCTAGCGAAACACAGCCAACTTTTCGTCCCGATAAGGTAGTTTCGCTATTCTAGCCGTATTTGCATTCTTGGTGCCGATTTCTGATAAAATAGTTTCGCTGTCATAGTCAAATTTCAACACAACCCAGATGCCCTTGTCCAACGACACCCTCTCATCGACAAAGACTTAACCTATGGTTTGGTTTTCTTTGTTTTCGCAACTCGTGTGTGGCCAACGGACAACACAGTTAATTTTTATCTATTTAGAATTCTGACTCTGAGGCCAGCTGTCCAACCTGGAATTCGTCAATTAGCTTTTAGCCATCACCAAGCGGTTGGCCCATTAGACGCTTTCACATTCTGGCGTTATATATTCCCGATAATATAAGATAGCCACCATGACACAGTTAATTTTTATCTATTTTGAATTCTCGACAATGGCAATAAAATTTTTCACCGTTTTTCCTTTTCAAAATAACACCGCTTAATGTCCCTTTCGTGATGGCTTTTTTTATCATCTAAATTTAACTCTCGCCTTTCTTTTTTTTTCTTTCCTGTTTCTTTTCTCCTTCTAACAACCCTAAATGGTGTCACATAAAAGTTAACATTTTTATATATCATTTTAGTTCCGTCTATTTTAAAATATAATTTTATAAATACGATTAATTCCAGTTCATTTTAAATATAAAATACAATATTAATCCCCGTTTATTTTAAATTTGAAATACAAATCCCGTCTATATTAAATACAATATATATTTTAAAAATAAAAGAAATTTTTAATCCGGGCATAATACGTGGACTTCGCTAGCATTGCGTTAATCAGATACTTTTACTAAAATTTAAATTATAACTTTCGGTCGCCTGAAAATTGTGCCATGCTACCAGTTATGGATTATATATATATATATATATATATATATATATATATATATATATATATATTATTATGAAGACGAAGATTTAATAGGTCATGGTGATATTTTATTTCATTAGATCCGATATTCCTGTTCTAACTCATCAGACCGAACATTATCACACGAATCAATGGGTCAAAATTTTTCCAGGTTCAAAACAATAATCTAAGCATAAATTATGTTTCAAAATGTAGATTCAAAATTGGAGGAATCGAGGGAGGAAAAAAAGAATATATATTGAGAATAGAATAAGTTAATGGAGAGAAGGGAAGAAGAAGGATAAGAAGTCAAAACTTGGAATGGAAAGTATGTGAAAGAGAGAGAGAGAGAAAGAGAGAGAGAGATATGTCTGTTTAAAGAAATATATCAATAGTGATGGGAGCAGACATGTTGACCTAATTATCCCTGTTATGTACAGTGAAGTAGAAAGTGAATGTCAAATGTGCGCAAAGAGACAAAGAGAGCGAAAGAAAAAAGGTAAAGAAAGCGAAAGAAATGTAGAGATAAGTCGTGAAACCACCAATCTTCTGTGTACATTTGAAAAGATTTTCTGTCTAATGCATGTATTCATTCATGATTTTGACACTTTGCATTTAAAAAATATAATAAAAATAACAATAATAATAATAATAATATGAGAAAAAAGATGTAAAGAATTTTAAAAACTATATAGATAAACTATTTTATCGTTATTTTTCGTATATGTTATAATAAATAAAAAGGATATTATTTAAAATGAATAAAATTATGAATAAAATACACGTAATAATAATAATTAATAATAATAATAATAATAATAATAGTAATAACGATATGAAGGGAAAAATATACCAAATTATCTAAGGAAGAAAATATCCAATTATATACTTGCATAAACTAAACAGTCTTCATAGATCTATAAAAAAACATATCTAAATACTATATAAATACCATACATATACGGCAGCATATTAAAAAAAATGATGACTACACACACACACACACACACACACACACACACACACACATATATATATATATATATATATATATATATATATATATATATATATATATATATATATATATAATTTACAGCAGTATTTAACGAATTTTTAACATATCTCAAGGGAGGTTCTTCATCGTTTCCACCACCAATTTTCAAGGCCAAATGTTGTGACTCCCTGTCTAAATTACAGGATTTGTATACAAATGTTTATATTTAAATCCCAGATAACTAAACCAAAGCTAATAATTATTCATTTCTATTCGACAGATATCCTTTATCGTAGGAGAGAGAATACATTAGGTAACCAAATTTCTTGACGGTAATTTAACTACTTCAGAAAAGTGATATAATTATGAAAATGATTAAGTCATAATTCAATTTACTTGATATAATCCTACTCAATTAATTCGATATATACCTCAAACTTTTATATTCTTTCGTATTGATGGTACCCTAATATGTAAATAAGTTAATGTATATATACTGGAATATCTATTTTTCTAAATAATTGCTTGAGATCTAAGTACGTTTATTGACATCTTTATGTAAGATTCATGTGTGTAACTGAATTAATTTCAGGCCTAAACTCACTTTACTTCACATTAGATTTCCTTATGAAAATTTTATGCCGGAAAACTAAAATTACATTCATTTTATTAAATCATATAAGAGATTTTCTTTCTCACACAATTATGCGTGTTTGAAAGTTCTTTGGCAATAATTTTGCGTGTTTGAACGTTCTCTAGAAATATTGGCTGACAAGAAAGATTTAATGAATCTTATCATTGCATCGAAATCCTATCTACCGCTTATGATTGTCATTTTAACTGGATTTATAAGCAAGACAGAAATCTAAATCCATGACCACTTATCATATGACGAATCTATTTGCAAAATGCACCATTAGCATCTAATTGGTCCTTTTCATTTGCTGCTATATTTTACCTGAAACGCATCCGCTCGCAGTCTATCTAGCTCAGTCAATTAAGATCTATCTATCTATCTATCTATCTATCTATCTATCTATCTATCTATATATCTATCTCTCTTTATATATATATATATATGTCTATCTACTTTTATGGTCTGTTTAATTACAGAAACTTGGCGATCATGGTTCTCCACAAGCTCATGTCTCTTGTAGATCTAAAATAAATTGACTTGTTTACACTGCTCTTCGTGCTTGTGCTGATATTAATTCAGATTAGCTCTGTGATTGCTGAATAGTTAGAAATATATGAAAGACCAAATTGCTGGCAGAAAATAAAGCACGATATTCAAGATTAAACTAAAGAAAACTAACTTAAAGGTCGCAAATACATGACTGCTTCCCAAAATACATATGTCTTCGCTGTGGTATGTGACTTCAGGACGTGGGCGATCATGGCTTTCCATAATTTCCTGTCTTTCCTCGCTGTTGTAGGCATAGGTACTCGCTGTTTCCTGTGTTCTTTCTCACCTCCGAATGCCAACTGAATGTAATGTCTTTTGTTATCGCTCTGTTGTAATGTTTCTGTTTTGTAAGACTTCTCCTCCTCTATGTCTTAGTGACTTTACTGCATCGCTTGGAGTGAACTCGATTAAAGAAAAGCATTTTGTTGTCATTATATGTCCCAGGAATTTCAGCTTTTTCTTTCTGATTGTAAGTTTTTTTTTTTAATGTAACGTATGGGCGATCATGGTTTTCCATAATTTCCTGTCATTTCTTGCTGCTAGTAAAATTTGTTTTTTACGTTATAACTCCTCATCTCTCTTCTGCTAACCATTTACACACGATGATTAGGTTGTTTATTCAGTTTTCCTCTGTCCCTCTTACCTTCAATATGTCACGTGAGTATCAGATTCACTGGGTCTTCTTTTCTCATAATATATCGTGTCGTATTTCTTTAGCCCTTTTACTTTATTATGGGTCCTAGAAATTTCAACTATTTATTTCTGGTGCTAAGTATGTGTCTCTCGTTTTTTTTCTTTTACAATGTCTCTAAAACTTTGCCATTATTGACATGTTCAGTCCATGTTATTCCCAGCCTCCTTGTGATGTCTGACTATAATCATAGTTAAAAAAAATGAATTCTTCGAACGCGATCAGTCGGCGAATTTCTTTTGAAAACCTCAAAAGATGTATTTTTTAAAAATATCATACGTGATACACGCGTAGGAGATCACGTATCTTTCGATACATGACTGAAGAAGCAGATGTTTTACCACAGTAGGTTGCCATTTCTTTCTGCGGTAGATTAAGGTTATTAACACCTAAGTGAATGTAATGGATTCGACTTAAATTCGAGCTCTCTCCGATTCATCAGTTAAAGCCGTTAACCATTACTCTACCGAGCCTCCTCCAAAAGATTTACTCTTTTGAAAAACCTTTATGGATTACAGTTGCTAGTCTCTCGGACCGCATGCGCACTGCGAATCTTATTTTGTGTATCTCTGGGTTTAGTTACTCGCTGTTTTCTCTATTGTTCTCCACTTCTCCATGCAATGTCGATGTATAGTCTACAAGTTAGATTTCGTAATTATATATCCCAGGGATTACAACTGTTCCTTTCTGATTGTAAGTATCTTCGTCTATATACCGTGTCCTGTCAGGACGTGGGCGATTATTTTCCACAACTTCATATACTTTGTTATTTTTAGCAATATTTGTCTTTTTTATTATCCCTATTCCTGTTCTCTCAGATACTTACATAAGATCTTTAGAAATGCAACTCACTTTTTGCCATTATTCCTTTTGAATTCGATGTTTCCTATGATTTCAAAATTTTCTAAGACATTTTTGCTTAATATTTTTGAAGACATGTCAACTTCCATTTTCTGATTTTACGTATGGTATTTTTCTTTGAAACATGCTCGTTGCTTACACGCTCCATCCATCGCATTCTCAGTATCCTTCCGTAGAACCACATATTATTTGATTATACAGTATTCAGTGCCATATAACATAGTTGAGCATTGCTTTCTTTTGTCTCTAACTCAAGAAAGAATGCTCAACTATGCTATTTAATCGAAGTTTTCCAGTTACATAGTCCCTATTTTTTCTCAGTTTTTGAAAGGCATATTCTGTTCAAATGTATCTTCTGATTTCAGTGTCACACTTTCCATCTTCTTTTATAAACTCCTGTACTAGCTAATTTTTGGCATGTCCAGTTCATAATTCGCATCTTGTGTTTTTTTTTCTCTTAGTAACTACCATATATACTGACAAAGAAATTCAATAACAGGAAAAGCTTCAATACAAAGTACGCAGATTTCATGAGGTAGGCTTTCATAGTGGTTTAATAATTTATTTGATTAATTATATGACCTGATCGTAAACAATATTATTCAGGATTTTTTTTTTTTGTAATAGCAAAGAATGAATTCTTAGGATTTCTTACTCTTTATCTTGCAACATTAAACTGGCCATGCGTAAATATTTCTGGAGCCAAATTCCAACTTTTTGACGCGTTTGGCCTTGTGATTTGTTTACAGGTCTCGCAAACTGGATATTTGTATATATAAAAATTTAAAGAAGATTTATGTAAAAACAATATTGCTTTTTTATTAAATAATTATTTTCTATTTTAATAATTAAATTGTTTTTTTTTTAAATTGTGATAGTATTTTGTATGTAAAATAATAGAACTTTTATTTTTTTCAAAAATATTAATGAAAATTCATTGCAAAAATCTACGCGCCCTAATAAATCCAACTGTACTTTGTAACCCTCTTACCTGATTACACTTTCCCCTTAAATTAGGCCCCGATCGGTCAGTGCATGGATATTTTAGAGGGTGTGAAGGATGGACGGACAGAAGTCACATAGTTTTTTCTATAGATAGATATATGCCTTTTCGTTGGCGCAGATTGTCATAAATATTTTAGAGGGTGTGACGGATGGACGGACAGAAGTCACATAGTTTTTTCTATAGATAGATATATTTTTCGTTGGCGCAGATTGTCATATTAAGGGATATTTTAGGGGTGTGACGGATGGACGGGACAGAAGTCACATAGTTTTTCTATAGATAGATATATGCCTTTTCGTTGGCGCAGATTGTCATATTAAGGGATATTTTAGAGGGTGTGACGGATGGACGGACAGAAGTCATGCATAGATAGATATATGCCTTTTCGTTGGCGCAGATTGTCATTTATGGGATATTTTTAGAGGGTGTGACGGATGGACGGACAGAAGTCACATAGTTTTTCTTAGATATATTTTTCGTTGGCGCAGATTGTCATATTAAGGGATATTTTAGAGGGTGTGACGGATGGACGGACAGAAGTCACAGTTTTTTCTATAGATAGATATATGCCTTTTCGTTGGCGCAGATTGTCATATTAGGGATATTTTAGAGGGTGTGACGGATGGACGGACAGAAGTCACATAGTTTTTTTATAGATAGATATATGCCTTTTCGTTGGCGCAGATTGTCATATTAAGGGATATTTTAGAGGGTGATCGGATGGACGACAGAAGTCACATAGTTTTTTCTATAGATAGATATATGCCTTTTCGTTGGCGCAGATTGTCATATTAAGGGATATTTTAGAGGGTGTGACGGATGGACGGACAGAAGTCACATAGTTTTTTCTATAGATAGATATATGCCTTTTCGTTGGCGCAGATTGTCATATTAAGGGATATTTTAGAGGGTGTGACGGATGGACGGACAGAAGTCACATAGTTTTTTCTATAGATAGATATATTTTTCGTTGGCGCAGATTGTCATATTAAGGGATATTTTAGAGGGTGTGACGGATGGACGGACAGAAGTCACATAGTTTTTTCTATAGATAGATATATGCCTTTTCGTTGGCGCAGATTGTCAATTAAGGGATATTTAGAGGGTTGATACGGACAGAAGTCACATAGTTTTTTCTATAGATAGATATATGCCTTTTCGTTGGCGCAGATTGTCATATTAAGGGATATTTTAGGGGTGACGGATGGACGGACAGAAGTCACATAGTTTTTTTTCTATAGATAGATATATGCCTTTTCGTTGGCGCAGATTGTCATATTAAATATTTTTTAGAGGGTGTGACGGATGGACGGACAGAAGTTAGTTTTTCTATAGATTATATGCCTTTCGTTGGCGCAGATTGTCATATTAAGAGGGTTTGGACGGACAGAAGTCATATAGTTTTTTCTATAGATAGATATATGCCTTTTCGTTGGCGCAGATTGTCATATTAAGGGATATTTTAGAGGGTGTTGGACGGACAGAAGTCACATAGTTTTTTCTATAGATAGATATATGCCTTTTCGTTGGCGCAGATTGTCATATTAATATTTTTTAATGCAAAGTTTACGTTCTTTTTTATATTGTTAATACGCTACTTATTAGATATTTATCTCAACACCGTTTTTTTTTTTAAATCTCCTGCAAAGAAGAAAGACTAGCAAGTGTGTTAATTTTCTTTTCTGTACATTTTATGATCATGGACAATGATCAAACATTTAGAGCATGACAGTAGTTTTAAAAAATCTCTATCTGATCATCATCATCGTCATCATCGTCATCATTATTCTTATTATTTTTATTATGTTAAGTTGTAGTAGAAGAAAAGTTAAATAATTATAACGGTTACCACATATTTTTGTGGTTGTCTATTCAAAGTATGTGTTTTCTCAATTCTGATTTACCTTACTCCAAGCTTATTAATATTTTTACAGATTATTCCAATAACGTTTTCGCCAGTTTTATTTCTAGCGATTTCGACATGATTCAAAGAGTTCTGATGATTAGTTAAACAAACATAACTTTTTCGGATATAATTTCTTTAATCTACCACCTTTTTTGAATTTTTATTATTTTTCCTTATGTTTACCTATTGTCTGTTAGATCGGAGGTGCATTGTACATATTTTACTCTTGAGTTTTTCAAGGTATCCGCTTATTTCTGTTCAAAGTACTTATTTAGATGATAGAATCACTCCCTTTGTATCATTCCCAAATAATCATCGTTGTTAATCAAGGACACATGGAACAGTGGATAAAGGCGTTAGTTAGATCCTATGACAGGACCCTAAGAGTGTGAGTTCAATACTCGGTTAAGGCAGTGGAGAACTTGGAGATGGGAATTAACAGTAAATAACTGTAACTGATATCCATTAAACATCGCAAGTGGAACTAAAAGTCTAACCCAGTGAGCGAAATAAAGGGTTCAATTCGACATTCCAACTACCTGAACAAGGCCGGAGCGTACAACGGCCGAAACGTTGTAATAAATATGGCGACAAAGATGAGGACAATAGTCCGAATAATTTAAATTGTGTACATAACACCTCATCTCAGAAATATAGACAGATCCTACTGTAATTATCATAGTATTCTTCATGCTATTTTTAAACAATACCGAAATTACAGTGACCACCTGCTAATTCGCGGTTCTACTATCACGGATTCACGACTTTGAGGATTTTTAACATATATATATGGAAAATATATCGCGGAGTTTCTGGAAAATTCTAGAAAATCGCGATATATGAACACCTAAAATTTTTCATTAAACCCATTAAAATATTAATAATAAATATTATTTCCTGGTCTAGGAATTACAAAACAAGCGTAAAATAGCAATAGAAAGGGCACCGCCGTCTCAAGAGACGTAAAATACAATTGTCGGCTGCACAGTAGAAGTCATCATCAGCTTCATCATCATCATTTATACTGCACAGCAAATTCATCACCATCATCATTCAAATTTTATTTCAAATTCTTTCCTGTTAAATACAGTAACAATCTTTATTTTTTTTTAAATCTAAAGTGTTATTGCTTAACAGTTGTCCTTGTTAATAGAGTACTGTAATGGGTGCGTTGTTAACAGTACAGGGAGGGTTTTTAAAAGTCCAAAAATTTATACTATAAATATGGCGTCCCTACTTCGCGGAAATTCATTTATTGCGGCCAGTCTCGGAACCAATCTACCGCGATAAACAAGGGATAACTGTAATTTATCACCATTTCTATGCTTCATTAACGACAAGAAACGATTGTTTGAATTTCGTGTTTTTTTTTTCATTTGATACAAGTCGTCTGTTTTCGTATGTTCGCCGCTGTATTGAAAATAAACTGTCTTCTTTTATACTTTTAGTAGTCTTTTGCCTTAATTTTCCGTGATTTGTTCAGCTCTTCGGATAGTTATTTACCTTTAACTGTCTTCTTATTCTCTCCGAGTTTCATGTTGTTGTTCACTGGGACGAATATTTTACCCATTTTCTTTATTTACAGCAACGGAATTTGTCCATTCAGATTGAATAAAATATGCCTGAATCTTAGAAACCTAAAGAATTACGCTCTTTCATTTCCTTAGTCCGTCTCTTATTCATTCTAATAACTTTTGTTCGCAGAGACGATCAAAACTGGTTGACAATGTTTCAGCAAATCGTGTCTCTTTCATAGTTGTCTCAGTAATTCATGCTAAGTTAGTTTGCGGCATTCATTCTAATACTGTTTATTTCCGTTCTAGCATATCAATGTTCTCTTGTCGGAACTGCTGTAAGAGAATTGATTATCATTGACACTCAAATTTCTTCGATTTTATCCTGATTTAATAACATCGCAATGCCAATTTGTAGGTTATTTTGAATAGCAATCCATTTATGTTTGTCGTCGAATAATTAGGAAATTATTTCTTATTTACATTATTCGGACTATTGTCCTCAATGTTTGTCGCCATATTTATTACAGCGTTTCGGCCAGTGGATAAAGGCGTTGGTTAGAGCCAGTGACAGGACCCAAAAGAGTGTGAGTTCAATACTCGGTTAAGGCAGTAAAGAACATTCAGAAGGAAATTAACAGGAGATAACTGATAACTGACATCCATTAAACATAGCATATGAAACTAGAACAGTCTACCCCAGTGAGCGAAATTAAATTCTTCAGTTCAACTTTCCAACCACCCGAAGAAGGCCGGAGCATAAAACGGCCGAAACGTTGTAATAAATATAGCGACAAATATGAGGACAATAGTCCGAATAATGTAAATAATATACATAATACCTCATCTCGGAAATATAGACAGATAATGAAATTATTTCTGTTTCTAAATTATTTTTTCTCAATTTCCTACTTTATTTACAGTCGTCATTATTGAGTTTTATTACTATCATTACGCCCTTTATGAGGAATGTTTGGTGGTCTTAATTATGGGGCAAGTGACAACAAATTTTCGCTGTACCCAATAATTTTTTCCCGCTAATCAAACAGATTTAATAATGAGGCGTGAGTCTGAATCTGCAGACTATAGAATGAAGTAGAGAGATTAATACAACTGGGCCGTGTAACATCAGAGATTTTCCTCTAAGACAGATGAAAGTCTGTAGCTGTTCGACAGTAAATTCTTGCGAAATTAGACGCATCCCTAATATAATTATACATGCTGAATTTTCAACTTCATATTACCTGGTGACATTAAGAGAACATCATTTTCATTCTCATCTATGCTAATATCATATTAAAACAAGGTTTCTCGTATACTCATCGAAGTTAAGCAATGACGAGTCTGGTCATCACCTAGATCGCTGATAGCTTGAGAGTACCAGGTATTTTAAGCTTGGTTGTGTGGTGGTGTAATGGATAAGGACTCGGAATTGGAAGTCGGAGAGCCAAGTTCCAATTCCAGTCGTTTTCGTTATAGTAACTTACGCGTAAATACTCTTGCCGAAGGTATGGCTCCACCTCTACTCTCCCCCAAGTAGGAGTTAATTAGTAAGACTTTTATCAGTAAACCATTATCAGTTCAAACATTTCTTAATGTCTAACGTTTTCTGACTGTAAATATCCTGCAAATGACTGATAAACCATATAAAGCAAATCCAACATTTTCTTGTTCTAGCCAGACACTGTATCAAACACATGTATGTGACCCTCCAACACCTACACAAAAACGAAGACTCAACCTTGTGCACATTATGTCAAAACCCCATGGAGCTGTGTAAGTAGTGATAAACTGTAGCAAATTTCAACAAACAGGGACTAGCTACAAGCCGGATAATCTCATGGAAATGTCGGAAAAGGAGATTTTTAACACTTTGTAAGGAAGATTATTCTTTAGAATTGAATATCAATTTATGATGAATTTCCTTATGTTGGAAACGTCCTACAACGTAATATGTACATTACTTTCGTTTTACAATTGTGTAGTTGCAATATTTTACATTTTAACCAAACTACTATTATAAGTTGCATACTTATTCAACTAAACAATAGATCCCTAAGAATTTTCTTAATCTTCTCCTTTTTTCTTTTTTCTTCCCCTTCTTTTCTTCTTCTTGGCAGTGGTAGTAGCAGTAGTATTCGTAATATTAGTGATAGATGTTGTAGTACTAATTGTGGAAATTATAGTAGTATTAAAAGTGTTAGTATTTGCATTAATAGTATTAGTAATATCATTATGTCTGCATGTTTACACAAGTCTTAACGGATTACTTCCATTGGAGTTTATGCGAATGTTTTGTTCTTAAATCAAAAGGCATTCTCATTATTATCATCAATTAATTAGCCATAATATATTTTGAATGGTTTCTATCATTCACCGAATTTCCAATCCTACCAAATTATTTTAAAATCTTTTCAGGAGTATTCTGATAATAATAGTCATACTATTATATTTATACATTTTTAATGTCTTCTGGCAATTTCATGTTTGTTCATTTTTACTTTACGTTCTTCTGCTAGAAATTCGCAGTATGAATTTTAGCATTCATTTGAATTCTAAATTTCAATAGAATTAACATGTTCACGCCATAGGTTAAGATATGTTTTATCTCACATTTCTCATTTATCCGATCTCAATTCTAATGTTTTTTACTACAGTCCAATGAACTTCGAGTATTATGGGTTCAACATTAATCTTCACAGTCGAACATCTTCTTACATGGCATTTTTTTTCTTTTCTGTTCATGATTATGTGATCTAATATAGAAATTTAGATTCAGTGTCGACCTCAGAATATACTAGCTAGAGTTTAGCATAGTCCAAAATAACTCTCAAGACACGACTGGAGCTAAGCTAATCAAAAATGCATTCCCTAAACACGTATAACTAGTTTTATTACTTGATTCAGCCATTACTATTCTTTAGAGAAATATTGTGAAAAATGACCATTCTTCTATCATTTTGACCAAAAGTATTGCATATCCAGAATTTAGGCCTAAGAATAAGCAAACCGATGCACTTGAATAAACTTAATACATACAATAAATAGCTGCAATAAATGACACAGCATGGTCCATAATATCCCGAACTATCTTCTATGGACACAATAATTTCTATTTTACTGCATGGTATAACAGGGGATTTCGTCTGCGCTAAAGAGTCTGTATTCTGTGCTCGCTTATTCAACCGGGTATATAAACTTTCTGAGACTACTCTTTAAATCGCGTATAACGTCTCCGAGTATGGTCTGTGAGTATACCCTGAGATGAGCCCAAGTTTAACTGCTTGCAGAGGATAGCCATAGTCTGTCTTTCAATTAGGACTGCCTCACGTTTCAGCTATTTTAAGTGGTTATTTGCGCAGTGAATACTGCAAGACTATCCATTTATTATCTATATTTTGTTTCGTTTTTAGCCAGCTTATTCTACCTTCTTATGACGTAGAAGGCGTTTGATGTTTCTTTCGTAGGTGTTGTATGCATTCATCTTCATCTAATTAGTGTTGATGCATTTGATATAAACTCTAATAATAACGGATTGAATTTCTTCTTCAAGTGTACTCGGTATGTATATCCTTCTGAATGATGTTTTATCTGAATTGAGTGTATGCAATAGATAGAAGATTCATTTATGATAATCTTAATCATATCATATTTTATACATATTTTATACATAAAGAATGTTCATATCTATATTTACCGCAGTCAATGATACGTTCTAAATAATCATAAGTTATTTTTACACAGAAAACTTCTCAAATTATCCACAGCTGAGTTAGAATATGATAAAACACCTTTTGCCATCATTGCAGTGAATATATGAATAAATGTCTATATTACCCCCTTTAAACTTTGAAGTTAAAAAAAAAAAAACTGTTTCATGGACTTTCCAACAATCATTTGGCAGTTACAAATGCAAAGCGTGATATTTTTATCTTTTTTTCAGAGTCAGTATTTTTGCGGACCACTTGTTGTCCACAGTGTAATTATCGGTTATAACATTCATAAAAGAATGTCGTTTAAAGAATGACTTCGAAATGCAAAAAGTGCTCATTATAATTATCTTAAATTATTATATATATCTTATAATTATTATAATTATCCATTATGTAATTTTAAAAAGAATGTATCAATTAAATATGAAATACTACAAAATCACATGATATACCTTTGAATTCAAAATTTTAAATGAATGCGAGAAATTACTAGAATGTGTCGCTTCTGTGTCTAACAGCTTTGGCTTGCTTTACTATATTTATGAAGATTATCTTAAACCGATAACAATATTTTTTTTAAGAAATTAGAATTGTTTTTTTCAAAATCACCGAAATCAATTTAGTGTAGAATGGATCGATTTTCATCGAATTCAGCGTAGAGACAAAATAATCAGCAATTTTGTTTTAAATATATTCACTATTGTTAATGATATGCTGATATTGAACAATATAATTACAATCATTGCTTATCTTAAGAAAAACAATGTAATCTCTCAAAATACTTACATCGATCGTTTGGTATAATGTCAGCCCCATATCTGTATATATATATATATATATATATATATATATATATATATATATATATATATATGAAGTGAAGGTATAAATTTTATCATATGTTATACAAATACAAACAACCATAAATATAAAGTTGATTATGAATCTAACATCCTATAATTAATACTTAAAGATGCCACTAAATCAAATAAAGAAAAGAAATAATGGCCCATTGAAGGCATATATAGTAATATACCATTTAAGCCTTAAACAAATTTTTAAAAATAGCTATGTGCAAACAGAGACACACACAGACACACACAGACACACACAAACACACACAGACACTATGAAAGAAATCAAGCGTGCACCAATGAATATGCATATATAAAAAAATCGAAAAAATAAACAAATACTAATACACCATAATGTATGGATGGAGTGATTTCTGGAGGGTCCACCCAAGGCAACTCCAGATTCGGGATTGTAAATTTAACATCATCAACTAAGTAACAACATTTCTATTTCTATTATATATATATATATATATATATATATATATATATATATATGATTGTTTCAAAATAAAATGCTTAAATTTACCATGATAAATTCAATCAGAGCAAGAAACGCGTTGGCTAACATAAGATTTCCATTTGGCTTTATTCGTATTGTCCTTTCACAAATATATATTTTAGTTATATCTAAAATTTTACACGCACACACACATACAAGCATATATATACATATATATATGTGTGTATATATATATATATATATATATATATATATATATATACATAAGTAGAATATATATATATATATATATATATATATATATATATATATATTGTCATACGTAAAAATATGATTTGAAAATATCACGCACCTCCGAGTGACAGGCGGGGGTATTTACCATTTAACCTTTCTCATATATTTTTTACCTAAATCGCGTTTTGAGTGTCTGCTGTAATGAAATGATAAACAAATTACTATCTTGATATATTTTAGAATATTTCTAGAAAATATACTTACCTATATTGAATAATGGAAATTTATGTTTTAAGGTAATTGTATTTTCAATCTATGTTCATTCACTGTTATCGTGTTTAATACATTGGTTTTCGACTTGTTAAGCCTCTTCTCAAGTTTTATTTTTTTCGTGACATTTTGGCAAGTAAGATTGAAAAAAAGGACTTTGATTATTCACCAAAGATATAAATTTTCATTACATATATTTCAGTACCTACACATATGGTTTACACAACAAAATCTATTCAAGATGTTTAGAATAAATGAAATTTAGTGTATATTTTGCATCTTATCTGTGGCCTTTTAGAAAATAAGCAATTCTGGCTCTCCACAATTTCGTATTGGTTGTAGCTCTAATCAACGGATGACACTCTGGCCAATGCGACAGTATAGTTCCGAATATTGACTTGCGATTCAAATTTTGTCTAAGGAAGAAAATACTTTTTTTCTATGTAAAAAGATAATTTCATGAAATTTAGTTATTATATCACATTTAAGAGGAGAATATTAATCTAGTAAGAACGAAAGATGGTTTAGCATTTGAAACCTTTGTCTGGTTACAAGTGATCCTTTTAGTGATGTATCTACGGTCAGTGTAAAATCTGATACGGTGTAACTTATGGGTATCACATTTCTTAAGTCATCTTAGCTATCGGGCGAGATGAAAAAAAACATACAATCCATAAAAATTGCTACAATCACCCTATTCTGCTGAACAGCAGACTGCATCCTCTTTATTTAATGTGTGATATAGTGAAAATCATCACGCAGTCCGGTTGGTGTGTCTTCTTTTCCAGTCATTAGTAAGCACCCTTCAGACGAGTAATGTTTTGTATGGCTTGTCGTTTCAGTCTGTTTGCCATTATGAATCTCCACAACTTTCTATCCTTTGCTGTGCGTCGTTACCTTTGTTTTTTTCATCGGTCATGGCGCTCCCTGTTCTGAGATCCAATTACAGATTATGGCTCTCCACAAATTCCTATCCCTTATAGCTGTAAACAATAGACAGACAGGTTACGCTATGTTTCCTTCTGTCTTCAGTATGCCCCATGAGTGCCAGCTTCTTTTTTCCTCATGACGTATCGTAGAAATTTCATTTGTCTCTTAATGATTCGAAGTATAAGCGTGCTTTTGTTTCTATTTTCTTTACAAGTTCCTCGTTATTCAGTTAGGTTTTTAGTTCAGGTTATTCCCAGAATGTTTCTATTGAACTCCATTTCTGTTGCATTGAGTCTCTTCTTCATCTGTGAGCAGATTGTCTAGAACTCTGTGCCATATAGAAGGACAGATATCACCTCACACTGAACTAGATTTTCTTTGTTTCTAATTAAGACTTTCTGTTTCTTAATCCATTTATTTAGATTTTGGATAGTGTCTTTCGCCTTCGTCCCTTTGGGATCCCACATTATATTTGTTATGCTAAATAAAAAACAAATATTCCTTCAAAGTAAAATGCACGAAACGCATATATGTAGAAGTTATATGTTTATTGTGGGTTATTTAAATAGAATGAATGTTTAATGCATTTTTGATTCTAGTGTAAAATTGAATTGTGCAGTTCGGCTAAGGGAACCAAGCAATGAAGCAAGAAATGAATTATTCTCTTTCAGTTTTTTTTTAAATAATTTATATATAAAACAAATTATACTGAAACTAGAATTTTGAGTAAGTATTATTTAATTTCTTAATAAACAATTTCTTTTTTCTCTCTAGTTCAGAAATATTTTAAAATGTTTTCATGCACCCAGTATGTTTTTACTTGGTTTAATTAATGATATTATTTCTAACAAGCTCATTAGATTGTATTCAAACATCTGTTTTTATCCTTAGTATTGATAATTTTTGTTTCATTTATTTTTTCAAATTTCACATATAAACACATTCAGTCACACATTTCATAAAAACTTAAGGAGTGTTTGTATTATTTACAATTGCTTGATACATCGTTAACAATCATTGTTATGGTTCGTCCAAGTTTCAGTTCCGTGGTAAATTCTAGTTTGTAGAACATTAGAATTTGTGGCATATTTGCATAAAAATTACAATTTGTAGATCATTTGCGATTAATTCCTGTTTGTAGAGTGTTGAGGTTTGTAGAACATTTATGATCAATTCAGATTTGAAGAACATTTGCGATAAATTCCAATAAGTTGATTATTAACATTTATACAATATATTCGAAAATTCCAGTTTGTAGAATATTAATATTTGTATGTTCCATAAATCGCGACTGGATATAGACGATAGAAACTTTTCAATAAATTGAAGTAAATTAATCGCTTCGAAATAGAAATCATTCTATGGAGATGTATTGTGTTTTTTATCTTACATTTATATATGCGTCATTTTTAATCACAACTTATAGCTTGCCAACGGATTCAATCGGAAACAAAATAAAGTCTCATGGCATGGTTCAAAAGAATATTAATTAATCTATCTTAATGTGAGAGCATCTTACTCATTATGATGGGATTCTTCTGCTGAGAGTGTCGTTTAAATATACCATACATCTATATACTTCGTACAATATCATTATCGACATCACCGTAAAAATAGTATGAACGAAATTTCATGATGCATTTATATTTATTTGATAAATATTTACTTACTTTCCTTTTGCGTCTTCTTCTTTGACGTAACTCTTCATTACATAGCCGAGCATGGTTCAGTACAATCTCTTATACTTTCTAACATTTAGTAATATTTATCATATTATCATCCCTCCCATTTCCTACTCAAACATCCATTCACATAAACTCGCCATTTAGTTGGTTCGCCGTCCCACCACTATCGATTTTGCTTTCAATATGTCCTCTGAGCATAAAATATTCCAAGTCCAGCATCTCGCTTATATGTCCAAGATATTGCATCTATCTCTTTCAAATGCTCTGTTTCAGTGTTTTTCATTTTTCCCTTTACATTAAAACGGACCTTATTCCTCATGTACTCCCTGGTATTCTGAATGTCCTTCTGTAGACTATTTACATTGTTCTGACTATTGTCCTCATTTTTGTCGCCATATTTATTATAAAGTTTCGGCCGTTGTTCAGGTGGTTGGAATGTCGAACTGAGCCCTTTATTTCGCTCACTGGGATAGACTGTTCTAGTTCCACATGCCATGTCTAATGTATGTCAGTTATCAGTTATCTCCTGTTAATTCCCCTCTTCAAGTTCTCCACTGCCTTAACCGGGTATTGAACTCACACACTTTCGGTCCTGGCATTGGATCTAACTAACGCCTTTATCCACTGTGCCATGTGCACTTGTGAATGAATTTCTGGGTATTATAAACCTAATGTTGTCAGCAACCAAATTTTACCAGTGCTTATATTCCAATTTTTTTGCTCATATTGCAACTTTCTTGTTATTATCGATTTTCTCTGGAATTCCTTGTTACTGGTTCCCATATTGTATTCATTTTTATGCTTGGTTGGCTCAGGCGATTTTTGTGGCCATTGCAATATGAGCTCCGGTAAAAAATATGCGTGGAAATAATCAAAGATGCTCCCATCCTATTCAACCATATGGTGAGCTTGAACGTGGTGTGTTTGTTCACCACCGTACCCACGGAGGAGACCCTTTCAGTAGTCCGGCACAGATTGGCCTCTGACTCATCCCTAGAAGAACGAACCACTATTCCAAGAGATAATCTGATGGAGATGTTGAATTTCTGCACAGAAACAACACACTTCGGAATGGGATCACACATATATCGACAGGATAAGGGCTTAGGAATGGGCTCGCTATTGTCACCAGTTATGGCGAACATATAAATGGAATTGTTTGAGGAAATGGCATTAGAATCTATATCTCTAAAGCTCTGTTAAAGCTATGGTTAAGGTATGTAGATGACACCTACATACCAGGAAGAGTTTCAGGTTCTACTGGACCATTTGAACTCAATAAGACCTTTCTTACAGTTCACGATGGAAAAAGAGAGTAACAGCACACTCCCATTGCTGGATGTTCTAATATCACGAGCAGAGCATGTGTTCAAGCCATCCGTACACCGTAAAACATCCATACAGCGTAAAGAAAAGGATCGTCCGTTGCTTACAACAGCGAGAAAAAGTCAAAAGTCGTGACACAGAGACATTAGATAAGAATTGGTCAGTATAAATAGTCCTCTACAACGCAACAACTACCCTGGGTACATGGCAGCAGCCCCAAAAAACTGAGATAGCCGGGTACAAGAGGAAGACAACAACACTCAGAAAACCTGCTTGCCATATGTGAAGGGGCTATCAGAGAAAATACAAAGGACCTGCAGTCCATACAACATCAGGACAACCTTCAAAAGCTGGACGACACTTTGCAGATATCTCTCCCGAGTAAGACCGCCTATAGAGGAGAACATGATTAAAGGCATTGTATACGCTATTCGTGCAGTTGCGGAAAGAAATATGAAGGGGAGACAGGCTTCAAGAACACCAGTAACACGAGAGGAAGTAGAAAAATAAAGCGTGTCTCGCCACATATGGAGAGAAAGGGGAGATCACCTTACTGGAATCAGGCTGAGATCATAGACAAATAACACCATTGGAAAATTCGTTAACCTAAGGAATCAACACATATGCTAGGGCACAAAAATCTCTTAAAGCATAGAAATGAATACAATGTGCTGTACACTCACTGGCGTCCATCAGAATGCAAGCGGATAATCAATTTCTGTCATGTTGTAAGTATAATTTCGTTCTACCAGAGACGCATCCACAAGCATCTCTCTCTCTCTCTCTCTATATATATATATATATATATATATATATATATATATATATATATATATTCCAACGTGTTCGTGTACTTATTTATGTATTTATTTTATCTATTTATCTATTTTTCTTTGCCACTGTGCGACTAATTTAACATTGATTCTTGGTATAACCATCCTAACCTAACTTATAACACTATATGTTTTTTTAGTTGGAAATCCCCTCCTCGAAATAAGGAAAAATGTCTCTTCACCAGGCGTTAGTATGTCTTCAGTATTTTTATGGTCCAGTGACCTTGTCTTTTATTTGATAAAATGTACTAACTTGGAACACTCACTGGTGACCATCAGAATTCATGCAGACTACCAATATCACCCACTGCCACAAGTGAGCTAGCGTTTATGCCATATCCACTAAAAGGTGGATAATCATATTTTTTTCATTTCTTTCTTTACAATAGCACAATGGGACCTATACTCAGTTAAAACTGAATATTGTGTAAGGATAAAATACTAATAAATTCCATCCTATCCCCCTGAACAAACAACTAGTGACAGCCTTGGCATTATTTCAACTACTTCCCCGCCCTTATCCCTCTGTTTGCTGTCGTTGTTGTATGCGTTATATGTAATAGGAGTAGGTAGACCCCCCTACCGCCCGGTCAACACTCCTCCCCCTTCTCCTGGACATGAGTAGAGGCTCACACCTTGTTTCTTGTCTAAGAAGAGGTTCCCGGAACTCTCTCTCTCTCTCTCTCTCTCTCTGGCCTCTGTACTAGTGCTGATGTGTTTCTCCCGTGATGTGTGCAGTCCGTGGCATTGCCTCTTCATACACGTTTGATAGTTCACTGGTTGCTGTTTCCGACTGGTAGTTAGGAGCCCTAACTCTTGCGTAGCGTCTTGAGCGGCCGCTCTGATAAACAGTTGTATAATACCGGGGTGTTTGTAGTGCCATAACACGCATGGAAAGGTGCCCCTCCAGTCACCTCCGATGGGCAACCCTGAGGCCACATTATGATGCAGGCTGTGCCAACTCCTCTCTGCTCATGTCGCGGTCGAAATCCATCTGCTTCTCTTACATCAGGCCTTATCAACTTCCAACAATTACTCCACATGAAGACTCAAAAAAAGAACCAAAAAAGTAAACCTAAACCAGCCCTCAAAAATCACCTAAACCCCTCAACATTTCGTTCTCCAACATCCGTGGCATTAGAACAAATTTCTGCAGTATGGAATCTTTCCTCACTGCAAACTGCCCGGATATACTGGCTCTGTGTGAGACAAATCTTGTCTTGTCTATTCCCTCCTCTGAACTCTCGATCCCCGGCTACCTTCCTCTCCTCAGGAAAGACTCTCTAACTCACATGCACGGCCTTGGTGTCTATTGTTCCTGTATTTAAGAACTCTGGAGACCCCTCTGACACCTCTAATTACCGTCCTATTAGTCTCCTTCCACTCTTCGGCAAAGTCTTCGAAGGCCTAATCGACGCCGAAGTGGTTAACCACCTTACCACACACGAGCTGCTCTCAGACAAGCAATGGGGTTTCCGCTACGCCCGATCTACAGCTGATGTGCTTACGGCCATCACTGAAACCGTCTACCAAGCCCTTCAAAATGACGGTGAGGCTCGTGCCGTGGTCCTAGACATCTCCAAAGCGTTTGATAGGGTTTGGCATGTAAGACGAGCGGCCAGGTTAGTTTTGTCAGCGACAATAGATTTGTTTTTGAGGCAAGCTTCAGGGTTATGTTATTACAGGTCGATTGTTTGACCTAATACAATCATTCCTGTCAAACCGTGAATTGAAGGTCGTTCTCAACGGATTCTCCTCCAGTTCCTATCCCACGAAACCAGGTGTTCTCCAAGGCCCCATCCTTGGCCCCATTCTATTCCTTATTTTCATCAACGACCTTCCTGACGCCATAGATTCCCAAGTTGGCATCTACGCGGACGACACTACAATTTACTCCTGCCTCAAAAACAAATCTATTGTCGCTGACAAAACTAACCTGGCCACTCGTCTTGAAATCAACCTCCAATCGGTTGTTAACTGGGGCAACTTTAATGCCTCGAAAACTAAACTACTCTCTATTAATCACCATAGAGATCCTTCCCTGCCCCCCACCCCCATTAGAATGTCTGATAGTCAACTTCTTGAGAGCAACTCTCTGCGTCTGCTCGGTCTCACGTTGACTGCTGACCTGAGATGGAACAAATCTCTGTGCCGCGCCAAGAATTTTTTCTCCCCGGAATCGATCCTTCAAATATACAAATCAACCATTCGCCCTTGCATGGATTATTGCTGCCATATATGGTCTGGGGCACCTTCTGTTTACCTCGGAGTTCTTGACAAGAGACGGATATGTAATATAATTGGGCCTGATCTGGCATCTCGTATACAGTCACTCTCTCACAGACGCGCCGTCGCCTCTCTCTGTCTTTTCTACAAATACTTTCATGGTAATTGCTCCGATGAGCTGCTTTCACTGGTTTCCAGACTCCAATAATTCAAGCGCCCTACGAGGCTGGCATCCCGCTCTTCACTGTAGTAACTTTTAAATTTAGCCGTCTCTTCTACTCCAATAGCTTCATACCTCGCACCTATCGCCTGTGGAACACCCTTCTTTATTACTGTTTCCCTGAGAGCTATAATCTCCAAATATTCAAATGTAATGTCAATCGACATCTCCAGTCGCCTTGATCTATCCACTATCCCTCTCCTCATCCTTTCTTCTATCAATCCTATCTGCTCTCGCTCCAAATCTTCTGCAACCCCCTGCATCCTAGTGGCTTCACGCCTTGCTCGGGGCGTAATGCCTTAAAAAAATAAAAAAAAAATAGTGGAACCAGTGATATGGAGTGCAGTTGAAAGGCCATTATAACAACAAAATTGCAATATGAGCTCAGCTAAAAATATGTAAGGTTAACAGCAAAAAAAAAAAAGAAGCGATATGAGCACTGGTAAAAATGGTTGCTGATGACATTAGGTTTGTAATATCCAGAAATTCATACACAGATATCTTCAAGGACACATGACACAGTGGATAAAAGCGTTAGTTAGATCCATTGACAGGACGCAAAGACTGTGAGTAATCGTTTAAGGGAGTGGGAAGTTAGATAGCGGAATTAACAGGAAAATAACTGATAATTGACATCCATTAAAAATGGCACGTGGAACTAGAACAGTCTATCCCAGTGAGCGGAATAAAGGGTTCAGTTCGACTTATCAACCACCTGAACAACGGTCGAAACGTTGTAATAAATATGACGACAAAGACAAGACAATATTCCGAATAATGCAAATAGTGTACATAATAGCTCATCACAGAAATATAGACAGGTCCTTCTGTAGAACCGTATTTATTTTCCTTGAAAATTTCTCTTCATCACTACCATATAAGTGGATTGATATTACTTAACAGTTCTGCACTTTTTTCTGACGAAATTTCCGTTTTCTAACTTTTCTAAGTATTCGGAATCCATCTTCTGCTATTCTAATCCACCATTGGATTTCGGCGTCACATTATCCATGCTCTTTTTAAAAACTTGCCAGATATTTAAACTTCTGCACGTGTGTGCCTGGTATTTCAGTATAAATAATTGTTTTTTATTAGAAATATTTACAGTAACATAAGTGACTTGTTAGATTTTATTATGGAAATGGATGTTTTGTTCCAAACACTGTAAATCCGAAAGGAGTACAGTAATTGATATTTGCGTTTAATTTTAAATATGTAAATACTGTCAGGGGCCAAAACAAAAAATGGTACTTCAAAGGAAAATCAAAATAGTGTAAGGTGATTGATTGAGGAGAAAACAAATTTGAAATTGTGAAAAATTTTAACAAAGAAAACAAACAATAAATATGAAATTGGAAACGTTGCCAAGGTCAGAGCAAGTATAAAATCGTCTTAAGTAGTTTGCTAAAATCATGCGAGAAAAATTGAAAGGTTAATCATCTAAACGGGATTGACAAGAAGTAAAATATTTGAATAAGCCTGTGTTACAAATGTAAACAGTGAAAAATATAGAAAATTAAGACGAATACTTAAAGAAAGCAGGAAAGAAAACAAATTTAAGTAAATATTTCAAAGTGAAATATGGAAACTGATAGAAAAATCATGCATAATAAAATTTGACAATGTTTTATTTTCTTCAGTAGTTTCCAAACCGCTGTCAGGATGTTATTGCTTTATTTACATAATTAATATTAACGCTAACAGACTTCGAATATCTATACCGGAACATTTTCAATGATTTAATTTAGTTATCTTTTCTGAAGTTATACACTGAATTCCCATTCAAAATATATTGAACGATTGAGAAACACTTTGGATATTGGTAACAGTGTAGTACATACAATACGCACTTGTAAATGTTAAATAATAGTTTCAAACTATAATTTCTTAGTGGCAGAGTATTTTGGTTCATATATTCTGACGCTTAACTTTAACCTCAGATGGTAGAAAAAAATAAAGATGTCGATTTTGTTTGGCTAAGCCGAACGTGGGAATGTTAGAGAGATAGAAAGTGATTTCAATGAGTTACTTTTTTACACGTCATAAACAGCAGACGTGGTTATTTCGTGTCTCGGGGAATTTATTCCCCAGTTGCAATGATACAGCCACCACACTGGCTAGTTACAAATGTACACGTTGACATGTTTAATAAATCCTTTTTACTGAAGTTTCCTTTTATATCCGAACTCCAAAAATATTTCGACACACCACCCGGATAAGACAAGCACAAGAAGACGAGCGTTATGGAATCGACAATTTCAACCAAAAACTTCCCCAGAACGAAGTGGATATATAACATTTTCCTTATTTAGCGCAGTGGCCAAGACCTCAGAAGTGTGGGAGTATGCAACATAAAACTACTGATAAAGTCTTTAAAAGTAAGGCTGTAGGAACATCGAAAGATCGTAATGAGAGGTAAGACAAGGAAATCAGACATAGCTCATCATATAGTAAGGGAAATGGCAGTCACATTCCCCTTTCGAATGAAGTGAAAATATTGGACGAGGAAGAACACTGGAGAGTTAGACGTCTGAAAGAATCAGAGCATTTGACAGGTTACGATGATCTCTCTGGTCGGCCTATCATAGAACTAATTGCAATAGGAGAGCCGCTAATAAGGAAAGAAAGACTATGTTAGCAAGTTTTCAACCGCAACAGTTATCAAAACATAGGCAATAGCAGCAGTCAAAACATGACAGCCAGCAGCAGCTGCAACCTAATCAGCAGTAAGGTTAAGTTTAAGGCTCTGAATTTACTATATCAAATTCTGGATAAACCTTTAGTTTGTGAATTTGGTGATATAATGATTGCGAGTTTAATCCTTGAGTCGGGCAACGTGTAATTGCACTCAGTGGAAACGTCTGATAAATATCTGAAGAGTACTAATTAAAATAAGAAATACAGAATATTCCTAGACGTGAGAAATGCAACGAGAACAGTCTCACACCGTAAATTAAATGAAGGTTTCCATTCAGAATTCGCTGCAGGTTGCCGATATACACTTGAGGAAGTTTGGGGGTAAAACGACCGAAACATGAAGAGAAGAACAGTATAATTTAGAAAAATAATCTGAATATAGTGTAAATACTAAAAAAATCTCTTAACACTCTGAGCACTGACCACCTCTTTACCGGTGATAGAAAAACAAGACGGTAAAGCACAGCCACTGGTTGAACAGTAGTAGAGAGAAATGATTGGATGCTCAGCTACCGGTTGAACGGTGGGTAAACACCGTGAAACATAATATTCCAATTATTTGCGAATTTTGACTCAGGAGCTCAGACAGGAGTAAAATTGTTAAGGAACGCAGGGCTCAATGTGATAAATATATTGTTTTTGAAAATTTTCAACCAAATCGCATGACGTTGGGCCGCTTCTCACACATGAATCTTCTAGGCATGGAGGGTTGGGAAAATAGTTTCACTGAACTGACAATTGTATTAGAACAAAATCTGCATTGAAATAGCCTGAATGAATGATATAAAAGGGAGATGGAGCTATTACGAAATATCATGAAGTTTAGAGGATAATCATGAACTCGATCGTCAAACGCATCTCTCTTTTTGTATTAATCAGATTATCAATTTTGGAGAAAAGATACAAGAAAATGTTTTAAAAAAACATTCAAAACATCTTCGTTCTACTTTAGTGAAAGGATTTCTACTAACAAAATTTAACAAACACATTGATGAATACTATAGGCAGCCGCGATGTGGTATAATGCTTAGCCAACCTGTCCCGCTAGATCAGTTACGACTGAACGGTAAGTTCGGTCCGCTATATGTTCCTCATAGTTACCAGCCTTTGGCCGCATGAAAGCTACGCGTGGAAATTTCAGCTCTTCGACGGTATCTAATAGTTAGCATGGTTGTTTCGCTATATCAATTACGAGTGAACAATGAGTTCACTCCTCTCTGAGAGTCCCATACTTATACGTTATGTCACATCTAAGCTTAGAGAATTGTGCTCTTCGACGTTGTCTAATGGTTAGCCGGCTTGTCTGGTTAGAACAATTAAGACTGAATAGTTAGATAGAACTTCACTGGGTGCTCCATATATTCGACTTTGTACCAAAACTGAACTAAACTTCAAATATTGCTCCCCTCCGATCACTGTTAACTACTAACTCTTGTTGAACCTAAATTCTATTCTGGCCATCTTGCCGGTATTTTTTAGAGCAACATTCAGCAAAAACAATTTTTTCAATAATCATTTTTTTTCATCTATTCCTTCGCAGCAGTAACTTGTTTCTATTTTTGATTCTGATGTATTTGTTGCAATTTTATTTCTTTCATATGTTTAACCAATGATCTTAATATACTCCATCTCTACGGTCTGTTTTTATTCGTATCAGTAATTTCCGCAAAACTTCTTGCTTGTCAATCAAATTCACTGCTTATTCTTATAGTCTTCCACAAAGCAATTTTTATGAAATTATTAAAGCTAGTTTCTTTTACTAATATTTTTCATATATTTATTGTTTTTCTTTTGTTTTGTTTTTTTCTGTCATCTCTATTGAACACTTGCGTAATTCCCAATGTCAATCAATAATCTCATAAGATCATATTTTTGATGTTATACTATACTTAAGATCGATGGTCCGCGGGCAATATATATATATATATATATATATATATATATATATATATATATAATCTTGGTGTGTGTGTGAAATTAAATTATAAATATCAGCTACTGTAATAACACGGAAAGACGCACGAGCGCTCACGATGTCACAAACACACACACACAAATACACACACACACACACGCACGCACGCACTCACGCACATATTTTCAGACACTTTATTCTATTTTTAATGTTTTTTCGAGTTCGCAGACAAGAAGACAATACACATTGATTAAAAACGGAACGTCTATCGAAACAATGATATGTGTGTGTGAGAGAGACACTGTGTGTGCATGTGTGTGTGAGACACTGTATATGTATGTGTGTGTAGGGATGTATGAAGGTCTATGTTCACGTATATGTATAAAATATAACGAACAAGACATGCGTTGTATTATAATATCTGATAGCGTCAAATAATTCATGTTAAATATTTAAAAAATAATAAATCTTTATTCGGGTTCAAAAAACGAGGAAGTATTTCTAACCGGGCGACAATAAGCGACCCAAACCACATCTATTAAGTATAAATACATGGTGAAAAATTTATGAAAATTATTTGGTCAATAGTATTTTGATTCTAAAAATATTAACTGGCACATTATATTTCGATATAATATAATTTGTTCCATCATGTGTGTGTGTTTGTATATATATATATATATATATATATATATATATATATATATAGATAGAGAGAGAGAGAGAGAGAGAGTGCATCTGAAAGACATGTTTATATGCGAATTAAGATGGAAATACGTGGAAATAAGCATATTTTAAATGATTACCATTGAAATAGCAATCCCTTATTCGCTGTTTAGGGCTATGTTTCCGATTTCTGCTCCAAAATGCTTCTAATTCTCTTTCACTCTCGATAACCCCTTGCATATTGGTGCTGTTTTTGCCTTCCATCGAGTGAAATGATTAAAAAATATTTAAATGATACATCTTCCATGTTAATAATTGAAACAGCAACAGTAATTCATTTTACAAACTTAGATTAATTCTGTTTTCGTCTGCGTAAATATTTTACTTTTGTGTGAAAATAAATTTGATTAAATATTTCGTTTGGAAACATTTAAATCAACGTCCAGCTTAATAACGCAAAGCTAAATTTTTTACTTAATTTTTTTCAAGCCAAAAATATTAAAAACTGTCTTCAGGTTTTGTTTATTTTTCTCTTTATTCTTGGAGAAAATAAAGAGAATAGAATAAATTTACAAAAATAAATAAGAAATAAAAATATGAATAGATTACTCTTACAAATCCTTGTGCGTGTTGAAAATCTACATGAAAATGTCTATCCACAGGAATATTTCAATCAAATCCTCAGAAGTTCAATATATTTCGTTTAATGTGTTATTTTGAACAATTTCATTCAGTGATATCGAAATTAAAATAGCAAATGCAATAACTTTAATTTCAATTATTTTTAAATAGCAACACTAAGTTGACTGAATATATATTTCTATAGTTATTATTCTTAATCGTTTAAAACCGAATGTAAGCTATTTAGTCCGAAGACATTGATGACGAAGACGAAGATATGTCGATAAAGACATTAGGAGAATTATATATATATATATATATATATATATATATATATATATATATGTGTGTGTGTGTGTGTGTGTGTGTGTGTGTGTGTGTGTGTGTGTGTGTATGTATATATATATATATGTATGTATATATATATATATATATATATATATATATATATATATATATATAGTATATATATATATATATATATATATATATATATATATATATATATATATATATATATATTTCATTAAAGACGATAGACAAGTTACTGCGATTATGTTTTTATTTACTTTTTCTTTTGTTCGAACAAGTATTTTATTCTTTTCTGAATACCGAGTGTGTGTAAACTCTTCAAATATTCTATAATTCTAAGGCGCTTTCGGCCATAAATTTAACCCTTATTTTTTTTGCTTTTTATTTGGGTGAATAGGTTGTATGCGTGTTTTTAAAATTATAAGGATGTTTTATTTTCCAGACACAGATAGCACATTGTGACCTCGTTCGTAGTTAATATTATTAAGTGTTGCCATTTACTTTTTCATTATTAACGCTTCCATTATTTTTAATCTTTTTTTTTACATGTGGATAAGTGCATTAGGTTTATATTTTCTACTAGTATGATTCATCCACATGTAAAAAGAGTTATGCCTATAACTCTAAAAACACTCACACAACACATACAACCAATTAAAAAGCAAAAATAAAATCATCCTTAATAATCACTAAAAGTATAGTCGAGACCGCTCGGAATTAAAGAACATTTGGCCGTTTTCTACACACTCTGTGTCCAGAAAAGAAAAACAAACTTGTTCGAACATAAGATAAATGAAATAAAAAGCTTAGTACCTTATCTATTGTCTTTAATGAAACATGTATAAATGGTGTATTGCTACCTAAAATACAAAATTGGTATAAGGTTTATAACCTTTTTGTAAAATTTCGTCCCTGTCTCATAAATCGATTATTTTTTTTTCCAATGTAATGAAAAAGGCATTAATTTGTTTTACTTCTTGAAAAAGGTGGGACGAAAAAGAAATTTCGATTTTACCAAATACGCAATAAGGTTAAAAGATCAAAAAAGTTTGAAGTAATTGTTTTGTAATGATAATATATGTGTATTTTTTTTACACATTTAACTGTTTGTAGCTATAGCGTAACATCAGTCAGTCAGTTATGTACCGTATGTGATAGACGCTTAAGCGATCATGTATCTTTCGATACATGACTGACGAGGCAGATTTTTTTTTTACTGCCGTCGGTTGCCATGTCTTTCTAGGGTAGAACAGTTGCCATCCCGTCTGTCCTGTTGTTTACCCGTAGCTGAGGGCGGGGGAGAAAATGATTCATACCTTTCCCAAGGGTATTAGCACGTAAGTTAATGTAATGGATTCGACTGGAATTCGAACTCCGATTCCTCAATCCGTGCCCCTACCAATTACTCCACAGTTCGTTACATATAGCGTTACAAATAAACAAAAATTTATAACTTGCATATACAATTAGAAACTTACATCTACAATTAAGAATAGATATATGAAGAAAATGTGGAATATTTAGCCTAACTATAGCATAATATACAGTTATTGTGTTGTTTTAGAAAAAAATGATTGTAAGCAGAACTTTCACCTTTTTACAGACGCCATAAAGATATATACGGCAGATTACTGCCCGTTATTCACACTGATTTGTTCTGAGAATTTCCAGCCCCGATGGTTCTTGATTCTAAAAGGATTGCACAGAATGTAATGCTTTTTTGTGAGCCTTCAAACTGTTACATCACTTCATATAATCATATGCATTGTAGTAAGACAATGCTCCGCCCATCTGAAAAAGATAAATCTGCAAATTTCGAGTAGCGAGTCTCTTTTATCTCTTAGAAGAATAAATGCAAAAAGAGATAGTATTGCTCAAGAATTCCATCTTGCATTACTTAACTTAGGTATTTTTTTAAAAACATCACTTAAGGAAAAGTGGAAAACTCGTGATAAAAAATTCTTTTCCTCACGCCATCCTGCTCTTTGATCAATCTTTTCTTTAACAGTCTTGAGACTTTCCTTGAGAGTTTCTTTACTCTTTACAAGTTCGCGTATAAAAAGATATTCGATATTGGCCCGTGTGTTGTTTCCTCTAACTTCGTCATTCATTCCTACGCGAAGCATTCTGTAAAGAACATGATGTTAACAGCCAATATATTCTAGTTCTTCCAATTTTTTTTTAGCAAATTGTTTTTGTAATTGAATGACGATCTCATTCCTGCTTCCAATATTCCTATTCCCATCTCAATAATCGTCTTTAGGCCCTTCCATAAATTGTATTCATCTAGAACTGCTGCTATATCTTTTGACAGCAGTATCCTCTTTTCTGTTTGGTAGATGTAATAATTCTAACTTAAGATTTCTTCTTTCATTCTTCAAAAGAATTTTTTGATATTCTTAGCCATAAAGTCATTTACCATCAAATGCAATGACCAATGTTCTAAGAGTGGTATATTCTTCCTTAATTTTAACAGGTTCTTTAATAATGGATCTGTAAATACCAGATGGATAAAGTGTCTCAGCATCAATCATTTCTTGAGATAATTGTCGGCAAATATTTGCTGCTTTGAGGGTTTGATAACTTTGAATGTCTTACTAATTTGGTTGCAGTTTTTGGTTTTTGATATACTTCCTCCTGTGATTGGGTTTCGGATTAATTCTCTATTTCGGAATGGGAAGATGTATTGCTGCTACTGTTCTTGAATTTTGATCCAAGATCATTTTTCTTCGGTTTGATGGACAAATCATTTAGAAAGTCGCAGTTTTTTCCATTTATATACAACATGTCCTTTCCTTTCGATGCGAAGATGATATAATCGTCTCTCCTCACTACACAGACATTCAACATTTTCTTTGTGATGTCAAAATATCATTTAATGGTTCATGCTTTCCTTGTTTCACACATACATCAGAGGTGTTCAGCACTTGATCCAGTTTTTCTTGCATTACTTCAGTTAATAACTTTGGCAAATTATTTAAATTTGTACTTCTTTAGCGATTCTCTTTATGTATTCTTTTCTTCTTTTGATGGATGCTCCAAGGAACAGCTGGCGACCAACAATTTGGATTTTGAGTGGTATCCTACTTTTGATTTCCAGTTACTTTTCTTCTAGTGGAACATTTCTTCTTTTCTGATGTTATTCTTGAAATTATATGAGATTCTTTCTCTAGAACTTCTCATTTCTTTTACTAGTAGAAGCACTTTTTATGAGACATTATTTTTCAGTAATGAAAAACTTGTTGTCTTTCAGCACATCAATCAGCGTCGCGCAAATCAGGAATCTTATATACGGTGAAACAAGAAAAATATTTGATCACAAACACAACACACATTTCTCATTCGTATTTTCTATTGATTTATTATTGCGAAATACAATAATTGCTGCACAAGGTCAAAAATGGGGAAGGTATGGTGAGGCTGGTCATCATTAACTATCTTATACCTAAATAATCGGATTCACGACCCATCCATTCATTGCAAGTAATTCATTCTGCACAATAAGTCTTTCTTCACTATTCACTACTACATATACAACAATACGCCATATTGACAGAGAGCCTACTAAAAGCACCCCTTTACATAAAATATTTTCATGTACAAATGTCCGTTATGAAAGTATGTTAAAAAATATAATGATGCTATGAAATGAGGGGGGCATGAACACCCAAAACATTAAATATAATAAATTCTTCAAACTAAAAATAACACATATAAGTAGGATCCGTCCACCCCTCCAAATTAAGAGAGGCCGCTGTATTCTGTCTTTAGACAAAATCAAGAATCCCACTCTAACGGAGTGGGAAGTCTAAAAATAACTCTGAGACTGGTCCAGACGAGATAAAAAAAAAAAGTAGGCAAAATACAAACTTTGGAAATTGGGACTCACGGCTTGGATCATAAGAAAAAAAGGAAAAACCGGAAACAGGCCAGGAAATATATTTCCTCACACTAACTAGGGAAACAGAGAGAGTCTATCTTAAACAGAGGGGGGTTCAACAGGAAAACTCCTGTTTTGACTAAGGAGACTTAAAAAAGAAACTCAAGTTCAGTCTTATTCAAACGAACGATACTCGCTAATTTATCAATCTTCCGCTGAAATCTGTCGATAACAAACGGGTTTCTCTCAGTTCTGCTCTTGACTTTCAGCTGATTCCGAAAGAATTCGACCAGAATTTGATGAGAATAGTCTTCGTATTGCATGTTACCCTCCATTCGCGTCGTCCAAATCACCATTCTTCCTACGGCTGAAAGCGTTAGAAACAACATCCCTTTCATCCCTTAATGCTGAAGTTGAATATTATCGCACGTGTATGCGAGATCGATGATATTCATGATCGATATCAGCCGTCAACTCGCCGATATAGTCTAAGAACGGGCTCCTATGAGGACAATGTTAGAAACCGTTTCCTCTTAACCAAGGACACGGCGATGACAGTCGGGCAAACCGCCCAGCCGACTCTGAAGGCCAAAAACCCGACTGCCCACAGAGCGAATCCCCCTCCATTAATTACTAATACAAGACACTCCTAGACTGTGAAAGAACCGAGGAATGACCCACAAGGCCACTCAACATTCTCTAAGAAAACTCGACTGATTCTTCAGCTGGTGAGGCCAGGAATGGCGTCCCTAACATTACCCTACTCCTGCATCGAGTCTTCTGTTAACGCTCAGCATAGGAAGTGCGACAATCCCAGACCACATGCTACGGATGATGGGCACAGGCGTCTTTGCTGAACTTATGCTTGCAAACCCCTACACACACACAAGATAGTGGACAGCAAGCTCTCGATCACCTCCCTACGGTACTTGCAGAGAGAGAGAGAGAGAGAGAGAGTACAGACAACCGGTAAAGGATCAGAGAAAAGACCCACGTGGAATATGCATCAGCCATACCCTTAAAGTCTCGACGGCCGCTTCGACCTTTGCCTGTACTTCTGACCAATTATTCTTCTGCTGTAGCCAGAGGCCGGACCACACTCAAATAATGTGGACGGTTTTGTCAGTCCAACCGAAGGGACCCAGAAGAGCGAACCTTTTCCAGGCACCTAACTGCTGTTACGCTTGGCCCCCGTGACCTTTTCGTGCCTTTCAAGCGCCTTCGGTGCCACCTCAATATAACTACGTCATGACACAAATGGATACGTCATTGGCGTACGCGGAAACCTTGACTCGAGCCAATAACCAGGGAAAACGATTCCAAGTAGAGCCGAACTGCACGCCATATCCCTTAGCCGTCTAAGGATAGGCTAAATTGTAAATTACGGGCGACAGTGAGCAATGCTGACGAACCGACTGAGACTGCGTAAAAGCACCCAAAATCTAATTTCCGTTCACTAGTACCAGAGTACTGGGCGAGTGATACAGAAAGCTAATTCACCTTTAGAAATAAGGTTTGAATCTGGCGGCCTGAAACACAGCAGACTGCTAGCGATGGTCGACTCTATGTCACCACTGGAGATCCGGTTGGGGATGGAACCCTGCTGGAATCAGTTGTTGAAAACAACAGTCAAAATCGTCACGAAGATGTACGACAGCCTCAAGTATTATTGGTAGGGCAAAAAATTGAATCTCGGAGACTTGTCACTACCGAGCCTCTTCAAGGCCAAGTAGACTTTGCCATATGTGATTTCTCCCTCACAGCTAGCCGCTTCATTTTGCAAAAGCCAAGAAAAGTCAGCAGTAAAGACTTCCAGTGCCAAGCTATTCTAGGCCTAGCACCTAAAGTTATCCGGGCACAGACAAATCTCTTGTCCGAATAAGTTGATCAGTGGAACGTAAAACAATCTACTAAGTCTATATCGACGAACATTCTATCAAGGAAGCTTGCTAACCTGGTAGACGGCCACTTTAATGCCCACGTCCATATATTCTGTCCAAGGTGGTCGATCCAATATCTATCGACGTGAACATATTCGCCAATCAGATCTAACAGGATACGATCGACCTCCCTTGTCTATTTTGGGTCCAGGATATCGTTCCAGTCGCCCACTAAAACTAAGCTCGAAACAGAACCAGCCCCAGCTGACAGAAAAAGAAGACACTCTTTCTCTGGTCATTGGGCGCAGAAAACGCAATGACCCTAAATCAACGGCAATATCGGCCGCCTCCACCGCATCAAGATGCACAAGGTTCACACTTGCACCCATGGTACGTTTAACCAGCATGGAAACACCTCTGGACAGATTGTTCCCGTATGCTGAAAAGACAAGTAGCGAGACAGCACACGAGCATCAACCTCGTAAACGAAGTGTGTTTCCTGGAACGTAGCCAGGTTTAGACCGAAGAACAGGTTGTCACGAAGCAGGCGAGTAGAGTTTCTCTGAATTCCAATGCCCCTCGCATTCATTTTAGCTATCATGAGGAGACTTGGCGGAAATCTGCAGGTAAAAGGCCCTCGACGGATATTCCTAGATTCCCTGAGCCAATTGCTGACGCCATACGTCTAGCTAGGATAATATCGCCGACATAATGGCAAAAGATATTTTTAATACGCTAGATAACGAGGCAACCTCCCTGCACATATTTTTTTTTAAATCTGGGGTTCCAAACTCGACCACCCTGGTTTATTGATACGCGTCCATCGTGGCTGAAAGTGGACCCAAACTTTCAAGTGCCTCTCCTGGGGCTTTGAGGAAATTTTAGGGTTTTTCGCCGACTTAACGTCGACGGAAGTCATTTTTATTAATGTTCTCAAAAGGGTCTTTATTGAGAGGAGACTTCCCTCTTCACATAACAGACATTTTCCTCTGGGCTAAAACTTTTCTTCTTTCTTTCTTGGAAGGGGCAGAAAACGGATTTCGGGAAGGCAAGGAATGAAGGCACCTTGTCGTATAGTGGCATTTTTGCGGGCGAAACAGGGACGAATTAGGAATTTTTCCCGTCCTACTTCGATCATCTCGCGTTTGTTTTTTTTCCATTTTTTTCCTTTCATTTTCCTAATCTTCCTCATCCTTCCCCCCTTTTAAAGACGAGGTCCGAGGTAGGGCATCTCCAAAATCTACCCTTTCTGTTACTGTTCTAGCTGCTGTTTTTACTGCTTATGAAGCTCCTATTGCTAGTTTTATGGGAGCTCATTCTGCTACCTATTATGACAATCCTGCTCCTGTGAGAGCTGCTGCTACTGCTGCTACTACTAGTTACTTTGCTGCTACTGATCTTGTTTCTGCTCCGGCTTCTGTTTCGGCTCTTGATACTGCTTTGATGGCTGCAGGTTCTTCCTTGTGTTGGACCTTCTGTTAGTAGGGCGGGTTGCAGCTTTCGATCACCTCTTCACGACTTTGGTCCATTCATGAATCCCTTGGGATTTTTTCATTGTCTATGCTTCTATTTTTTCCTTGTTTGCAGATGCTTAGGATTCTGGTGCGGGTCTCTTTCCAGGGCAAGATTTAGAAGATTTTCTGCAGCACCACAGGATCGGCAGAAAGGACAGGGGCCTTCAAGCACAGAATAGATCGAGAAGACACCAAAGTTCAGAACATTTGGGTTTTCCTTGAAATAACTTTTCTGACCAATGTGACCATTATATCAAAATCTCCGTTTGCGATACTGGCCTTACATTGAACAGAAGATACATCGGCAATCTCTACAAATTTGGCAAAGAAAAATCCCAATTGATCCTCCGTGATGTACAATGCTACTCCGTGCATATTAACCTTTGTCTTTCTGGCAACCATATACTCAGTCTGCAACCATCCATACGTTGTTGTGAGGATATTCTCACCAGAGATTTAGGTGCGTCTTCAGATGCCGGAAGGATGTCTCAAAACGTAACTTCTTCGGGTTAAATATTTAGGCTTTTTAGGGCTCTCTGTTAGCACAGATTGATTATTTGTTTTGTTTTTATGCCAGTGCTCACGCTTATATATTCAACACAATACACGTCATAATTTCCACAAATTTTTAGAAGGCTCCAAAACGTTCTAGGTTGGATAAAATTCCAGAATTTTCCATAATGTTCTTGTTGTGTATGATACACCTAATTTACATAAGTGGAGTACCGACCATATAAATATGGGTTGGTACCGGAAGACGACGGAAGATTAAGAGATCGAATCCAGAGACTCTGCCCGACTGCGACTTAGTCAACCCATTCTGCAGGAACAGTCTTCCCAAGTATATACCAAAACTACCTGTAAATATTGTGTACCTTTTTTCATTGTTTCAATACATTTTGTTACGTACATTTTGTGTTGTATTATTATTATTCCATGCTTATTCAAGCTTCAACAGTTCTGGAAGTCGTTTCATTAGTATACTGATATTCGTTTTTCGAAATATCTCTTGGTGTTGACATTTTAAAAAAAGATAATCCGAATTAAACCCGTTTTCTTTTTATTTTAACTAAAATTCCTGAAATTATGATACAGGAAATCAATCATTTTACAGAAATGTCAAACCTAATATATACATATATATATATATATATATATATATATATATATATATATATATATATATATATATATATATATAATATATATATATAGGTAGGGATGCAGGGGTTGCAGAAGATTTGGAGCGAGAGCAGATAGGAATGATAGAGGAAAGGATGATGAGGAGAAGGATAGTTGATTGATCAAGGTAACTGGAGATGTCGATTGACATTACATTTGAATAGTTGGAAATTATAGCTCTCAGGGAAACAGTAATAGGGAAGGTTGTTCCACAGGCGAGAGGAACCAGGTATGAAGCTATTGGAGTAGAAGAGACGGCTACGTTTAGTAGTTTCTACAGTGAAAGGGTGAGAGCGGGATGCCAGCCTCATAGGGCGCTTGAATTCATGAAGTCTGGGTACCATTGAAAGCAGCACATCGGAGCAATTACCATTAAAGTATTTGTAAAAAAGACAGAGATATGCGACGGCGCGTCTGTGAGAGAGCGACTGCAGACGAGATGCCAGATCAGGGCCAATTATATTATATATCTGCCTCTGAATCTTGTCAAGAACTCCGAGGTAAACATAAGGTGCACCAGACCATATATGGCAGCAGTACTCCATGCAAGGGCGAATGATTGATTTGTATATTTGAAGGATCGATTCCGGGGAGAAAAATTACCTGGCGCGGCACAGAGAGCCAACTTTCCTTGCGGTGGACGAAGCAACTGACTCAATGTATTTGTTCCATCTCAGTTTAGCAGTCAAAGTGAGACCGAGCAGACGCAGGGAGTTTCTCTCAAGAAGTTGACCATCAGACATTCTAATGGGGGGTGGCAGGGAAGGATCTCTATGGTGATTAATAGAGAGTAGTTTAGTTTTAGAGGCGTTAAAGTTGACCAGCCAATTCTTGCCCCAATTAACAACCGATTGTAGGTCCATTTCAAGACGACAGGCCAGGTTAGTTTTGTCAGCGACACTAGATTTGTTTCTGAGACAGGAATATATATATATATATATATATATATATATATATATATATATATATATACAGCTTGCATATAGGGAATAATTTATATATATATATATATATATATATATATATATAATAACGTACAATTAATATACAACAAATGTAAAATTGCGAATGATCAATTGATGAGAAAAAAAGGAGTAATACTAGACAAACCATAGCTTGACCAAGCAGAAAATCATGCTGTTTACACAGAGAAGGTTGCGAGACTCGATATAAATATAAAATAGATAAAATAAAAATAGAGTCCAGTACCTTTAGATGAAACGGTAAGTGTGAATGAGATAAATGAGGAAACCATTCAGCACCGAATTGAACATCATACATTCTGTTTTTAATAAGATGTTCACAAATTGAGGGAACGTAAGTATTGTGGATGAGTTCATTTTGATCAAGGCTATGGTTCATGATTTTACTTGCTACCTGCTGTTTAAGTTTTCTATCGAGGCGGTTTCTTTTTTAATTTTTTCTTTTTTCAATTTGTTATACTTTACCCATACACTCCCAATTACAAAACATGGGAAAGAGGGAATGGGGGCGAAAACTGTTGTTTTTTTTTCTCTTCTATATTTCCTTACACTTAGTAATATTAAACTGAATGTTTTTAAAGCAATACATACACATACACACACACACACACACACACACACACACATATATATATACACACATATATATATATATGTATATATACATACATATATATATATACATTCATATATATATATATATATATACATATATAAACATACATACATATATATATATATTTATATATATATATATATATATATATATATATATATATGTAGATATATATATATATATATATATATATATATACATATATATGCATAGATATATACATACATATATATATATATATATATATATAAATACATATGTATATATATATATATATATATATATATATATATATATATATATATATATATATATATATATATATATATATATATATATATATATATATATATATGTGCGTGACTACGTGTAGATATAAGCGCTCTTAATTGCCAACATTTGCGTTTAGATTAAACAAATGGTCATATATGAGAATGAAAGAGAGGAACACAAAATATAAAAAAAAAACTAAGAGGTGAAAGAGTCGAAAGGTAAATGAAACCCTTTAACAGACGAAAAAAAAGTTAATTGAATGTGATGTTAAATGAACCCGAAGAAGAAAAGCTTGGATGGAAACGAAGCTTCCAGAATAATGAATAAGACAAAACAATTTTATGTAGGCCAATGGAAAGGGAAGAATTACAGGAAGAAAAATAATACAACGAGACGGAGAAATAAAGACTTATAAGACCGGATTCTTTAAAAACAAAGGACGAGGCTTTCAATAAATAGGCTATCAGGAATAAGCGGCGGATTTATTTGGAGTTTAAAAGGTTGGCCTCATTATATTTGAAGGTAATTTTTTTCTGCTCTATCCACGATGTCTTCTTTTCATTTTCCTGCAAAATTCTTTTGTCTCTTGACGTCACACACACCCTGTGGCATCGACTGAAATTGAATGGTTCGAGACGTTCAACTCAAATATAAAAAAAATGATATTTTGCGTTATTATAGTTGCATACAAAAAACATTTGTACATTGAAAAGCATTAAAATAGTTATCTATAAAGTAGAAATTATATACGTGTAAGATGCTATAACAACCTGTACTAATAATTTATATTTGCCTACTTTTATTCCTAGTTAATTGCATATATACATATATGTGTATTGTGTGTGTATTACGGCAGGAATTTTGCACAAATTCTGCTAAATCCCAATTAAAATTAATTGTTTACAATATATCTCTTTTTCTGTATTTTGGCTCTTTTGTCGTCTGTGGATATTGAAATACAGTAGTCATAATAGTAGGTATTCGTTTATATTGCGAGATAAAGGTCGCGCCCTGTTTAATATTTTCAGTATTTTGGCGGGGAAACCTCTCCAGTTCACAGGCCTGAGCTATTGTATATGGAGGCCGTGTGTTGGCCAGATTATATGGGTCATACGGACAAGATCCAAAGGAATACAGGGCATTGTTTGGGTACGGCTTGGCTGATGGAAAAAAACATAGGCAGTGTTGACTGCGATCTGCCTTCGGGACTCCACATTGAGTTTTCTATTTGGATTGATTTTTATAATATTTTCCATGTTTTGTTGGATATGACTGAAAGACAAGCGGAGGTTTAAAATGAGGCTTTTCCTTCCCTTAGTTGGAATGCCTCCCCGAACTGTCGATATCCGCCTACCGGAATACCGAAATATAAATTGTTCAGTATTTATTAAATTATGATTTTCATAAGCCATTATGAAAGAGGTCATTTTTTGTGATGTACCTCATATACGCGTCTCAAGAGTGCATCGTCATTTAAAAATATCACGTCTTCCGCTTTGATGCAACAATTTCTGAGAAAGTGTCATATTTTGATGTAGGATTTGTGTTTAGTAAGTTTTCCCATAATTTGATGCTGTGTTGCATTTATTTTATGCATAATGATTAGAGCATTTCAGTCGTTTTTAATAATTTAAGAGATTTTGTATTTTAATGTCATTGTTAAGGATATATCAGATTTATAATTTTTGGTTATTTTGTTTGGTGATATAGAATTTAACTTTTTGTAAAAAAATAACAAAATGACGCGTTCACCGGTGTGATCATGAAGAATACGTTCATCCAATGTATGCGTTGTTTTAATTATTATACTTAGAGAGACAACATCGAAAACTTCACTTCATATATATATATATATATATATATATATATATATATATATATATATATATATATATATATATATATATATATATATATATATATATATATAATAAAAAGATTAAACACTAATATTCCATGGTCATAATTTCTTCCTTTGGAATCGTAAATACGATCCAATTCATCAGACCTACAAATTCAAAAATTGAATTTATTGGTCTGATGAATTGGATCGTATTTACCATTCCAATGTAATAAATTATGACCATTGAGTACTAGTGTTTAAGCCTTTTTATTATATCCTTACTCTGTCCTGGACATTGAGTTCTACCTGGATTTTATCCTCTTGGAATTATTTCCTATACAAAATATATATCAGTCTTTTATCGAAAGATACATGATCACCTAAGTGTGTATCACGTATGGCCCATAACTAACTGACAGGTGTGTCAAATATTCTTTGAAAATGAAATGAACCACAGCTGACCATTTCTAGCATTTCAGTAGATTTCTGCATCCAATGTTCGTGATGCAATATACATTATAAGGTTGGATATATATATATATATATATATATATATATATATATATATATATATATATATATATATAACGAGCTCTTTACGCATAAGACATGCCGTTCGCAAACTGACCGACAAAATGCAATGGTTGATGAAAATCTACAGAATTAGCTAAGGTTGTCTTCAATCATTCAATAACAGGTTGCACGTCTCTTTGCAGAGCCGGCAGAAGAGACAGAAGAACTGTTAATTTTATGCATGTGCAGAAACACCTTATTAAGAATATGCTTATTAAATATGATTGTTATACGCGTGTTCATTCAGCTACTAAACTATAAAATATTTATGAGCAAACCTATAAAAACATACACGCGCTGGCATGGTGAAATTTACACATATATCTTCTGTGTAAAACTTTTCAAATAAATATTCTTTTTAAAACACAATTGTATCTTTGTATGTCCTAACATATGTAAATCATGTAATACCATTAATTCACCCATTACGCACTCAAAGCACATTACGTAATCAAAATGCATATATAGAATTTTATTTATGACCAATTCCATTTTCGCTTTTCAATGTGTATTCGACGACTAATGTAAGTAAATACATAAATTACTTGAATACTTCAATTTCAGCATTCATGGAGCTGCTGAACCGTTGAACACACTCATAGAATATAAGTCAACGTTTTCAGAATAAATAAAAATAGATGTTCAGATATCATGAACACAGAGCGTAGATTTAAGGAAAGTAAAGCCAAAAAGGACGCTTAGAATTAAAAAAAAAAATAAACAGTGAAAATTACTTGGACTTATATTGAAGAAATAATGCTTGGAAAAGTTGACACAGAATATACTGAAGTAAAGAGATACAGACGTTAAAAGCGCGTATCCTACCGAATAAGCAAGTCAAAACTGATGAAAAGAAAGGTTGTGATAGAGGTAATATAAAGACAAAGATTAGGTGTAGAATACAAGCGGGTTATTTATTATGGGGGGGATTTTCTAAAAATGAAAACCGAAAACCACTTAATGGTCGAAATTCTATTTAGCAAGTGTCTAATCTCCAAGGCATGTTTACACATACAGAGTGTATCTGAAATTCATTTTTCCAAATTTGGGAGCGTGTTCCGTACACTAAAAAAAAAAAAAAATATTCGTATAGCCATCTATGTACCTCAACACAACAACTTATAACACATTTTCAAAATGTCCTCCGCTTGCTTTTAGACACGCCTGCACTCGTCGGATCGTTGACATTCGGACCCTTTCAAATGCTCCCACACCGTGTTGAATGGATTCACATTCCCACATGGCATGTTGATGAAAATTCTCTGCACTATTTACGTCAGCTGCATAAAACATTTTATTTTTATGTACCGCCACAGATAAAAATCCAAAGTATTAAGGTCGGTGGAACGTGAAGGCTATCGAACTGCTCCTCCCAAGTTTATCCATCTTGCGCGGTAGATGTCTGCCGGTGTATCACGTAAAATGTGACTAAAGTATGCTGGATCCACATCATGCATGAAACACATTTCGTATTGGTAGGGTTACATCCCTTAGCAGATCTGGAAGTGTGTTCGAAATAAAGTACGTGTAGACGGCCCCTGTAAGATGTAATGAGAGAATATATGGACCTAACAGTTACCTAAAATTCCATCCCACACATTAATCTTAATCTTATGCGGTAGCCTAACCTGTATTGTACCATATAGATTCCTATCCGCACCCCACGATGCTGATTGTGTAAGTTTGTTATTCCACCTCTTTCAGATGTTGTCCCATACGTAAACAAGACTGAAGAGACAAACAACGGATCAGCATTTTATGAAATCGGTGAAAGATCTCCTGTGAGGAGTTATCAGAGAGCGAAAGATGATGTACTCGCTGCAAAAGATAGCGATACAGAAGCTGCACTTGAAGTAAACTGCATGCGGTACAATCAGACGTAGGACATGCTAGGACAACTTGACATTAGCCGATACACAGTATCGCCTCAGGGCAGGCTGTAATATATATATATATATATATATATATATATATATATATATATATATATATATATATATATATGGAGTGTATCAGAAAATACTTTTTAAAATTTCACACACATACATACATATATATATATATATATATATATATATATATATATATATATATATATATATATATATATATAATTCTAAAGGTGAGTTAGATTATGGATAATCGATAGAATTTATTAATGAAAAATTATGTCAGTCGATGAGGGTATTTCTGTTGGTAGTTCCCTTATTTATCAAACAGTACATATATTTAATTTCGTCTAACAGTCAGAATATTCTTACTAAAGAAAATTCGGAAGAAAACGTAACTATTCGATTCTGACTTGAACCAATCTGAAGTCTAGCCATACTGGTGAGCTGAGATACAGAGAAATTTATATATATATATATATATATATATATATATATATATATATATATATATATATATATATGCCAGAAAATATATCTGAGAAAAAATGGCCCGTTCACTACAAACGGATCAAGTCGGGTCCACACAAAAGATTATTAACTGTAGAACAAAATTTCCGCCTAATAAAACATGTTTCTAAAAGCCATGCCCAATTCACTATAATAGAAAAAACAGAAATAGACAGAAAATGTCAACTATACTAAATGAACATGAAGACAAATGACTTTTGCGCCTCAAAACACCATACGGGCCCAACAACATAGATAGAATTAATATATAACCCCATAAGTCAAGCCTTGCCCACATTTCTCACCCACACAAGACAGACATCATTGTAGAGGTGTTGAGGTCTCATAGTTCTACCCATACTCATTTTAATATATAAGCATACCTACATCATGCACACTCCCAAAGTATTAAAAGATATCATGCACTTAACCCACCCCAGCAACCAATAAACTGTCAAAATGACCCAGAAAGAAAATTCTGAGACTCATGAATCTCCCAGCCTCTATCTTAAAAACAACTTGAAAGATGCTGTTTGACCAACACAAGAACTGGCAAAAATTAGCGATACAACACAATTGAAAACTACAGATACGGTTTATTTTCTTCAGAATCAGTCATTCACTCCTATACTTTACTGCTACTAATAAGCAGGGTATCTGAAAATCTTTTGCTTTTAATATTTTTATTTGTCAAAACAGATATGTGTGTATATGTGTATACAGGGTGCGATGGATAAATTTTCCTCTAAATTACCTAAAAATGAAAGTAAAGCAGACATATATATTCACCAAATTACACATCTTGAAATACTAAATAGTAAATTTATTCAATATAATCGCCATTGGCTTCAACAACGACATCCAGACGACACCGGAATCTCTTGCAACTCTTCTGAACAGTCACTTTGTTTAACTTGGTGAATGTTATCATAGTCCTTTCCTTCAGTTCATCAATTTTGTGTCAAGGGAATTTAAAGTGTTTTTACTCAACTGCGCCCCACCCATAATAATCAACGGCCTTGTAGACTGGGTAGTCAGATAGCAAGTTCCAAGGCGTGATGTTGAGGCAGAAATTGTCTAGCAGCCATTACAGTGTCTTCCTGCTTATGTGGATTGATGCGGAGTCCTGTTACCAGATATATGGCCTTCCACCATCTACCCTTTTGGCCCTAGGCAGCACTACCGCATCAAGGCATTTGATGTAGGCCATTCTGTTGAATTTGTAAAGATGTATGGAGGCATAACTTCGCCATCACTACTAATCACTCTAAAGACCTTCGTTATCACCATTAGATTCATCCGCCTCTTTCCGAATACATTGCAACATCTTCTAATCGAACCGCAAAAACTGTGAAATGTTCGTATTGTATCTTCCGCTGCTGATAACAAGCAGTAGAGTAATTTCTGTCGGAGTGATATGTGACATTGTGCTCTTTTTCTCATAGACAGACTCCAACTTACCATACTATATTGTGCCTTCGTCGAGAAAATCAAAAATAAACAACGCACATAAATGGCGACAATTTACTCTTCGCACCAAGCAGATGTATGCATGTGTGTATGTATGTATATGTACATATATACACAGATATATACGTATATTTATACACATACACAGACACATATATGTATATGTATATACAATAACCTGGTTTTTGACGTTATGTTTTATGTTGCGAATAATTTTATAATTGATATGAATTTTTCATTTCAGATATATAAAACTGCCATCGTTCATAATCTATATATAAACTTAAAACAGAAAAACGCAAAATGATAGACTAATACTTAAACAACATTGGAAATTATGAAATTTTGAAGAGAGATCCGAGAATGGACAAAAAAAGAAATTGCCAAAATTGATAACCAGTATAAGGCAAGAAAAAAAGACATTAATAATGTAAGGAAATTGTTTGATAAAATGGTTCGATGACAAGACGAATACGATGAAATAGTATTGAGCTGCAAGAAAATAATTACAGAATCTGGCACAACGAATGTTTACAGAGATAATAGATGCAAAACACTGAGAACATAGGCTAAATTTATCACTTTTTCTTCTTCAAAGGGAAATATATAATTTCAGGTAAGATGAGGATGAAACTCTTTTCCACTGTAAAATTTAGAGATATTTTGAATAAGTTTGACGACTGAGCTAACTTAAGTAAATAGTCAACAAACAGGATCTGTAATAAACCGTAACTATTGCATTATTAAAAAATACGTCTTTCAGTTGTTCATGTTATACAAGATTTTTTATGCTAATGTGTCTAAAAATACACTTCTCATTATGCAAACCTAATAATAAGTAACTTTAACTTGAAATCGTTTTAAACTCCACAAATTAATGAAATAAGTAATCCAGACAGTAACCCAAAGGTGCCAGAGACCCACTTGTTAAATGGATAAAGGATGGCAGTGAATAAGTTGCTTTAACGTAATATGTATACAATTGTTTTGATAACTGTATTTCTCATGTAACTTTCTTCCTTTCTGGAAAGAAAGGAAGAAAGTTACATGAGAATTACAGTTGGGAACAGTGTGTAAGCAGGGAACTTGTCGAGAAGACGATTCTACATAGAGAGACACAAATGTAAAATCAATATATAAAAATGGCTACATTAAACATATTTTCAAATAATATAACATTAAAATGACCAATGCAGAGATAAAATATTTTAAATGTTACATACCGGCGATTGGGGTAAGATTAGACAGAAGTGAAAAATAAGAAATGCGTGTTTTACTGTGTGGTTTCTAGTGATAACAAAGAGTTAACAGAAAGTGGTCAACAAGTATGACTAAGTTAAAAAGTACCTGAAGTGAAAAAAGGATGAAGTGGGTTTAAACAATACAGATTTGTAATGTGATAACACCCCATTAGTATATAAAATATTGTGGAATAAAATGCATGTGTTTTTCGCCTATGTATTTTCGATGTATTATAACTAAAACTAATATCGCACTTTGTTTATGTAATTAAAAATTCAAAACCCAAATAATTTTTACAAATATTTTTATTAGGTTTTTATTTCATGACTTGAGATGCACACGATGTATTCTTCTATGTGCCGTGATCCGTCAGGACGTAGGCGCCATTGTGGCCCTTAGCAAATCTAATCTTTTTGCCAAGCCTCCTAACTCCAATTCCGCCATCCACCACGTTGTCTTCCCATTGCTTGACCTCAATATGCCATGTATCGATCTCGTTACCCAATTGTATCTAAGAAAGTTCATCTGTCCCTTGCTAATTCTGAGTATAAATCTCCTTCATTATTTACATTGTTCGAACTATTGTCCTCATCTTTGTCGCCATATTTATTACAACGTTTCGGTTGTTTTACGCTCCGGCCTTCTTCAGGTGGTTGGAATGTCGAACTGGCACAGTGGATAAAGGATTTGGTTAGATCCAGTGACAGGTCCCAAAAGAGTGCGAGTTCAATACCCGGTTAAGGTAGTGGAGACTTTCAGAGTGAAATTAACATGAGATAACTGATAACTGACATCCATTAAAACATGGGACATGGAACTAGAACAGTCTACCCCAGTGAGCGAAATAAAGGGTTCAGCTCGACATTCCAACTAACTGAAGACGGCCGGAGCGTACAACGGCCGAAACGTTGTAATAAAAACGGCGACAAAGATGAGGACAATAGTCTGAATAATGTAAATAATTTACATAATACCTCATCTCAGAAATATAGACAGATACATAAGTTTTCTTATTATTCTATTTTTTAAGATAACATCTTTGCTTACTCGTGGAATTACTCTGAATGATTCTGTAGAACAACTTTTTTGCTCCATCCATTTTATTCTTCATTTGCCATACAAGAGAACTGCTATCATATAGCAGTTAAGGATTCTTTCTTTTTGTTTCTAACAAGATTTCCCTGTTTCTTATTACTTTGTTTAGCGTTTAGAAAGCATCTTCGTTAAATCAATGTGCGTTGTATAGTTAATAAATGAATAAGTACATCTCCAAAATGTTACCAACATCGTGTGCATAATATATATTTGAAGAATTAAATTATTTTTCATAATAAAATTTAAAAATGTATTCACTACTTTTTCAATTAAAGAAATAAAAAAAATAAACACTCTAAGATTGTTGGGTTTTCTGCGTTCTTCGCAAAGTTAAATACAGTACCATTACAGAAATCAATGATTTCTCTGAAGCTAATCTAAATAGACAAGTAAAGAGATCTGCAGCGAAACAAAGTGGATTTCAACTGATATTTGCATCTAGACTTTAAACCATTTCCTGATATTGATTTATAATACACAAGGAAAAGTTTGAGCCAATATCTTTGGAAGCCTGTAGGGATTTTCATTTTGCTTCTGAGTTGGTGGGAATGAAATTCCTGCAGTTAATTATATTTTGTTCAGAGGAATCCAATTTTATATTTATATTAGCATAGGCAGCAGATATTTGACAATACCAAGGTAGGAATTCGAGCAACTTCAATTCATTCCAACTAAGCATGGTGATATTGCTGATGGTCAACAGTGAAAAGCTGTATATTAAATGCTTTGGATTACAACTGAAATCTGATAGGCCATTACGAATAAGTTTTAATTTCATATTCCGAGTAGGGGACAGTTAAAGGCTTCGATATTAAAATTAAACATTTGTCATTATTAGCCAACAAATAGAAGGTTGTAGGCACACTCTGTTTCTTTCTCTCTGTACCTCTCTCTATTTATTTTCTATGTATTTCTCGATCACTCTCTTTATCTAACTAACAATAACTGATAAAAAGACTATCTTATTCATGTTTATCTGTAGATATATCTAGAGATATATTATAGCCGATTTAATTCGGATTTTTATCGCTTTTGTTTTTATTTGTATTATGATTTTTGCAGGCAGAAAGGATATACACTATAGTTCAATAGTTGTATGGAACCCCTTTGATTTCTGTTTTTTAAATTCACCAAAATGTAGTTGTTCGCAATTTAAATAAGACATTATTATTATACATGGTTAAAAATGTGAGACCTGATATTTTATTAGATATTTTATTAGATATTTTATCATGAAAAATAGAATAGAAAGAATTTACTCTTAATTATTGCGGCCCACACTTTTTGCAAAAGCTTCTCAAAGCATAAATTTCAAAATTGACTCCAGTCTTTTTTCATTGTCTCTAAGAGTTATATTTCATTTTGGGTATGGAGAGGTTTCACTCTTCTGTCAAGTTCATCCGATGTTAATTCTGTCGTTGACTTCAAACCTTGGAATGTTATTGTATGTTGTATGATCGTGTACGTACATCCACCGTATATATTTCTGAAATCAGTCTAATTTGCCTTAATATATTACTATATCTTAAATAACACTACCATTTATATGGAAATTATTGTCAGGTATATTATATTAAACACCGAATACAGTGAACGTATTGTTTTAGTAAATTACCCTTTTGTGTTTATATAATATTTTATTTAAATTTCTAGATATTTCATCTTTGTACAGCAGGGAATATTTTTGCAGTTTGTCTTTTAAATTCAAGTCAAATATTTCCTATTTTCTTTTGTAGTTATTAATTGTCTTTTTTTTATTTAAGGAATTATAAACAAATTATATTAATTTAGATTAATATCATCACTTGATTAATTTGATAGATAATTATATAAGATTTTATTTGAAATCTTATTCCCATTTGTATTATTTTCCCGTTTATTTCTGGAGATTTGTTTTCATATTTTCTTTGTATATGAAATTAATAAGATGTTGGCGGAATTTAAATGAATCTTTTTCATTACGCAAACCCCGAGGGCTACAAAGATGAAGTTCACTTTAGTGGAAACATCTAACTACTCCTGATGTTAGTTTTGTGTTGTGAATAGAAATATATAAGGTCACAATTGTTGGTGTATTTTCAATAGACCTTGGATTGTAGATTATTATCAGTAAGGGTTGTCATGATATCAATAAATTGGTTATTTTTGTCTGTTTCAACACCATATTTATTTTCATGTTCGATGGCGTATACTTTGTGTATAAGATCATTTAGTATTGTCTTACAGCGATATATTAATAAATCAAAATCAATATATAGGACATATTTTGTTTGATCAGGTAAAACATTTGGGAATGTCATTTATGTACCATGCGACATGCAATCGACAATAATAGCAAATTTTCTTAAATTTCTCAATCATACATTCGACACTCGGTAGAAATTCTACATCAGCTCAATTTTGCCACAGCGCTGATTCTATTAAAATTTGTGCGCCAACTTTATCCACGCACAGAAAATTGTCAAGCTCTTTCTCAAAGACAAATTCGGCCAGGAAACAATACAACGGAACTACAAAACCAATACAACGGAACTACAAAACCAATACAACGTGAATGATTGGAAAAAAACAAAAATTTAGTAGCAAACGCAGAACAACTTACACTACCGTCGCATTTTGCAGAGCGTGCTACATTCAGCTAGAAACACAGAACCCTGATGAGAATCAGAGTGCTGTAATTCTAGTTGAATGTAACACATGTAAAACACATATTCCGTCGACATATTTTTAAACAAGCATCGCAAACATTCCCAGCACGTTTTCTTTTCAGCTCAAAAGGTGTTATGGTGAAACACACCTATTCTATAGTTAATAGAATCTTCCACCTAATATAAGTAGGAGTAGTAAGAGAAACAACGTTCAGTCAATGTCGGACGACAGTAGTTGACAGTTAGTCGAATACGAAAGTAGTGAGCAACCACAACAAGATTACTCTGTGTAATACCTGTTATATCAAAGTTCCTAGCCTTTTTACGTCGAATTAGTTAAGACCGATTTAGTACAAATACAAGCCTTCACTGCGAAATAACTCCACAACAACTTTGGCGATGAGTGATTCGTACTCATACGGAGGATGAAAAAATTCGCTCGCCACAATAACTTTGGCGACGAGAATTCGCACTCATACGGAGGAAGAAAAAATTTGCTCGCCACAATAACTTCGGCGATAAAAAAAAAAAAAACTTTGGCAAAGTTTTTCGCAAGCCAAGACGTCAACTTAGTGACGAAAAAATCTGTCGTATTCTCAACTGAGTAAAGAAATATTTTCTCCCGATAATACAGCTGGCTCAAATAGGTCACGGAAGGCAAATTCATAGGAACCCCCTCTAAAGTATTTAGGCATTGTGTAAACTTTTTTGCGAAGATGGAGGAATGCTAAAATATATTCCAGTCAGAACAACAGATAACAATATTAGAGCAACAAAAACATTCCAGATGCAGCTACAGGAGGAACTTTCAATAGACAAATACAATTCCAACAAAAAATGGAACAGATGCATAGGGAGTTTCAAAACAAAATTCTGGAAATAACTGAGAAGAGGAAAGAGAAAAATCTACAAAATGATTCTTTCCCAGAGAATACAATATGGAATGCAATTGAAATATTCACGTACAGTCTAGATGAAGAGATATCATTTGAGGGGTATTATAAAAAAATATACGGACGTGTATAACGAGGACTGCCAATCGTGGTCTGAAGGAAAGAAGGTTAGGCTTCTTTTAAGCAAATTAGGAACTGCTGAGCATAACAAATTGGTAAACTACATTTTACCGAATAAAACTAGCGAGTTGACATTTACCGAGGCGGTAAATATATTAAGTGAATTATTTAGTAAAAAGACATCTTTGTTTCACAAGAGGTAGAAATGTCTGAATCTGATGAAAGATGCAGAACAAGACTATATAACGCACGTAGCCAATGTGAATAAGCATTTGGAAGAATTCAAGCTGGCGGAGGAAAGCGCCGACAATTTTAAGTGCTTGGTGTTTGTTCAGGGGCTGGTATCGGAAAGAGACGCAGATTTGAGAAAATTAGTACTGGCAAAATTGGAAAGCGATCCAAGTATTACGGTACAGAAATTGGCAGAAGACTGCACAAGATATGTTAGCGTAAGGAAAGTTTAAAAAAAGATAGAACAGTCTGGCGTTTTGCATGTAAGGAAAATACGCTCAAAGAAGAAAGTCAGTCTACCAAAATGAATTCTAAAATAGCGGATTATCAAGCAAAAAGTGAAATACCAGAGAAAAATAAATAAAAACTCCCGAAGCCATGTTTTGCTTGCGGTGAACTACACTGGTACATATATTGCGATTTTAGAAATAAAAATTGTTTCAACTGTAAAAGGGTGGGCCATAAAAGCACGCATTGCAGGTAAAAAAATAAAGACAAATAAAATAAGAAAATTAAAGTCCAACGAGGTAAAAGTTGGAATAACCAGAAAAATTTTTACCGTCGAAATAAGTAATAAAAATATAAAAATGCAACTTGACAGTGGCTCAAATCTATCTATCATAAATTTTCATACGTGGAAGAAGTTGGGGTAACTAAACTATTTGTCATAGAAAATACCATGGATTTACTTGGTATGAATTGGATAACAGAATTCCAGTTATGGGATCTACCGATAAATTCCTTCTGTTACAAGGTAGAAAGTTTAAACACCCAAGCCCCAAAATTAATAAAGAAACTTAAGGAAACATTTTCTACTGTTTTTTTTTCTGTTGGGAACGAGTACCAAGATGGAGGCAATCTTCCAGCTAAAAGAATACGCTCAGGCAGTATTCAAAAAGAAAAGGAATGTACCGTTTGCCTCAATTGAACAGATAGATAAAGAATTGGACAGATTAGAGAAAACTGGTGTACTTAAAAAAGTTAAGTATAATGAATGGGCAACACCGACGGTATACGTGGTAAAAAAAAAAAAAAAAAAAAAAAACTCCAGAAAGTAAAGATGAAGCCGACACCAAGAAAACTGGGCGAGTTACCCGAAGCCAAGGACTTGCAGTATTATTAAATGATTTAAGTCGACTGAAGTCACCACAGAAAACCTTAAGAATCACAAGATCAACAAAAAGGAAGCTAGAGGCTGAACAGATAGAACCACAAGAACCTACAGAAACTGTGACTCCATTCTTAAGAAGCTCAAAGCGGAAGGTTGTTTCTGGTAACACTATGGAGGTACTAAAAAATAGAAAAGCGGATTAGAAATATGATGTACTTGGTGAAAGGCGAAAAATTCACGTGCAGACGACACATTAACCAGATCAGACGACGCTCTTCAGACGTTGTTGACAGCGGTCCCGCGGAAGGAACGTCGATGGAGGTAATTTTCGATACGTTTGATCTAACAACGCCTGCAACGTTTTTACCTGAGCTACACCGATCCAGGAGAAAAAAGAAAGGCAGCTGGTCATTTACAAGTGGTTCCAAAACGTAGGAGATACGCTACGATGTTGCTAAAAAAAGTAAAGTTTTTTTTGTTTTTGTTTTTTCTTCATGTTTCCTGTACAAAATAAATAAAGAAAACTGTTTTACTCCTACGGAGTAAAGTTTCAGGAGGCGGGTGCTTTGGTGAAACACACCTATTCTATAGTTAATAGAAACTCCCACCTAATATAAATAGGAGTAGTAAGAGAACCGGGGGTCAGTCGATGACGGACGTCAGTAGTCGACAGTTAGTCGAATACGCAAGTAGTCACCGACCACAACAAGATTACTCTGCCTAATACCTATTATATCAAAGTTCCTAAGGTTTTGTACGTCGAGTCTATTTTAAGACCAATTTAGTACAAATACAAGCTTCCACTGCCAAATAACTCCGCAACACAAGGACAAAAACAAGTTTATCGAATTTATACAATCAATCCTCGAGAAGTGTTGTGGTACTTTGCCGTATGCACCAATATAACTATTGGTCAATTAGCTCCCTTTCTTAAAATGTATACCGTTCTTGCTAATATACTATCGGGTTAACTCCTCTTAATTTTCGAAACTGCTCCTAGGGGATGTTTTCCGGCACTATAAATACCCCGCAATGATTATTCGCGGTCTTTTCTTACTTTACTGCTTAGATGATATGTAAATATCTGGCGGAAGTTGGCGTTTTCTCTTTTTGGGAAACGCATAAACATTACACTGACACACACGCACGTACTTACGCACATTCATTCAATTCACATACTTTGGACCAAAAAGTTTTCACTTTCATTTGTTACATGTTCTTTGTAACTTGTAAACTTTTGTTGTTAATACATTATAATTTATTTGCACATATATATTTGTTCTTGTTGTTTCCTAACATTTCTTTAGATGGACTCATATTCCGAGTCTGCCATATTTGTTGTGAGCATTTTCAGGAGACAGATGCCAATGATATCTTCCAATCAGTGAACTGATATGCCACATGCTTTGAGGGCTTTTAATAGAACAAAACCACCGGGTGTTTAGAATAATATTCGCTCAACTGATATCTGAACGTTCTAGAATATACCAACTGAATATGTAATACTTTTTAACGGTGCTCGTTTTTTTAATTAACATGTAACGAATGCTGATTTTAATAAGTAGTTAAAGAAAATATAATTGCCTGTTTTTGTTTGTTTTTTTTTCTTTTTCAACAACAATTGAATCCACTATGACCTCCTAAGGCGGAATGAGAAACGTAATTGACTTAACAATTTCACTGATGTATATTTTCTTTTTCCCGCCGATACATCCAATCGAGTAATGCTGGGGCTGAGAGATTTATCAAGATGGCCGAGTAAGTCTGAAGAGATTTTTTCTTCTTATTTGCATATTAACTGGTTTTAAATTTCGAATGTTCATTCTCCTAGATTGGTTGTCAATCGTGATTAAAGAACTGTTGTAGCATACCTACGGACGATAATCCGTATGGCCACATTCACATAAATACAGTAGTAGTAAATACGAGGTCTGCGGTGAATTTTTGATTCGGACTCGGATAACCCACATTAAATTCAACCTTGTGTCACATCTCACTGCGTGGCGCAGTTGGTAGATATCTTGCAATTAGAGATTCATTGTGGAATTCATTTGATTGACTTCTAGCAGTTGACTACTTCTCCGCACCGCTGGCTAATCTTATGTGTTGTTCGTGTCCTAAGTATCATCGTTCATTACAACCTTCATTTGATTATTCTATTCAGTAACCTTTCCTAGGTTGCAGCAACAACTAATTGGACCCTGTTATTCATCCAATAACTGGAAAGAAGAAGAGATAGCATTCCCAAAAATATTGGTGCTAAAATTAATGATATGAACATGGTCGGATTTCTAATTTAACAACTTCTCTTTCTGAATTCTTAATAGTTAAAGTACTATAGCTCATTTTATTAATTTAGCCATATGCATTACTAAGTTAAACTTAGTATTATTAAGAATATGTATCAGTATGTCATAATCCATTAGAAAAATAAGTATTTTCACGATAGATGTTTAAAATAGTACAATCCTTGTAGAATCTGAAAGATGTAATCATTAGGATATGATATATTATGTATTACGATCTATATGATATTATTCTTGAAATCTAACGGAATTCATAAACCCTACTCTTGATGCAATATCGTACTTTGTGTCGGCCATAGTTCTCCACAAAATGAGGTCCTATGTGGCTCATAGCAATAATTGATTTTTAATTTCCTTCTCACCAATTCTGGCATTCTTGTCGCTTTCTTGGTGTTTCCTTTTCCTCCCCCATTTCGATACGTGCAGCAAGTCTATTTCGCCATGTTTTCTTTCTTCGTCATATGTCACCAAAATTTCAATTTTCGATTCTAAGTAAAAGTCCTCTTTTGTTTGCATTGCCCTTAATATGTTTTAGTTGTCCCCATGTTCCTTCCATGGTTTTTTCAGCATTCTTCTGCAAAAACCATATATCAGCTGCCTCAATCTAGATGACCATTCCTGAATAACCCTTCCAGCATTAACTGTCATATAGATGAATTGATATTACATAGTAATTCAGCATGTTTCCTTCTCTTTCTCACGAATTTATATTGTTTCGTAACACCTTTCTGTATTTTAGAAGATATCATTCATTTTTGAATGAACTTCCGGATTTCAGTGTCATATTTACCATCGTCTGTTGACACACTTCTGAGACATAATATTACATTCACTTAAACTTTTATTTTATTATTTACATTTAGCCAAATCAACTGTAACGTCCTGGGTATGACGCTAAACTACATCCGCATCCTGGGTAAGATGATAAACTACGTCCAGCAGCAAGGCCTCTGATCAAGAGGTTTTTAGGAGCGTGGAACCACCTCTTGATTGCTGGTGTTTCTAGTCCACCCTGACCCGGGGTGATAGCACCTGTTTGGGTTCCAACTATGGGCAAATCGTTGACACCAAAACTGGGATAAATATGGGTTTTAATACCAGGAATACTTTGAATAAAATTATTATCAGCAATAGATTTTTGAAGAAAAAACTATTACCAGCAATACATTTTTGAAAAAAATCATTACCAGCTATACATTTTCAAAAATATTACCAGCAATACATTTTTGGAAAAAAATATTACCAGCTATACATTTTTGAGGAACAAAAATATTACAAGCAATCCTTTTTGAAGAAAAATTATTACCAGAAATAGATTTTTGCCAAAACAAAATATTACCAGCAATAAAAAATTTGTCGGCATTAAATAACCCATTGATACGCGGTAACACACACCAAACCAAAACAAACCAAACCAAACCAAATCAACTATAGCTGAAACGTGGGAATATAAGATTTGGTTGATTTTGTTTAGTGGCATATCAACCTCTTATACAGGAATCTAAATTTTTTGAAAAAATCTTATACATTCAAGTAAATATATTTTGAATGCAATTAGATGCCTTCAACTAGTAATAAAATGCATTGTCGATAATTTTACTATAAATATGTAGTGTTCGTATTATATTATATGCAAATGAATTGCTTGTATTTTTTTTACTATAAAAATGTATTTTTATACTTTCATAGTTTTCTTTTAGAGTTTAGAAGTTAACTATTTTCCCATAGCTTGGATCCTGACAGTTGCTACCACCACGTGTTAATAGATGTATTATTCAAATATCCCTTCCCAAGTTACAGTAAATTCATGTAAAATCATAAAATACTTGAAGAATATATTTGGAACAACTACTGAGCCACAATGTTAAATGATTCTATTAGAATATACCCGAATAAATATTCGTAAAACAAAAGTTTCACGCTATCCTTTTGAATCCTGGCGCTGTCGAAGAGCAAATGATATAGACGTATTAAAATATGATGAGGATTACCTTGTTAATATCGTCTTCTTTCAAAGATTTCCTCAAGAAAACAAAATAAGTTAAGCATCTACGTACGTAAATAAAGCAATGTGCACAAAGAAGGAACTGGCTTTAGAAATAAGCCGAAAGCTTCAATAGATATTTCTAGACGTTTCAATGAAGACATAAAAGCAGCTGAAAAATATAAAGGCATCTCTAATGTTTGCCGTGAAGTGTATTCAATATGCAAAGCAGATACACAAAAGTACGTCTCTCTTTCTCTCTTTGAAAGAACTATTATTGTTAAAAGCGAGTACCATTAGTAATCCGTTATAGTTCAAAGATTCTAGCGAATGCTGGGATGAATAGTAACAATTTTCGGTTGCTGGTACAAACTGAAAAAAAAATAGAACACAATTCTGCTTCAATTTTTATACTTTTCGAACGTTGCAATAATTCAGAATGTTTTCTCTGGCTTATATATTTTTCAGATAAATTCGCATTGCTCTTTTGTAAATTAAGTGAGGATTGTACAACTTTGCTTTTAACAAAAAAAAAACGAACTTTTTCCTCGTAAATTCTTATTCAATGTTTACGAACCGAGGCAGAAATGCATAGCGCCATATATATATATATATATATATATATATATATATATATATATATATATATATATATATATGTATATATATACATGTATGTATGTACATACATGTATGTATATATATATATATATATATATATATATATATATATATATATATATATATATATATATGTATATCTAACTATCTATCTATATCTATCTATCTATCTCTCTCTCTATATATATATATATGTGTGTGTGTGTGTGAATGTATAAAGGTGTGTGTATGTATATGTACACACACTTGAATCCTTAAAGAGAATTTGTTAGACACAAAATACTTATTTTTCAACGTAATTGCCTTCATTGTCAAAGCACTTAACACAATTTCTATCCAATAATCCTATGGAGTGAAAATCATACAGCGATAATGTCATATTAAAATGAGAAAAGATGCTTGACAAGCTGCAGATTTTTTTTATTCAGACGTGTTATATATATATATATATATATATATATATATATATATATATATATATATATATATATATATATATATATGTCCGAGATGGTAGGAGATAATAATCTACAGAGGGATAAAGACAGACAGAGATGTTTATATGTAATTCCAGGCAATGTTAACAAATAAAATTATCAATAATCAACAGATGTTTAAGGATTTTCACTTGTCGCCGAGTGTTTAGAACATTTGAATTCTTTCTACAAATATCACCAGAGATGTTCAGGTGGATATTGTTGCTGTTATAAACAAGTCACGAGTCATCCTCATCGCCAATGTTTTTATCGTACTGACCATGTTAAAACTGTTGATCGCGCCAGTTTATATGCTCACTTCAAGATGTTGTAACTAAGTCCCGCTCATCATATTTTCAGTATAAACTACAAATGGGCTCTATGCGTATTTCAAAAACGTTGGCCAGCAACTGTAGCTGGGATTGGCTAGGCGTCTTATCTGGCAGACATACTCGGATACGAGCAGCCAGTTATTATTATATTATTATATAATTAATTAGTAGAATTTAAGTTCATATTTTTACGGGATTGAAAGCAAACTAATTTTAGTTTGAAATAAAGTAAAAAAAATTAGCTCAGGCAATGAAATATTTCATTAATACATTGTAACACAGACAGAAAACATTATTGTCTTCATGTATTTCTTCGAATTCATTGATTTACTAAATAGGTGGTCAGCATGAGAAATCGGGTAGCTGAGTTCTTATACGAGTTGAGATCATGATATTGTCATAATTGCAAATGATATTGAGAAGTTATTTTGACCACCCCGCTCCAGTTACGGGTTACGGGTTACATAGACTCTTATCTACAAAATCATATTTATTCACAAAACAAAATTGTTAAAGCAGTATTTACTTGCCAAAAAGAATTAATCTTGCAATTCAATATATGTTTCGACAATAAAAAATTAACAAAGAGCTGATAAGCCCTAAAAATCAAATCAAACAATCGTTGACAGATCGCGACAGCTATTAGATGGATGTAATTAAATATAGTTTAATGTTCTAAAAATATTCACTATTATTATTTTGTAGATAATAAGCATACTAACATAGCATGAATATACGCATTTTTACGCATTTATGTTTATTTTTTAACTTTTATCAAAAAGGACATTTTTGTATATGCAGTTATGGATAATATAATTCATTTATTACTAATCTTTTTAATTAATAACTATTTGTGCTCAGTTTTTTATATTAATAGCTAGCAACAGATATGTTAAAATTTTGAAATAATGCAACAATAAAAATTTAAATTTCATCTCTCTGATAGAAATCGCGATATGTGAATTCACGTTTTCTTCATAATATGCATTTAATGTGCTTATTTACTTAAATGATTTTCCGTAATCTACTCGAATATGTACGGTACAAGTTACTATGTGGACTGTTAAGGAAACTATATCTATATATAAAAGAGGTTAGAATAATCTAGAACTTATACTGGAAGCAAACCGTCTGCTTCGGGATAGAAAAAGTATTGATCAGCTACACAAAAATAAAAAGGTGCGTAAGTTAGGAATATGTTTTCTCCCTTAGATTTATTAAACCACTCCATATATACTAAGATAAATGTAGACTCTACCAGAATTGATTATAGTTGGGCATATAACAATATATAGGATATGCAGATGACACTTTGTTGATGGCTAGCACGGAAAGTAAACTACAAAACTTGCTAGACGATCTAAGAATTATTTACATTATTCGGACTATTGTCCTCATCTCTGTCAGCATTTTTATTACAGCGTTTTGGTCGTTGTACGCTCCGACCTTCTTCAGGTAGTTGGAATGTCGAAATTATTTTGCTCACTGGGGTAGACTGTTCTACTTCCACGTGCCATGTTTTAATGGATGTCAGTTATCAGTTATCTCTTAATTTCCATCAGAAAGGCGTTGGTTAGATCCAATGACAGGACTCAAAGAGTGTGAGTTCAATACCCGGTTAAGGCAGTGGAGAACTTGCAGAGGGAAATTAACAGAAGATAACTGATAACTGACATCCATTAAAATATGGCACGTGGAATTAGAACAGTCTACCCCAGTGAGCGAAATAAAGGGTTCAGTTTGACATTCCAACCACCTGAAGAAGGCTGGAACGTACAACGGCTGAAACGTTGTAATAACAATGGCCTTAAAAAGGAGTACAATAGCCCGAATAATGTAAATAATACACATAACATCTCATCTCAGAAATAGAGACAGAATCTAAGAATTGTATAACAAAATCTCAAACTATCAAATAACTTACACTAAATATTTCTTTTAATTTAAACAGATATCGCAAAGTAATATAACTCTTATCTAAATTTTAGGAATATTTTAGCAAACTCCGTACGTCAATACCAGTTTTTTGACAAATTTTTTACCTGCATAGTAGGATTTTATATAGTGCAGACATGCATTGTAGAAATTTGCATAATGTAGATTGGCATGGCAACCTTTTTCGAGCTGTGAGTCGCAGGATCTATGGCTCATAAAGAGACGGGCCTTATTGCTAAAAAGATTCAAGATACTTTTTCCTAATAGGTACCTGCGATTCTTTTACTACAGAAGACCATATGCGTAAGCATATACTTTATAAATGGATTTAAAAACTGCTTGTTTTGGAGAAAAAAATTACTACAATTAAAAAAGTGTTGTTTGTATTTTTTATATTTTCCCTGTGAGAATGTGATGAACACATTTTGTAGCCAGTGAATAAAATCTTATTTGTTCATTCAAAAATAAAAAAAAATGTCCTTAGAGAAAATATTATGTATTTTTCAAAAACAAATGGTGTTTATATTTAGGATCTTCCTTATTGAAAATCGTCAATGGTTTAAATTGATGAAAATGTCATTTTCACCGAAAGTTTAAAAAATTTAAGAAACATTGTAATTAATTATTGTTTATGCATGTGGCTATGTATGAGTGACTCTGGGTGAACAATTAAGAACGAAACAAAACTGTTTTTGAAAGGTTACTTTCATTGTGAAGTTATGCGTACATTTCAGAAAGACCAGAGGGCCACAGTTTACCCATAACTGACTTAGATACGCCCTCATCAGGAAATTCTGCCTTAAAAATCATGTTCCAGAATTCGAACTCTGGTTACTTTCAACATTGAAAAAAAAATCACTTAATTTTTTATTTCAGAAACTTGTGGAGAACCCTAATCGCCAACATTTGAAGAAGCACATAACATATCAGAAGAAATGGCTACATGTAATTTCTACAATAATGGTCGAACTCAGACCGATTTTAATTGTCGCAAAGTTTAATATACACGTCATTGTTTGATGGTATTTCGACAGATATTAAAGGTAGCCCCATTAATTACTCACCAGATATCAAACTTAGGATATGTTGCGTTCCAGCTCAGTACAGACACCAGATTCGTTGACAGAGTGCAGTTCATTTCCAGTCAAACGCTTGCGGCTTAAAAATAAAAACAGTTTCTAGCAGTGAACCAAATTATTATTCTTTGGTTGTAATCTTCTGCTCTAAGCGAACGAAGTCATGGTGAGGCGTAGGTAAACAGTCTAGCGGTTGTCTTCCCTTTTCGGTTTCCGAGTCCCGCTTCTATACACTGTGTGTCTTTTCGGGTGAAGGTCAGTCTTGAAGATAATTTTTTTTTTAATTTGTCATCTTCGTCTAAAAAACTACCCCATCTTTATTCCGTGAATTTATCTCTGCCTGAGACTCTTGCTCTGTTTTTTGAAGTTAACCCCACTTAATGATAACTATCGTACTAAAGTAAATGTTCCATGTAAAGTAAATGTATCCATTTTTGTGATAGGTCCAGCTGTTTTCAATTTAACAAGACCTCAGCTGACTCATTGCTTCGGTCATACGATGATCTATCATGTCATAAATTAAAAATAAACCAATACCTATATATATATATATATATATATATATATATATATATATATATATATATATATATATATATATATAGAGAGAGAGAGAGAGATAGATAGATAGATAGATAGATAGATGATGTGTGTGTGTGTGGATGTATGCATGTATGTATGTATGTGTGTGTGAATATCTAATGTCGCGGTAATATTTTTTTTATTAATTTATTGTTAACTGTAATGTTACATCCTGTACAAGACCCGAGAGCACACGAGTTAGAGGGTTACGTTAAGAGGTAGTTTATACAGATAGAAAGGTAAAATAAAGGTTAAATTTAGACCTGAACAGGTTAAAATCGGAGTAGTCGGGGAAACATCCTCTTGGGAATCTGATCCACAAAGAAATGATTCACTGGAAGAAGCTGTTCGAGTGGAACTTATTTCTCAGTAATGGAATACAGAGGGAATGTGAGTGGTTTGCGATAATGTAAGTAGCATGGCTGGCCCTAGCCGCGAAGTTTAGAACTAGCGGAACCAAGGAATGTAATTCGTGAGAGCACTTTCCATGGAAGTTGGAATATACCAGTGAGGGACTCACCATACACTGCCTGTGGGAGAGAGTTTAGAAGCTGGTAAATAATTCGTCACCTACAAGGACAGGGAGACGTTTTTGAATTTTATCAATTCACGAAGGTAGGGATTGGTCAGCTCCTTCCCAAATATAGATAGCAAGATGAGTCAAGTACTTACTGTAGAAGTACAGCGAATCGAACATTTTATCTAAAACTTTAGTAATGGATTGTAAGTACGAGTTCCACTTGAGGTCAGGTGTGAATTTAAGACCTAATATCTATCAAGGTACGGTGACTCTACGAAGGAACATTCGTCCATCCTAAATTGCGGTAGTACGGGCCCGATGAGGAACACACACACAGAGAGACACGTATATATATATATATATATATATATATATATATATATATATATATATATATATGCGAAAATATATAGAAAATAGGAAAGAAGTCGTTAGGTAAATAATCCAAAGGTCTTTAGTATTTTTGTTATTATTTTTAAAAAAACAGTGCTCGATACAAAAGTAGAGCCTAACTATAATTATTTTAAAAAAATATGATTACATCGTTACATAAATGTAGCGATGGAATCATATTCTTAAGAAATAATTATATATATATATATATATATATATATATATATATATATATATGTAATATTAGTGGTTAATATACACATACATATATATATAAAATATATAAATATATGTACATACATACACATCCATACATATATATATATATATATATATATATATATATATATATATATATATATCCACTCTCAAATATATATATATATATATATATATACTCTCAAATATATATATATATATATATATATATATATATATATATATATATATATATATATATGAATTACCATGAGGACAGAATCCAGGTAGAAATAAATGTCCAGGACAGAGTAAGAATATAATATAAATGTTTAAACAGTAATATTCTATGGTTATAAATTATTACATTGGAATCGTAATTACGATCCATTTCATCAGTCTGCTGAATTGGATCGCAATTACGATTCCAATGTAATAAAAATATAACCAGATATTACTGCTTAAGCCTTTATATATATATATATATATATATATATATATATATATATATATATATATATATATATACTACGCCTCTCAAGAGAGACGGACGGATTTGGTATTGGAACGGTATTGATCGAGTCGAGCTGATAGCAGTCACGTCAAACCAGTCTGACAGTCTTACTAACACTTTCACTTCTTGTATTATTTCTTGTGTAATAAATTCTTTGTTATTTCTACTGCAGTGTTTCGTGTTGTTCTTCCATGGTCCTAAACTTTGACCATAACAACAGTTTCGTAATGTTTCCCACAAATGAATTCGAGATCTTTTCCACCAGCCATAAGTAGAAATATATACTCGGGGTCGCTGACCTTTAATGGCATTACGTCTAACAGAAGGAAATATATAAATTCCAGACAGTAGATATATCAACGGTAAACCGCTAGAATATATTTCCCAACACCTCATCGTAATTCCTACATCTATAAAAGCCTAAAAGTCTGTAATTGCTTCCGTGCTTGTATGATGCGTCCGTCCGGCACTTAATGATTCTCTAGTTTTTTTACAGTAGGTATTTTCTCTTTAACTTTTTTCAAACAGACATTTTTTTTTAATTAAAACATTTTTAACGACAGACAAAAAGAGATCCCACTTTGCTCTTTTATCCAGTTGTTTATAGAGTAATTATTTATATTTCATTTTTCTTTAAACTTAAACAACTATCATTTTAATTATTGAAAAAATGTCCAAGTTAATCTGATTTTTAAAAAATATTTTAAGTAAATAATATTTAAAAACAAGTTTTTTTTACAGAATTTAAAAAAAATTTAACATTCTTCAAACAGACATTATTTTTTTTTTCTAATTAAGATATGTTTTAAGTTAAAGACATACCAAGAGATCGCGCTTTGCTGATTCGACCAGTTATTTGTACAGTAATCATTTGTAATTTTTATTTTTTTAAACAAACAATATTTTAAATATTTAAAAAATATTTTTTAGCGTATTCAAAAATATATTTAAGTTAACCTGATTTAATGTTCAAGTTTATCCCGGAAGTTCTATACCTATGAAAAGCTGTAAACACCCAGTAAAACATTCAGCCACAATATGGACACGAACGAATTGAAATATTTAAATGAATTATAATACAATTAACTTTCATTTCAATGAAATGTTGAAATCAACTTCAGTATCTTATAACCTGAACCGTTCACGTTATAAATAAAAATAAATCAGGTTATAAAAAAAAATATTTATAAATAAAAATAATCTGTACAAAATAATATTCTTGTACGTTCTGAATGAGCATGAATTTTTAAAAAAAATTACAAACATTTCCAGAATCCTGGTAATATGCCATGTAATTTTTCGTAAAGTTCTGTTCGTTTAATCACTTTATATGCATTAAATATCTCAGTTATTAATACGAACAAATTAATTATAACAACAAAATTCGAGTAACTGTAATATTCAGACATGTCATTTAATAAAATCAAGTTTAATTCTAATGACGAGAGAAGGTTTTTTTTTTCTTTCCTTCCGGGAAATGTTTGTTAATTCAATAATTAAAAAAATCTCTTTTGGAACAGCGGTTTCATTAAGTTAATAATTTCAGATGACATTTGATAAATGATCAGTTGCTCAACAATTTATATTTCTTCATTTATTATAACTAAATTTTTTAAAAGCATAATCTTAATTATGCGTTTCCTATTGGAAATTACTATAATTGGTGTAACTCATACTACAAAAAAATTAATTATATAAATCCTTTCAGTATCAATAAAAAAAATTGCTCACTTTTACATGTGATACATCTTAATTATGAAACGAAGACGTGATGAGATTTCATGATTTCCTATAGAATATCTGCTCTTTTAATATGTTTGATGCTCACTTAACTGTAATTGTTGGTCAGTCGTTTCTGAATAGAAACCATACGCGAAGATGTCTAATTAGTCCCTGTGTAAAACGTCTGCTCAGTCATATTTGTGTTTCACCAACACCGACATAGTCAGCCTATGGTGTATACTGATAATATACAAAGAGGACTTTAATTGCTGCTTTTGTGAGGGCGAATAATCTAGTGAGATCGGTAGCAGAACAAGACCACTATTGTCGATCCCTCGGTCACAATAACACTTGGCATCCTGATGAGAGAACTATAGATTTTTCCCGAACAGTATTCTTGACCCATTTTCCAATGCAGTAAGATTTTATTATACAGTGAAGAAGATATGACGATTCCTATTAATTTCAAAATACGTTATTTTTTTAATCATTTCGACCTACGCAAAGCGGTAGCGCCACTAAGACGTAAGTGATTATTGTAGACTAGGGAACCCGTGCAGTCAAAATTGACGGCAAGAAGGAATATATTATAAGTGATATGTATTATAGTGTAACTAAATTTCATTTAATCCATGTAAAATTTTGTAATTTAAAATAGTTCGTTGTTAACTTTAATAAATGTCCAGCCTAAAGTTTATAAACGCTTCAGGAAATATATCCGTATTTTAAAATATACAAAGATGGATAAATTTACTTCTAAATTGCAAAAACTATAGCAAGCCTTATTTTTTCGAAAGTTTGAAGGAATACTTCTACTTGTGTTTTTGTTAGATGTCAAAATTCAGAGTGTCGGGATTCGATACGATAACATAAAATATTATTTCATGACTGCTCGTAACTAGACCCTTTGGAACAATCCAATGATTTTCATTGAAAGAATAAAATCCAGTAAACAGAGATGATGGATCCTTCAGTCACATCGACTTGTATCCTGCTGACACAGCTATAGAGATCTCTACCCATTTCCAATCAGAAAAATTGAAAAGGATTAACCTTCACATATATATAATCCCTCAATTCTCACAGAAGATATTGGTTAATCGCAAGGAAGAATATACTGTTTAGTGTTGGCACTCAATAGGAAAACAAATCTGAATTCTAAACCATGGGAAATACAGCAGTACTTTATTATATACTGAAGAAGATATGACGATTTCTATATAATAAAAAATAGCCGAATCTATGGAAAGTCAAAATAGCCAACGTTCTCCAGAGAGATGACATTCAAACAATGTATTCTAATATATGCCTCAAGCGTAGATATAATCGTCGCTGTTAAGTTGGCTTTTCATACCAAATTCAAAATACATGCTTTGCGTTTATTTTTGCCCAAATACCAGAGAAATGGTATAAATCCATATTTCACCGCCCCTACTAGGTGTAGACTATGATACCTAGCTTTAGTTGCGATCCAGTCAAGGGAAGCGATGGATCTGGATCCCAACCGCTTCATTGTAGAGTTCGCAACTATTAACAATCCTTGCGTCATGAAGCTGTGACCCTATTGTCCCATAAGGGAATATACAGGGTTAAGTTATATATATTTATAGCGAATGATTCTTATTTTTAGTCATCTCGGAGAATACATAAGCTATAATAAACAGCAAATAGGAACCAAGAAAAATAAAATCAACACACATTACAACGATGCAGCCAACTTTTGCGGTTGTACATTATAACATCTACAATAGCCGTTCGCAGAATTTCATTTTTTTATTTTTAAAGAAATCAGAATAATATTCACCAATTGAATCCACAAACGTTGAGGAAAGACTTAATATATCATTTAATTTTTAACAAGAATCTTTTTTAAAGATTTTTTTTAAATTTTACACAAATTTTGGTATTATTGTTCTCATTCGATCAAAACAAAATTTCAAAAGAGACGATCTTCTGAATGCCTGTCATTAAGTCTGATCGATGGAATTGCAAATTAGACTGAAAGGAAAAGCTTAGGAAATGTGTGGCGTCCGTCGAACTCGAGAGACCATGGAACTGCGGCCAAAGAATTATGCTTCACTGTAATAATACGAAAATGTGCACACAGCACGCGCGTTCAGTTTGAAAGTAAAAATGTGCCTTTTGTGTTAACTAGAACGATCAGTTATTACAATTTTAATTGCTTATAACTTGAAACTGAAATATCTCATTTCATTTAAATGACCTGATGTTGATTGCCTGTCATGTTTAACCATACGCACAGACAATCAAACCAACATCTATCAAAGTTGAATCAGTAGACAAAAGATCTTAGATCAACCATACCGTGTTGACTTGAGCTAAAATAAGAGAGAGATTCTGAAAGGAAAAGCATCACACCATCTGTTGTACATTGTCATATAATCAGTTTTCTTTAACGTGGATGTCCATCTCAGTTTTTGATAAAGGTGTATTAATTTCAAAAAGAGGTAACTCTACTAAGACGTAAGAGATTATTGCAGACTAATGTACCCGTGCAGTCGAAATTGACGGCAGGAAGGAATGCATTGTAAGTAATGTGTATTATAGTTTAATATACTTTTAAACTAAGTACAATTTTGTAATTTAAAAGAATCCGTTGTTGACGTTAATAAATGAACAATTTCCAATTTATAAACACCTCAAGATATCCGTATTTAAAAATATAAAAAGATGAATTAATTTTCGTCTAAATTGCAACAATTATAAGAAGCCTTATTTTTTCGAAAAATTTTGTAGGAATCCTTCTACATGGATTTTTGTTAAATGTCAAAATTCGGGCTCTTGGAATTCGATATAATCACATAAAATATTATTGCGGGACTGCTCGGAATTCTGCCTTTTAGAATAACCCCTATTTTCATTGAAACAATAAAATCATATAGGAAAAAAAACAACGTAGTATCAACAAATAAACATTTTATTTACATATGTGAAAAACAGTGAAATGTTATATGTGTGTTTGTGTGAAAGAGTACGTGTGTGCATGCTTAGTGATAACGGGCGATATTAGAAAACGTTAGAATTTAGTTCATACTGTGAATTGTGTCGGCGTAGTTTAGACCGTTCTCTTTGTATCTTTAATTATTTCTTCTTAATTGGTCCTAAACAGCCAGGGGGTATGTCCTCTACGCCCACACTGTATTTTGATGAAATATTTTATTAAATATTTTAATGAGCCCGACAAATTAATTTAAATACATTACAGTTAAATTCGTAAAACAAATATCCAACACGACA
>CAHIKZ030000125.1:685000-687500 GCA_903632075.3 Acanthosepion pharaonis | reverse complement strand
TTTTCACTACTGAAATTGATACCTGGAACCGAATGTTCTATTCCAAAAATTTCTCCTCATGCACTTCTCCCTTGTGGAATTCTCTTCAGCTTTCTAGTTTTCCAGACCACATTGTTCTTTAAAGATATAAATGCAGTGTCAATCTTCATCTTCTGTATTCTTAATTGCTGTTTTTTTTCTCTCTTTAATATTTTTCCTCATATTCTTTTACACATATTAAAGCTTTGCGTCTTAGTTGTCCTATTTCATTGATCGGGATGAAATCAATAAACACATACACACATTATCCATTTCATAATATATATATATATATATATATATATATATATATATATATTATGAAATGGACAATGCCCGACAATTATTTTAAGACAATTTTATGTTTATACATTCCTTTTATAGATACAAATATTTAAGTAAATATTCTGTCTATAATAAACAGTATTAAACAACATTTACCGGCCTAAATATCCGAGAAATTTTCACAGTAAATATACGTCGTCAGACAGGATTTGAACCTGTATCTTATACGCAACATTTAGCTTGAAGTGCCTTTACCAATTTGGACACAGGTGAGCGTTCATTTAGCATTCAGGCTTTCAGTAATTGTACCAACATTAATACTCTGGCTTCCGTCTTCAAAATCCCTTCATGAACCATCAAGAGAATGGTAAATATTTTTTTTAAAAAGAAGGAACAGTATAGAGGAAAGTTTAATGAGTAGGTCACGACAGGAAAAGGGGTCATAATTTCAACTTAGAGCTAAAGATATAAATTAGAAAACATCCAACACATTTTTTATGACGTTTGGCACGTGCGTGAACAATTTTAGTATGATAGTTCAAAAACAGCGAAAAAAAATGAAATCGCACGTAAAACGTGTGAAGGATCATGTTACTCTAGGACATAAGGTTAGAAGATTGGAGAGGGCGAAGATCATCTTGAATAAGTTGCAATAATATATATATATATATATATATATATATGAAGAAAAATATATACGGAAAAAACAAACGAAAATTCTTATATACAATTATGTTGTTTTAATGTTAATATGTCAACGTCGGACGTTTCGGTCTAATAAACCATCTTCAGGACATATTCATAAATTATAACATTATCATTTTTCTCCATACTGTCGGATTTATATCCATATATTTGCTTATATATATATATATATATATATATAATTATTTTATAAAAAATTTATAACATAAGTATGTTATAAAATCTTATCAATAGCATTTAGTTTCATACACACTTGATTATCAGATAAGACACAGAGTGTGTTGGAAACAAAATGGCTATTTTTGTAGTGATTTTATAACATACTTATGTTATAAATTTTTTATAAAAATAATTATATCTGCTCTACTTTGTATTGAGCACTCTTTTAAGAATAGTAATTGTTGGTTATTGGAATTCATTCCGTGTATACCAATTATATACTTTTGATATATATATATATATATATATATATATATATATATATATATATATATATATCCACTGTGCCATGTGTCTCATCTCAGAAATATATACAGATTCTCTATACTTATCTGCTTTTTCCTCAATTAATTCTTCCAAATTGTCATTTGCCTGTTAATCGGAAATATTTTCAGCTGCGTATCAAGGTTTTTGGAGGAAAAATTATTCCTATAACGAGAAAGTGTATTAATCCAGGTCCATCATTTTAACTGAGGCTATGACATTTCGTTTGTTTTCGACACTCCCTTAAAGACAGCATTTCTTTTTCCCTCTTTCATCTCTCAAATCTGAATATTTATTTGCGATTTTTGTTTCTCCTGTCTCACAGCTGCTTTTGGTTTCATGGGTTTTTCTTTAGGCATCTTTTCATTACCTGTTTGCAAGGTTATCATACATACCACTCCCATTGACATCATAAAACGCACAAAAATGAAGCTTCTAGATCACACGCCCTGTATTTGTTTCTATTATTAATCAAAATAAACAGTATCTCCCAAATTTGAAACATGCTTTCTTTCAGGATTCTATTTTTCCATAACGATAAAGCATGCTTGCGGCGTCGCCTTTCTAAATTTTGAAAGACAGATGGTTCACTTCAGTACGTTATACAAACAGGATCACTTTTATTTGTACAGTATTCTTTTTCGAAATAGCAAAATATTGAACGAACAATGAGGTATAGAATTCATGGCATGGCTGGAGATGACAATAAAGCCATCTAGAAAAGTTGTTTGGTGAAACCGAGAAATTACGCAAAAGAAATTCAGAAGATATTTATAAAAATATGTACTTATTTAATTTAGTATAGTAAGACACAACTCTAATCGGAGTAATTGGCTAGAAATATAGCATTTCACTAATCAACCAACTGAATATAAAAAGTGTGTGCTTGCGTTGAAAAATTGTTTGAAATGCCTTCATTTGAAATGATTTTATTCTATGCATGTTTAAACAGTGACTAAATGTCTTGTGGGATGCTTTTCATGATTCATTATTCATTAATTTCTTTGAG
>CAHIKZ030000125.1:555000-680000 GCA_903632075.3 Acanthosepion pharaonis | reverse complement strand
ATGACTCGTAGATTGGCAGTCAATTGAAGTATAGATTATAAAAAGGAAAAAAATGAGTTATAGTAGTTTAACAAAAAGTTAAACAAGTTATATGCTTTGTGAGTTTCATACATATTTTTATAGGTGATAAATAAGTGGCTTCTTTAAGAAACCAATAAATAATTTAAACGTATAGAATTACTTAGTAAATTGATATGCAAATTTTGACTAAAGATTTTCTAACTTAAATATTAATAGCAATAACAATTCAATGCAAAATGTCAAAAATATCAACCAAATACCAATACATCCGTACAAGATGTTCCTAATAGTATCAGGAGATTAATAAAAAATTATATCAAAACCATATTAATCTTAAAAATACAAAGATAAATCATGTATGGTGAAACACAGTAAAACTAAAATCTAAGAAAAGCATTGTCAAATTCCAAGTTTAAATGTATTGTAAGGTAAAAGTAGACTGTGTTTACAATTTACTGTTAACTCTGATCTTTGGTTTCAGAAGCATTCTTATCAAAGAAGCTTTTTGATATATTCTTTTTGTAACGATCTTAATTCCTGTAAACATTTTACATGAAGTAAATTAGTACTGATTCAAACTTTCTGATGTCCAGAAAATACCAGGTATATTTATTGCTTACCTTTTTGACAGTACGTGGTTCTAGATAATGAATGACGCGTTAGAAAGTCCTTGAACAGGAATAACTGAACACACATGAACTTCGGAGCGTTTATCCAAAATTTGCATCCAGTTATACAATAATCTATCGAAAATTTGGAAATAAATGATAAAAAATAAAACAGAGAGATCTTTTGTTTGAATTTCAAAAATATTGAATAACTTCATACTGCCTAAATATAGTTTCTCTCTCCCAATCTCTCTCTCTCTCTCTACACACACACACACATATATATATATATATATATATATATATATATATATATATATATATATATATATACGATAATATAATATATATAGGATAATGTGATATATATACTATACTATATAATATATGTATATGATAATATATATATATATATATATATATATATATATATATACGAGATAATAATATATAAATGTTATATATTAAGGACAATATTATGCGTTTGTGCAGTCATTTCAGCATAAATTTAGCTCAATTAATTTATTAAAGAACAGTAGGCCTCAAGGGAAAACATTTTCATACAGACATATGCACACACAAACATACACAGACGCGCACACATACACACGCACGGATGCGAGTGCGTGCGTACACACACACACACACATATATATATACACACACACACACACACACACATATATATATATATATATATATATATATATAATATCTCACAAATTAAGTAAGTATTTCCACAACACAAGTCCTATTATACAGAAGGTGTTGTTAGATGTTTTAGGATATACTGATGTTTATATTAAAATTATACCACGAAAATATTTTTATATTATTGTTTTCATTAGAATTACATTTGGATTATTTTTTCTCAGGAAAAGTCTTAAGCAGCTTTTTTAGCTGTGTGAAATCTGATTACGTCAATCATACACTGTTAATCGTAGGCTAAATAAATCTGTATATTTGGAAAACTATTGATGATTATTTTCTAAACTTCAGACATACAAATATTCCCATGGGTCTTTAGAAAAATATAATATCTGAAGCGAAAAGTATACTAGAAGGTTATTAGGTAATCGGAACACAACGTTTGAAACTAAAGAGTGATCACACCTCAATCAAAACAATCGAAAATATACCAGGGATATAATCAAGGAAAATGTCTTACTATTATCATTTAAAAGTTGAGAAAATTTAAAATAGAAATATATAAAGCAACTTGATAGCCGAAGAAGAAAATAGTTGAAGGACCTGGCGTTACAAATATAAAAAAGATGAAGAATATTAATAACGTTGACTAAAGACATCAAAGCAATGATGATCACACCTCCACATCCCTGTTGAATTAGATGTGAAATATATCCAACAAAACTTGGCTTCTTGAACTAAGATTTAAACAGCATTTTTATGAGAATCGCAAAACTCATTAATCGCTTCGAGGAATGTAGAATGGAAACGAGGCTGAAAGTATGAAGAGATTTTAAGTGGAGTGCAGTGTTCAGATTAAATTGTTTATCATCTAACCGAATGTTTATATGCCAAATTTCTGTTTCTTCTTATTTTATGTGTCTTTTATAGAAATTGTGGAAGGCATGCATCGTCAAAAGATGGTCGTTCATGGCCTTTCACAACTTCTTATTCTTTGTCTTTTAATATCCTTCTCAGATTCCTGCTTTGCCGTCTATTTTTTAATCAGTATTATCCTAAGCAAGGCAGTACAGCCACTAATGCGCTAGGTGTTACAGGGCTTGAGGAAATTAGGAATAGGATCATTAGTAATGAGTAGAAAGTGAAAAGAGTAATCAGGCTGATAGTAGATAGCGATAGATATTGCATTCAAATTTTTGCAGTTGATTGGAAAGCATGGAGTTGGAAGGGAATTCTACACGCAATAAATTCGAGAAAAGAAACTGTTTGCGTCGAAGATACGACTACATCTAGCTAGCTCAGCTGTAAATTCATGAGATCGCGACATTGGTCTAGAATTCTGTTTAAATTCATAGACTCTAGATAACATTGAGCACACCCAAACAACTATCCTGAAAGTGTTTAGAGAAAATTAACAGAGAGGCGACCTTGAGTTGGTGGGCAAGGGACTGAATCCGAGCCGCCAGATCAGGACCTAAAATATTGCTGATTCTTCTTTGGATCTTATTACGATGAGCCAGGTAAGTAGCAGGGGCACCAGACTATATATGGCAGCAATATTCTAAGCATTTTATAGATATCCAAGATAGCTAGGTAGATTGCATGTGAGTATCGAATTCTCATCGAAAGACGCACACAAAGACGCATCCTTGTCTTATGCCCATTTAATTCTTTGTAGATATTCGATTCATTTTCTGTTCATATATTATGGTTTATTCTAATCCGTTTGTTAAGCGTCATTCGTGATACTCGCTTGGACGATCATGTCTCTTCCAATTCATGACTGGCTAGGGAGCAGTTGCTTCCCTTTTCCTATTGCTAGATACGGGTTGCCACCGAAGGCTATAGAAGCGAGTCTGTCCTGCTATTTAACCCATTGCTGGAGAGAGAAGTAAAGGATTTATATCCCCCATAAGAGTATTGGCGCGTATGTCAATGTAACGCACCCGATTGAATTTTGAACTCGGTTCTTACTATTTATCATTCCGACTCGTTATCCATTACACCACACCGATTAATTATTCTAATATCTCCCCTGAATAAACCAATTTCCTCTAACGGTTCAAATAGATATTTTTGTCAAACCTTATAAAGAGAGTTTGCGTAGTTTTTTTAAAAATATGACCTTCTCCGTTTGTAGTGATTTTCCAAGCGTAGCTCAGATGTGGCACAAGGCCGAAAGTATGAGGCACCCAGTGATGATCGAACTCATTATTCAGTCGTAATTGTTTTAGCGAGACAAGCTTGCTAACCATTACACCACCTCGAGGTGCCCCCTTCTCCGTTTGTATTATTGTACACCATTACCAAGTCATAATATATACACTATTTCTTGCTATGAATACATGCGTATATTAAAGATTATTTTATAAATTATTGATAAGAATGAAACTTAAAATAAGTCAATTATAGCATTTTTCTATCATAAAACTTATGTCCAGATTTTTTCAACGTTTTTAAACGAATTTTCATACGATTCTTCACTGTCGCAAACTTTCACCTTTACTTTTAAAGTGAAGGCTTCATGCTTTCCTTTTCTGTATCCCACTTGCCAACAATAATAATCTTGTGTTTTTGGACAGTTAGGTAAAACTAAGGAAGTATTTATCGTGCACGCAGGTGACAAGAAGCGTCACGCACACACACAATCATATTTTGAACACTTTTCTAATTTCCCATTAATATAGCAAAATTTAAAGTATATATATATTTAAATAATAAAGCAATCTTTAAATTACATATATATATATATATATATATATATATATATATATATATATATGTGTGTGTGTGTGTGTGTGTGTGTGTGTGTGTGTGTGTGTGTGCATGTGTTTGTGTGTGCAAACATTATGCCACTCAGATGTAATATGTGGTTAGGTTATGAGGTATTACGATACATTTAAAACGTTTTACTTAATTTGTCCTTCCAGTTGCTTAATATAGCAACCTGATAAAATATCAATAACAAAGATATTTCCTCTAATGTAATAACCCTTGCATATGTCTTTAGATATCCTAGCTTATTCAGTGAATGATAAGAATACCCTTGTCGAATGTAGAATATTATTCAGAATATTTTCAGAATATTTCCCCATGTAAATCTGGAATAATTATAGGATTTTACCTTAGGGTCCTTAGGTTATGTAGCCCTGAATGCATTAGGGAAGAAGAGGATTAGATTCAAAAACACAGTCAAACTTCTACATCACCCATACCAAACGATCTCACAAACTCTATAAAAGCAAAAAACACTTCCCCTAGAATTATGCAAAAGTCATAATCCTTCGTCCAATACTAATACTATAATCGCTAATGAATTAATCACCCCTAATATGGGGATTGTTACAAACACTTCCAAAACTATCGGAGATATAAGCAGGATGAAAAATAAAATAAAAAAAAACAATTCAAATGCCGGAGTTTATCAAATAAAATGTCTACAGAGCAATAATATGTACATTGAGGAAACTTCACGCGAACTAAACATCCGTATTCAGAAACAGTAAAAACATTTGCGTTTAGATGAACATTCAACTTTTCTCGTCGTACACTGCAACGACGTGGGAAATAAGTTTAAATTCACCAGTGTCAGCCTTAACAAAAAATAACATAACCCTTTAAAAAAAAATATTATGAAAATACATTTACATCAATATTACCAACTATTAACACACGTTTAAAAGACTACATTTCATCACCATATTTCTAATGATCCCTTATTCATGAATCTAACTTATCTCTTCCCTATACACAAAATCAATAAATATATATATATATATATATATATATATATATATATATATATATATATGTATTTTGTGCATATATATATATATATATATATATATATATATATATATATATATATATATGTGCACAAAATACGCACGTGATATACTTTTAATGAAAAATATAACCAAACAAAATTTTCAAAACATCCTGTAGCGTCTCACTAAGTTTTTCAAAGTTTAGCATCAATAGTATCTTCTTACACTTATTTGAATATTATCTATTACTCCATTACACGTGACATCTATCCAATAAAACATCCTTCTGCATCTCACTAACTTTTACACATTTTAGCGTCGAGAAACTTGTCACACACATTTGATTATGATCTGTTACTTCATTACACGTGACAATACGCCCTAAGCAAGCTATCTTGATCTCTGATGAAGCTTTAATAAAGTGAAACATGATAGATTAAGATCTGTTTCCTATTTGTTCTTTATCCTGTGAGATGTGGATGAAGCTTATTTGCATTATTAATGTCTTCTGCATAAACTAATTGTTTTAACTAGCTCCACAGATCCTAAAAGATTGGATTCTGTGGAATAGATAGGCCATAGAAACGGTCCTTTTCTGCCTATCCATATTTCATAGTATATGTTAACCAGTACATCGCGAACAGTGTGACTAAAATGCGCTGGAACTCTATCATGCATTAACCACATCCGTCTTAGTATTAGTATGGGAGCAACCTCTTGCAGGACTGGAAGTGTGTTCGAAAAATGTCCCTATAGACATATATGGACCTACCTGACAGTCACCTACAATTCAAGCTCAAACATTAATCGTAAACTAATGCTGAGGTCTGCATGGCAAAGCAAAAATATCTACAGTAAACGTTCTTTAAACTTAATAACTCAGAAACGAAACATTTTCTCACACACATATGCACTTGTATCCTTGTTGTGGTGTGAGGAATTTTTGCAAATTTTGCAAAAAGTATTTTTGACACACAATACATATATATATATATATATATATATATATATATATATATATATATATATATTTCTGTGTCTTGTATATGCTCACTGTCTTAGTGTGATATTCAAGAGAGTAGTTTGTAAATATTTCTTTAAATAATTTCACCACAAGCAAGATGATCAATCCATTAAGATGCATGAGGTTAATTCGATTACAGAAAACTGAAAAACTTTGATGTGAGTGGGAGGCTAGTAAATGACAAACAGATGACGATTGTCGTTGCATTTCATTCTTGAAGATCTTAGTTTACATGAATGCCAGGAGTCGTAGGAGATTTCTACAGCCTAGAAGTGACAAAGAAGAATCTATTAGCATAGAGAAATAAATATTAGCATATAATTTGCAATTTCAATATTAAAATAGTTAAACCCTGTGGTCTATCTAGTTCAGCGCTTAAATTTGTACCAAAGGTCCTCAAAATATTTGAAAATATAGATATTTATAAAAGTGGCGCTGGGAAAATAGCGAAGGCCATCATACCAGGCCAGGGCATTGCAAAATGTTTGCATTACACCAGATGTGTCAGTGATATTCTGTGCTCCAAATTATAAAGCTCCAAGATAGATTCAGGTAAGAAAAAAACTTCTAAGATAAAGCAGAGAATCAACTTTCTTTGCAAACTTTACGATTGATTAAATATAATCATTCCAACTTATCACAGTGGAAAACGTTTGGCCAAGAAGGTACAATGAGATTAGGATCAGCTAATGTGAAGGAAGATAAAAGAAAGGTTGTCTTTATACAAACAACTGAGAGTAATTTGAAGGCGTTAAAACTAACAAGACATTTCTAAACCTCGTTAATACTAGATAGGTTATTTTGTTAAAAATTGCCGACTTGACTTTATCGAAACTATCAAAATTACCATTAAGACAGGCTTAAATAAAAAAAAAAGATGGCATTCGTCCAACTGAAACTAATAAAAGTAATTTTAATTCCTCTTCCGAAACATGAAAAATCCCCTTTCTGTTGTAGTTCTAACAGTGGGTGATCGAAAACAGAAAATATTATTTCTTGTGATATGTGAGGCACGTAAATGTTTTCCTTTTGGATGAATTTCAATATGTCTGTCAGTGTTTTATTTATCTTGAACCAAACGAAAACAAAATCATTAAATTTATCTGTCCATCAACCATCAGATTATATTATTTTTTCTTTGTTTTATTTTTCCAAATCTTTGAGATTTTAAACTAAAAATGAATAAATTGCTTTCCGATAAATTATTTCTCTCCATGTTTCTTTTGAATATTGCATCATTTTTAAATTCGTTTTTTATTTCATTTTAATCTTTCCTTTCAATATAACTTATTGGCTCATTTTTCCCACAGTTTCCCTTGGGAAAATTATATTTCATATTTGAAAACTGCATCTGTAGAAATTTCTTTCTCCGTTTTACTTTTGCAAATGGAGGAGTCATTTTAAGAACTGTGTGATGAGTTTAATGATATAAACAAAACATGAAAAATTTAAATGGGTGTTTGTAGCAATCGTAGTCATCAATATATATAAAATACATTTTATGATATTTGAAAAGATAATAGAAAAAAATAATATTCTTCTACTCTACTCTGAACATATCAGGTCATCCCATAAATTCTGTCCGAATTTTGAATAAAGAAAACAAATGACCAAATGTTACATTTAATTACAGATTCAATCAACAATGTATTTTCACTAATTATCTATGACTTCTTTCCATCTATTAATAAGCTTACTAATTCCTTTACTGTAAAATTCTTTTGACTTTGATTCGAAGAACTCACAAATGTCAGTTTTAACCTCTTCCTGTGTTACAAAAGCTGTTTCTTCCAAATGATTCTGTAAGCTACGAAACAAATGGTAGTCTGAAGGAGTAAGATCGTGAGAATATGGTGGATGAGAAATTTTCTCCTAACCAAGTTCTTCGATCTTTTGTGAGGTGATTCTTGCTGTGTGGCGTCGCGCATTGTCCTGATGAAACATCACCCCTATTCGATTCATTAGAGCAGGTCTTTTTTTTCCTCAAAGCTTGGTTCAAACACTCTAATTGCTGACAGTATATTTGAGCATTAATTGTTGCATTAGGTGGTAAGAATTCAAAGTGAATTATTCCTTGGCGATCCCACCAGAATAAAAGAAGAAACTTTTGCACATGAAGTTCCATTCTCGGCTGTGGCTGGGGTCCTTCCTCTTTACCAAGCCACTGTCTACGACGCTTAACATTTCGATAAAAGATCCATTTTTCGTCGCCAGTCACAAGTCTATCCAAAAAAGGTGAAAACTTTGGCGAGAATGGAGAGAAAATCAGATGTCAACTCGGGATTTGAGGTTGTTTTAAGATAATTCATGAGGCACCCATTTTCAAAGTTTAGGAACTTTTCCAAGTTGTTGAAGATGATGAACAGTTGTATGGTTTGAACTGAGAACCACTGCCAATTCCTCAACTGATAAAGCAGGGTTTTCTCCAAGGGCTGCTTCAAGAAGGTTTTCATAAAACTCAACTGGGCGTCCAGTTCAATCTTAATCTTCAAGGGTGAAATCTCCACCACTGAATTTTTCAAACCATCTTCTGCAAGTTCTTTCATTCACACATTCCTCTCCATAAACTGAGTGAATGTTCCTAGCCGCTTCGGCTGCTGAGTTTCCTTTCATGAACTCATAAAGTATTATGTGCCTCAAATGGTTTTTGGGTACTTCCATGTTAGCAGGGTTTTAATCAAACAAAATTTAATTTTATTGTTCTCTGAAATAAAATTTAATCAGTTTAAATGCATCTAAACATAAAAATAATGTTCAGCTCTATTAGACATAATAAAATACTCATTAAATTTCGTTTAATTAAAAAGAAATGTAAAATTCGTACACAACTTATGGGATGGTCTGATATATACAAATAGAGTAGATATTAAATCAATTAAACATGATTAAAAATATTTTCTAATGATATTTTATTACCATAAAAAAATTACGACCATTTCATGTTCTCAAACGATCACCGATGTTAAGCAATGTCGAGCCTGGTCTGTACCTCCGTAGCTTATCACTTGGATATACTGGAGACTCTTCTTTTGAATATGCAGGGACGTAATAGGTAACGTCTTTGAATTTGAAATCGAAGTGCCGTGTTTCTATTCCAGCTGGTTTGTTATATTCACTTACGGGCAAATAACCTTAGGAAAGCTATTACCACCTACACCCAAAAGAATTCTTACACTCTAAAATATTTTCTGACATTAAGTAACCTGAAAAAACATGATAAGCTTTAAATAACAAAACCATATTGCCATACACTTTTCTATCTTATGTGTTCAATCCTATCCTGAGGCAACCACTGCTCTAAAACGCAAAAGTTAAAATTTACAGTGGGCTATGAAAAGTTTTTAGTCCCCGTTGATTACAGCAATTTTTACTTGTGCAATAATGTCTCTTCTTTTTTTCCAGACAATACCGTGTTAGAAACTAGCTACTCTCATCCATGAATGAGAGTTGACTTATATTTTGCAATGAAAGCTTGCAGAAGTAAGGAAATTGGTGAATTTCAACGAGGGAAAATAATAGGATTGTATAATTGTGGCAAGTCAAATAGAGAAATTACTAGGTTTTTCCTTGTTAATCATCAAACAGTTAATAATATTGTTAAGAAATTTAATGAAGAACGCTTTTGTCGTGTGGAACAATGTTCAGGAAGATCAAGCATCGTGTCTGAGCAAACGAAAATGGCGTCATCAGAAACCGGCGTCAGAGCGTCAAAGATGTATCCAACAGCACTGAAATTTCGCCATATATGGTGAGAAAGACTCCGAAAGAGCTGGGGTATTAAAGTAGAGTTGCATAAAAGAAGCACTTGATTTTAGAGGCTAACAAGAACAGGCGTATGGACTGGACAAGATAATTCAAGAGCAAAGCTCATGAATTTTAGCAGTCTGTACTTTGGTCAGATTAAAGTAAATTCTACCAATATTCGAATTCGAGACAGGTTAATGCTTGGAGAAATCAGAATGAAACTTGGAACACTGAATGTCTGTAGGCAACTGTGAAACATGTAGGGACTGGGATAATGGTGTGGGACGCTGTCTGGTTTGGAAAGAAAGGTGGGTGATTCTTTTTGATGAGCGGTTGAATGGTCCAAAATACTGTCATATATTAGAGAAAGGACGACTCCCACAATTTGAAACCAATCAGATAATAAAAATTGTCTAGTTTTTTTAAAAAGATGGAGCGCCATGTCATATGAGCAAAGTAGCAAAGGCCTGGAACAAATCAAGTCTCTGCCATAGTTAGCCCAAACTCCTGGCATGAATCCAATAGAACACGTTTGGGAGCAACTTGACCGAAACTTTGAGAGCGTAAAAACAAAATCCCGTCAATGGCCACACTTAAAGTAACATTGCTAAAGGAGTGGTAAAATATCGATCAGACGATTGATGATAACTTGATCAAATCCTTGAAAAATCGAATAGAAGCATTAAAATTAGAAAAAAGAACATACTCCATACTAGTTCTAAATACTGTTTCTTTGTTGATTTGGGAGTACGTAATTAAATTTTGAAATTGGATGTAGTTTATTTCTCCTTGCTAAAAACTTTTCTTAGCCCACTGTACATGAAATACCGTTGTAATAACTCGGCCATCGGTGATTTTGAATCATTAAACGAAATGCCTTCTTTATAGGAAAGTTTATATGAACAGCTCTTGACAAAAAACAGTTTTAACTTAGGATAATAAGTTTGTTATTTGCTTGGAACATTAATTAGTTGTTTCTGTTTAGCGGTATATCAAACTTCATAGATTATTTAATGCCAAAATCTAAATATGTTGTAAGCAATGTTATTTTTTCGTGTAACGAACATAACTGGAATTGGAAATTGGTTCTCTGATTCGAAGCCATTATCAGTTATACTTCACACCAAGCAAATTCAAGCGTACAGCACCTTGTATTCTTAAGCAAACACTTATCTAAGTCGTGATCACGCTCGACGTTGCTTTACTTCGATGATCTTAGTGAAACCGGTGTTTCAAGTCTAAAGATAATGCATACATACATACATACATACATACATATATATATATATATATATATATATATATATATATATATATATATATATATATATATATATATATGTAGGCATGTATGTATATGTGTGTGTGTGTGTTTTCATTCTGGGGAAAATGTCGCGTGACATTAATGTGTGCAATAATAAATCATATATGTGTGTCACTGAATTCCTCCTGGCGGGATAATAATATCACCGTTTTGTTATCGACGCTTCATGATATAAACATTTATAGAAACCAAATAGAGGATGCGAGCCTTGTTAGGCAATGGCTCACACGTTTCAACATTATTGGAAGCGTGACAAAACAGATTATGTGTCATGAGCTTAGACACGAAATGAAACGGCTTTCAATAATGCATAACCTAAGGATAGTGGAGAAAAATGTAGAGTTGCTATTTCAGTGGAAATAAACCGGAGGCAGAAGTTTCAGGGCGTCTCTCCTCTCCATATATTAACTTATACCACGAAGGTTCAATGAGGAAGGTTTAAGGAAAATGGCGACAAATGAACATTCTATGCTTGGGAGCAGATATAGAAGGTTGAAATTACTGGAATGCATAATGAGGAAAATGGTCATGAAAATTTGACACACATATGTAATATTGAAGGCAAGGGTCGCAGGTTGAAACAAAGATTAATATACGCAGTACATTTGTGTAAATGAATGGAAAATATGGATCTGGTGTGATAGAAAGAGGACAAATATTGCTTAGAGCTAAGATTGATACGGAATTGATGGAGCGACTTGAACACCCATTGCGAAAAATTGAATAGTTGACGAAAGGTCTTTCTAAATAATACTAGCTCTGGCCATGTAGACACAATACAGAAAAAGCATAAATTCTTACTGATGGTAAAAAAAAACCTCTGCCTAACTCGGTACGTATTCTTCGCAGCAATTTATTTTATTTGTAAATGTAATAGCATATTTCTTGGTAGGAAAATCTAATTCACATTGGTTCAGTTATAGGCAAATACAATTCACTCCTTTTGAATTTACAAAATTACACACACACAAACACACACACATATATATATGTGTGTGTATATATAAATATATATATATATATATATATATATATATATATATATATATATATATACACCATTTTGATATACATAAAATTGTGTATTTCTCAAGTCCACTCCTGAATTGATCTGATTGAGAATAGAAAGCTCAATATATTCAAAATGCCAAGAAATTGTCATATTAGCATGCCGCTGAAGGAATTTGTGGTATAATCGATTTGAAGAAGTAATCATTTTCCATATGCCCGACACTGAAGACGGAAAGCCAATTGTTTACGCCAACGGGTTAGACTGACTTCCCCCGGCAATGAGATTCGCGAAGCATAAGGACAGTTGAGATGGGTAATCGCTGATACACTTCTCGGAATCCAAAGTTTTGTGAAAACCACTTATGAAAATGGATATGGGATTTGCGCTGAGGACTGGCGCTATTACGAATTGTGCAAATTATACTGATTGCAACAATGAATGGCTTTATTTCCCCTTTTATAGCACACTATATAGGCAGAAGAAACGAAAATGAAATTATTTTAGCAAATTGGTGCGAATTCGTAAATCTGCTTATTGGGGTTATTCACTTAGAAAACTAGTGAATCATTTATGCTCAGTGAATATACAGCGAAAAACTATGACCACTTCAGATAAGAAAATTTATTTATAGTTTCTTATTATATGTGCACATTCTTATAAGCATGTATATATATATATATATATATATATATATATATATATATATATATATATATAACACCGCTGAAGCGTTACTCAGGGAAAATTCAGCGTTTTAAAATATATATCTTTGAAAATGATGAACACTACAATATTTGTCTTGCAACAAACAACACCCTGATGATGAGATTGTTCTAATGTCGAAAGTACTCGGAATAAACAAAATGCATCGACTCGATAATTTTTTTCGCCCTTACTTTAATAATGACACCAAAAACTTGTCTGTGATCATAAAAGGATCCAATTGAAAATAAGTACGAAAAACTTGTATATATATATATATATATATATATATATATATATATATATATATATATATATATATATATATATGAGCACCCAAAACTTCATTTATTTTTTATGTTTGTGTCGTATGCGACAATTCAGGTTTTCCTTCATATTGTTTCTGGCATAGTATGCATTCTATGAGGCAAATTAAATTATGACTTCTAGAGTTAGAGTCGTGGTAGATTTTAAAAGCAGATTTAGTGACTGGGCTAGTGAACGAATTCGTGTGTCTAATGTGGTTGCAGCATAAGCTGCTTTTGTTGTTACATGGTTGGGAAAACCTTGTTGCTTTTTTTTTTTATTACGGATTACGTTGTCCCCTGAAATCTGGTTACTACCTATAATTTCCTTTAGGTTCTTCGGTCTACGATATGCTAGATGGCCGGGTTCATCAAACAATTTTTTTAGGTCTGGATTGAGATGTATTATTTCCAAGCGACTTTTGATTATTTGGGATAGTGGAGGCAGAGTGGGGTTGAAAGTGGTTACTAGAGGGATGCCGCTGGGTTTATTTTTAATATTGTATATTAGGGTGTCTTCTCTAGGTGTGGAAATTATCTTATTTATTTGTTCCCTGATTAGGTGTTGTTTATAGCCGCGTGTTGTGAATTGATGCTCCAGTTCTTCAATGTTGGAACATATCCTTCTAAGTGCTTGTGAATAGGGAAGATTCTCTTTGAGGTGTTTAGGGTGGGAAGACCTAAACTTAAACTGTATATAGTTGTGGATTCCGGTAATTTTAGTGTGTAGAAATATATATAAGAGACCCGTTTTTGAATCTCACCACCTTTTATTTGTCAGGAAGAATATTCCTGATGTTAATAGTCTGGACGAGGCAATCTCAGCGTGCGGCATCTTTGAGTGTGCTGGCCTTGACTGTTGATCTCGCTAGTTAACTTTGATCTCTCCCATAATTTGTAATAGTTGCAGTATAAACAACAGTTTGATTATGCGGGTGTTGAACAAACACAAATGTGCCTGAGCGGGCATCTGCAATAGTTATTAGCTAGCCGCCCTAATAGACGAGTATCCTCGAAAAGATATAGGAGAACAATTAATTTATTTTGGATATTACAAAAGGTACGACTATAATTGCACCCTTCGTCAGCGTTTGGTAATGTTTAATATAGAACCCATCGAACCATCCGAAAATTTTGTGATATTCCAAATTATTTATTTAGCAGATACATTTAAAAAATAAAAATATTACCTTTTTCAATCCTTTAGATATATATATATATATATATATATATATATATATATATATATATTCATTTTCTCCATGAAGACATTAATTTCTGTAGTTCACTGATACCAGCAAGCAGAAATGATGGCCATTTTGGCCGAAACTAGTCGAGGAATCTAAATGAAATAATAATAAAAACGAATATTGATATACAAGCCAGTGTGTCTGAAGATTTTTATTTTTTAATATTTTTTATTGTTATATATATATATATATATATATATGAATTACATAAAAATTAAACTCAACTGTGCCCCATTTTGATCGCTATTTCGCTTCCCGGTTAAATTGCCTGGACCTTGTCAATGCTAAAACGTTTGTTAAAAAATGAATCGTAACGTTTTTTTTTGTTTTTTTTTGTTTTTTTAATTTGAAAATTAAAATGATAGAAAGAAAGAAAAGTAAAGCGAGGAAAGCTTTAAGGGCAGATATAATTTATGTTATGTTTGGTGGAGAAAATTAGAATTATTAAATTTAATAATGTAAATATATATAAGCAAAAGGACTGAATTGGTCACCTGGTGTCATGATAGTAAATTTCAACTGATATAATAAAATATTATCACAGATTATAATATAATAATTTTTTAAACCATTCACATGCCACATTCACATATATACATATTTATTTATATGTGGAATTTTTTCGATATCTGAATTATTTTTTTTTATTAGTGGTATGTTTGTACATGTGAAGTCATTTTTTAATACTCCTTTATTTAACTCTTTAATAAGTAAACAAACACTCTTACTAATAAATTTAAATATATAATAAATATGTTAATCATTAATATGAAATAAGGATATTATTAATATAATATTAAAATTATTAAAATATTTTTAATATAATATAAAAATTGAATAATATTATTAATATTAAATTCGAATTTTTCCTTCATCTACATTCATTAAAACACTTCATTTTCTTAATTTTAATGTTTGTATTTTCATATGTAATATTTTCCTATCTGAACAAGAGTGGACATTTTAAATATAGGTCATAGCTAATTTTCAACCATCTTTAAATTCTGTCTAAACATGTACATGTTCTGTGTATCTGTCCCTCTCAGTGCTTTTGTGTTTCCTTTCCCTTTTTTTCTCTCTATCTTCCAATTAAATACCTTTTCTCATACTTGTTGTTTTCTTTTTCCTCTCTCGTTACTCTTCTTTCTTTCTGTCCATTTTTAACTTTCGAATTTAAAAAATGAGTTACGAATAATTTTTAACAAAACTTGTAGTATTGACAAGTTCTTGGGAATTTATACCGCGTAGGAAAATGGCCAGCAAAATGAGATGCAGTTCATTTTTATGTAATTTACTTCTTTGCTTCATAACAAATATATTGAGCTCGGTTTTGTGGATAAGGTTTAATATCTTACATTATTATAAGATTTACTTGGATTACTTAACCAAGGATATTTACTGCTCTGTTTTTTTTTGTTGTTTTTTTCAATTAAACAATATTAAATATGAACGTTCACGCAGTTTCAAAGAAATAGCGGAGAAGTACATATTTTTCTATGAAATACCTCGAAGGTTCAGGCTTATGGACGTAATTAATAATGTTTAATTGATAAAAACAGAGCCTTTACTCAAATAAATTATGTCTATAAAAACAGCGCATAAACGGAATATATATTGCATTCACTATAGTAATAAGTAAGCTTGCTTTTTCATTACTCAACATTTATTTCTCCAAATATTGCTGAAGTATTTCGAGCTTAGTGATTTCTGCAGCTTTACAAAGTTCTCTTCTGTTATTGGCCTACGCATTCTATTTGACAATTCATAATTGCCTAAGACATGCCACTAAAGAAAAGATCTTGCCTACATCGCAAAAATGTTGCCCCCGGGTCTGCCATGCGAATAAGAGATAACGAATCATCATTAGAACGATCAGTTCGCCTCTTTCAAACTGTTTCTTGGAATACTTCAATAAGAGCCACTGAGTCCGAAGATTAACGTAGCCATCGGCTTTCCAGAAGAGTATTACTGACGCTTCTACGCGAGGCTGAAAATTATAATCAAATGACTCCATGGTTAAGAAGAAACTCCTCTTCAACCGCTGCTGAGCGTGAGACTTAAACAAGAATGAGAACGCAAAAACAGCCCTTTTCAGACCCACCCCTCATTCAAATTGTTAAACCTCTAATTGGAGATGTGCCTTAGTTGCACCCAATTGTTGTTACTAAAATTGATTTTAGTCTGGGATGACTTTAAACTTAAACAGATCCAAAGTTTCGGCAAAAAGTCCCAGTAATGAAAGACTCATTCAAAGTTCCGTTTACATTTTAGTAATCACAAGGAAAATATCAGGGACAAAAGAAACAATTTTAACCGATCTCTGTACACTTAAACCAACCTGGTCATAGCATTGACGATGTGGGTTGTGTTCTTTGAGCGTCTTGGTTCGGTAGCCAGGAGGACATACGCACATAGAGGGACTAAACAGGGATTTGGGTATAGTCAGAGAATACAATTTCCAAAAGGAAACCCATTATCCGCAAGTGAGTAAGCCCTCCACCTATATTTTAACTCTAAATTTTAAGAACGATCACCCTCACCTATTTTTATGTTCTACCATTCAGTAATACTACCACTAAGACTCCTTTACATATAACTAATGTGATGTGTGGGGAAGTTTAGTATAGATACATATTAATCTTGTATATGTATTTATATCTTTACGTGAATTTAGATTCATATGTTTGCGAGGTGGCTTGTGTATATTTACACAATGTCATGTGCACTTATATAGGCATGTGCATCTATATATGTATACATTTTTTCTCTCAGTTTTTCCTTTATCTTTGTTTATTTCCTGTACCGCCTTTCTGTTAACAATATTTCCAAGAGATTTCCAAATATTTAATCCTATTTTTTATCCATTTTTTTCTTCTTTCAGCTTTTTCTTTTCATTCCGTTTTATTTAATAATTTATTATTATATATTCCATTGTTTTCCTTCTCATTGTTTTTCATCACATCATATTCTAACCACAGCTTATCTTTCCACACTTGACAACTTGGTCAGGCAATTTTTGCTACAACTTGCTACAGCCGAGACGTCTTTTCACCTCCCCAACCTATACCTCTCTTCATTTATGTCTATAATCTCACTCCGGCTGCGTCACACACAAGTAACAATGGACCTGTCTAACGCTTTTACACCGATCAAAATTTTAAATTTATGTTTATTTTCATAAAAGTTTCGCATATCGAGGAATCAGACAGAGATCGGTTTTTTATTAACAGTTGCGACGGGTCTACACCTGGCCCAGGGTCGAATCCTTTGGTTACGGCGCCAACTGTGACGTCGCTCCTCCTGGTCGCTCCTCCTGGTTCCAAGCGTGCCGCTCCAACCCCTTGGGTAGATGATCACCAGCCTCGCCTTTCCCAACTCGCTTCCAATACCTGGTTACTGAAGCAACTGTACCGATCTCCGGTCTGTCTACCCACGCTGTGTTTAGATCTTAGACAGACGGGACCAGCAGGATTGGGGCCGATACAAGTTGAGTCCGACGGGGGTGGCAAAACACAAGTAAAGAAAAAAAACTCACGAGACAAAAAATTACTGATAAAAAATGGGTGACAACCTTTTATATCTAATGTCCGTTACATAAAGAAAAATTGTTCTTATTTCCCGACCCGCTCTGTGGACTATGGCACCAAGCTTCTATCATACAACAAAGATTTCCGATTGCCTACTCTTTAGAATTATGTATGTCGGAGTGTGGTCTAGTTCGACACTGGGGCTCATTTCTGTCAATCATTCGCAGTTGATTCTTCTCTTCGACTTGAGTTGTATTTCTTCACTTCGATCTGGTTTGGTCGAATTCTGATCTCGGGCTTGGCTTGATTTCAACTTCTTCTTCTTCCGTCCAGCAACTCTTTTCTGTCGACTGAGGTGGAACTGATTTGCTTGTTTGGTCTGCAACTTTACTTCTTGTCTGGCCTGCAACTCTTCGGCCTGTCTTTGACTCGGCTGCAATTTCTCTGCGGCTTTCGAGTAATCTTCTTCTTCGTCGACTTAGATGGAACTTCTCTTGTCTTCGACTTGGGCTGGAAGGATTTCTTGTTTTCGACTTGGGTGGAAGGATTTCTTGCCGCAACTCAGCCGCAACTCTCTGTCGTCCGAGGTGATCTCTTCTCGCTGCCGTCCGGGGCTGAACTCTGCCGTAACTCTGCCGTAACTCTGCCACAACTCTTGGCGTCCTTCGAGCAATCTCCTTCTTCGTCTGCTTGGGCTGGAAGTTCTCTTGTCTTCGACTTGGGTGGAAGGATTTCTTGTCTGAGGATTCTCTTGCCCGCAAAGGGGCGAGTGAATCGGGCCTGATGCCCGCGTTCAGGCTCTATCCCCTGCCCGCGGTCCAGCTGCAACTCATTTCTGTCGACTGGGGTCCTGCTTTTATTGACGCCGCAACAAAACTGGGTGGGTTTGTCGGCGTCAGGGGTTTCGATAATTCCAATAGCCGCATTATTTCTGTCTTCCCATTATCGCTATTATTTTCACCCCTACTTCCTCACAGTGCCTTTGGTGGGGAGGCGCACACCCATCTCTCCCGCATGCCACGTGACCGTTTTCGACCAATGGTTCTTGATCGAGCATTTCTTTCTTTTCTTTTCCGCAGCCACGTGACCGTTTTCGGCTAATGAGATTCTGGTTGGGCGTTCTCCTGTCTCCAATCGGGGCGGGGCTTATATCGTTCTTGTTCTAAAAAAACAAAATCTAATTTGGCCTTTTTTCGCACGTACGAAAAATGATAATCTTGGCTTTTTCTCACCTGGGTTCTGTCAAAACAGCCTGCCGCTAATTAGATGTGACTTCAGGAAAGAATATTGGCGCTATCTGTGAACCGAGACATTCGCCTTCTTCACCTCTTTGTTTTTTTCGGTCAGACCTGATAGTCAAAAATCTTAATTATCTACATTGAAAATGTCTCCACTTTATTATCGTGGGTTTCCAATTCTTAACAGGTCAGAATCTGTATACAGTTCCACCGGTCACCCCCCTCAACCCAAAAGACACTTTTTTCTCCGATTAAAAATTTCGTTTCTATTGTTCTAAAAAAAATTTCCCTTTCTCCAAATTGATAATGAGTCTTTCTACGCAAAAGTAGGCCAGATGCTTTTGACCGACATTCTTATCAATCGCCAATACACTGTCATCAAGCCTGGTCCTTTTCTCTCTAAATGACTTTTCATTTCAAATAACAATTCCCTATTGTCTTTTTAAAATTCGGCCAACATGTTGGCCAAGATATCTTTCTGACACCTGTTTCCGCTTATGACCGGGTCATGCATCATCCACCTCTCTTTCCTTTTTTTTTTCTCTTTCTCTTTTCTTTTTCCTTCTTCTTCCCTTTAGGATCGTCTAAGTACAACTTAGTGAATTATTTTCAACTCAATTATTCTTCGTCTAAAAAAAAAATTAACAACCTGTTTAATAAACCGAGTAAAAAAAAATTAAATCATATTTCTATGAATATTTCTAATAATGCAAGGTGCCACACAGTACAATTTCCACTGGAAAATGACCATCAACTAAAATATCAGTCGGTGAGTAATTTCCATTTCCCTGTTTATCCCTCGGTCCGTTGAAGAAGGACACAGGTGTGTCCCAAAATTCCAAATTTTAAACCTTTCTCTCCGTGTTTCATTTCTGCCATATGGTTAATGATTAATATTTAATAATTGTTTATCATGCTGATTATATTGATGCCCTTTCATTTGCCCATGTTTTATTAACTAACCTATCTATTTCATATATATATATATATATATATATATATATATTGTCATAGACATATTCTTGGTCTTAAGTGGGACAATCGTCTTCCAGACACTGGTGTATTGACCAAAGTCAAATCAGTCAGCATTGCTATAATTGTGATTAGGTGCCAGATGCGTTCGTCTGGTCATCGTGTTCGGCTTGATGACTCCAGACTTCCAAAACAGCTGTTTTATGGTGAGAATAGAAACTTTTCATGCTCTCACTGCTCCATTCTTTGATGGCCAGCTGGTTGTCTCAAACGCCTCATAAATGTTCACAGTGTCTGCCGTCCCATCCAGAGCCAGCGGTCATAAGTGTCAAATCTGCTCCAAGATGTGCAAGTCGCTGACGACTGAAAAGGCATCAACGGGTTCACAGACGGTCAATCAATTAAGAAGTGGTGATCTTCTGACGTTGCAAATCCGCATGTATGTATGTTACTTCAACTCTTATTATATTGAGTAGCTTTCATTTGAAATAGACGTCCCATTTTAGTTTGTTTATTTATGAAACAGTAAGTAATACGCCTATCCGCTCGGGATTTCGAGAAATCTAAATAAAGAAAATGTAAACTCCGCCAGCTCTTGAAAGTTCGTCCGCATTTGTAACGGAATCTACCGGTTGATCCGGAATGCTCTTCCGCTCGGACACGAAGAACATCAAGCAGGTCTGTTTTTACTCTATTTAAGGAAACACATCTTCACGCACTTCCTTAAATAAGGTAAAAACTCTTTTCAGTCTTTCCGGGTCAATCGGTAGTTTTCCCCTATCTCGATGATATATTTTCATTACGGTAATACCCCATGCATAATACGCCTGCATCCATAATACGCACCCTAAAATGCGCGCTGAAAGTGTGGGAAGATGATTCTACTCGCATATAATACGCACCCATTTTTCGGTAATCAAAACGTATAAATTGTACGTCTCCAAATTCATTGCGGCCAGCGTTACTTACGCTTATTAAAAATGGTTTTAAATATAGAATAATATTATTCTAATTTAGTTTTATGATAATTCTTAATTTAGTTTACATTTGTAAGTATTTTTAAGTATATATATTGTATTTGTCAACCTGATGGGGTCGCAATCACCGAATTTTAGAGTCGAATTGTCGTATGTTTTGTGATGAGCAGTCATTTCGCAACTGAAATCGATGAAACGGTAAATTTTAAAGATTTTTTGTAGCTGTGCATAGTACGCTCCCCTAATCTTGCTTATCGTTTTTTAGAAAAAAATGCGCATTATAAATGGGGAATTATGGCACTTAGATTTTTCGACAGAGCAGGAAGATATTGCAAGTTATTGCACAAATTTAAATAAATAAGTAAAAATGGGAAGTCTATTTCAGATCAGAAGATTATACTGTAATAATTCTTGAAGTAGTACAAATGTTTGTATAAACTTAGCCATATTTATAAGCTTATACTAGCAGACCATATCTGAAGCTGACGACTGTCAAAATGACAAAACAAAGCTCTTTGTTATTCCAGCGTATTATGATGTACATTTGAAAAGATAGGGTGATGTGGCGTATCTCAGTGGTATAAATTGAACACATCCAGTATCATAAAACCTACGCCCAACCCACTAGCCGAATTCCTCACCCTAATTCCACCCTGATAGTAACAGGGTTTCATTCCAGGTGTGTTCTACAGAAGTTTAACAAAAAAAAGTAATTTCTGCAGACATAGAATATCACTGGAATTAAATCCTGTTAGATGTGAGCCAACTAATAATGGCCGGCTGAGATACGCAACCTCACTGTAAATGATATGATAGCGTGTATATATTGGTAGTAAATTAAAAATCAGATCTAGATGTATATGATGGAGAAGAAATGATAAACTGATATTATTTACAAAAGTGGAGCTACAAGAAAGTGACTATTCTATATTAAGCTTGTAGTGGGGTGCAAAGTAAGAGTCGTGTAAGTTTGGGGCCCAGTAATACTTAGCACCCAATCATGTGGAGAAAGCAGAAGCGTTGATATCGTAGCTTTACCGATTGGACCATACCGCTTCTGAAGGTGATTAACACAGATGAAAATAGAATCATCATGTGATCAAAATATATTACAAATATACAGAATAAAAAGTGAAATTCTATTAACATGTGTCGATTTTGGGTATTCTTCTCTTCTCGTTTGTACTTTGGTGATATTCGAGAATTGAGGCGGGAAAAGTGTAGCAACTATTGAATAGTAAATAACACAAGGGGCCATTGCTAATTGAAATAATAATTTCACCCTTAAATCCCTGATTTAATTCTTACGCCGCGTTACTTTGTGCCCCGATTTACCACACACACACACACACACACACACACACACACACACACTTTCACACACACAGGCACAAACTCACACACACGAACGCTCAAACACACAAACACACAAACATTATATATATATATATATATATATATATATATCAAAAATGCCTTTACAAACTTTGGAGGCGAGTTTCTTAAAACCAATACCAGCACAAAAAACCCATATAATCATATGTCCGCAAATCACTGAGTCCCCAATTTTTTGTAAGCGTTTTTTTGATACTCGCTTATATATATATATATATATATATATATATATATATATATATATATATATATATATATATATATATATATATATGAGAAGTTTGACGAATAAAAAAATATTCCATTGAAACTAGATTGGAATAAACGTTTCGCTTTCTTGGCTTCGTCAGATGCAAAACGAAAGAAAGGACTGTGTCTGTGTATGTAATTGCGTGTTTGTTTAAATAATGAATCGAAGTACCTTTTTCCCCTTAAGCTAGCGTTTCTTGCGATTAAATAAAAGAAATGATGATGAGTGACTTTAAAAAAAAGCCGTACATATTTCTCTATTTTTATTTTAGAATTTATGTCGAGAGTTAGTAATATTTTTTCCCAGCGTTTTTCGTGTCGGTAAATCATCGTCTTATTTTCAGAATAGCTCGAAAGCAAGGGGGTTATATAGCCTTCTCTGAAATTTATACAAGGCGAAACCTCATGCAATCCTTCAGAATGGTTTGTAAGTAAAAGATGTAAATGCTTCGTGTAACCATATGTCTTTCCATGTGTCTTCATTTCAATAATATGATTTTTAAACACACACACACACAGATATATATATATATATATATATAATAGGAGGCATGGTGGAGTAATGGATAGAGGCTTAGATTCAAAACTTGAGAAGGGTCGTTTGGGGACCTTGTGGCACGTAATGCACCAGGTCTCTGTATTCGGCTCATCAAAAAGTGTGGATGGTCCTGCACGAAGCCTTCACCACTATAATCAAATCTAATGTGCTGTTGTCGGGCTGGCGGATTCCTAGGAACGGATCTGCTTGACGCTCATACGTCGAATTCGGTATATAATATCAATTGATAATTAGTAAAGATAAATCCAGCTAGTGCTCATTGTAATAACAGAGCAATATGATAATGAATACGCAATCCTTAAACACTGGTCTGAAGAGATTGATGTAAGGTCCACGAGATAAATTATAACCAGGTGAATATTTAAGGATTCTGTATTCATTATATATATGTGTATGTGTCTGTGTATGTATATTTGAGAGAGAGAGAGAGAGAGAGAGAGAGAGAGAGAGATCAATCCGCAAAATATGAAACATTGATGAAACATCTCATCTATGTATTTTGTGTGTTAGTCTTTATCGAGCCACGAAGTTTTTAGCAAAACTCCGGATATTTTGGATATTTTTTATCGTAGTCATAAATGTGTCATAGTGAAACACACCTATTCTATTGTTAATAGACTCTCCCACCCATAATTAGTAGGAGTAGTCGCAGTCGCTCAGTGAGTTGGTCAGTCAGTCGATGTCGGACATTAAAGTATCAGCCACCACAACTAGATTGCTGCGTCATTACCTATTTATATCAAGTTCCTAACGTTTTGTACGCCGAATCTTTTTAGGACTGACTTAGTGAAATACAAGCCTCCACTGTGAAACTACTCTACAACAAAATGTTTGACAAGAAATCGGTATCCATCTATTCGCTTATCTGGTCTCTACCATCACTCTATCAGATTATATTGACCGCAAGAAAATAATGACAAGGTGATTCCAGTACTGACTGGCACATTAGGATCAATACCATTAAAATTTTAAGAGTTACTTAAGCATTCGATGATATCTTCTCTTGGAGTTATCCAAAAACCGGCTCTTTTAGACACTGTGCACGTTTTGAGGAATGTGTTGTCTTTTCGAGTTTCATGTTGTGAATTGTCAGATAAATTAATGTTCACGGTGTATTAAAATATGTATACTGTTTTGACAAAGCATAATGACAATAAACACAAAGAGATGACTCTCATAATTTTTATTTTTATAGAGTTGGGATGTAGTAAGTATATGTTTTGGGTTAAGTGAATTCGGCGGGTCTCGTAAATATGCCGTATATTACCATATGTCAGAATAACCCGCAGATCCTAGATGCACTTGATACAATATCAAACCTGAAAGAATAAGAGATATTTGTTTTTGTTTTTGACTGCCTGAATACAATTATCATAGATGATAGATGTTAAAAATATCGACATTAAGAATATGCGACTTTAGCAAAACAACTGTCATAAAAAAGTAAAATAACTATTTTTTTTTATATACAAAATTAGATTTGTACCTGTTACGGCCAAAAGTATGAATACTGAAATTATGGCAATGTGACATCCATATAAAGATTAAGACTATTCTGCTGCAAGATTAAGATTAGTGAGAAAATAAGGAAACTATGCTTAGAACCACCGGGGAGATTTAGCTGATCCTTTTTATGAGATGTTCGACACACACACACACACACACACACACACACACACACACACACACACACACATATCACACACACATATACACACATATATATATCCTTTCAATATATATAATTATATATATATCCTTCCTATATATGTTCAATATATATATATATATATATATATATATATATATATAGAGAGAGAGAGAGAGAGAGAGCAGCGTTTAACCGTAGAAAGATTCCGAATTCTTCATTCAGAATCATGGATTTGGACCAACATCTCTATGAGTATCAGATCGATTTAACCCCATTAAACAGGGTGGATTTCACCACCTTAGAGGCAAACGTGTCATATAAAAGGGAACAGGAATTGGACACTTACTGGAAAGAGTCCAAACATTTAGGCTTTTAGGTTCCTTTGTTAACATCACCTTCAAAGAAAGGATGTGAAGCAGCACTTCCTCCAAATTTGCAGGAAAAGGAAAACAGAAGAAAAGAAGAAAACTAATTTCAAACTAAGAGAAAGGAAAGTTAAACTATTTAACGATGAGGAAAGACGAGAAACATATACGAGAAAAGTGAAGAAAAGCAGACGAAGAGTAAATCCGATGAAAGACGAAGAGACAAAATGAAACGAAATGTATGATCCTATATTAATGTATGAAGCATGAAAATGAAGGGAACGTAAATATATTTCACGCTCCCACGTAAATGCATAGGTGGAAAGAAGATATAAGAAAAAAAAAAGAGAAAAAAAAATGAATTCGTGTTGGTTTTGCCCCTCAAACACGACAAAAAGAAAATAATAAATGTAACAGGGAGAAAGAGATATTGTGCTGGCGAAAGTCAATGAAACGAAAGGAAAAATTTCCCTTGAAGGTAGAACAGAAATAAAAGACGTCAATCGGGAAATAAAAGAAGCGGGAAGAAGAAAAATGCGGTTAACTAATTGGGTCCATTGACCCACAATTACGTCAAGAAGAATAAAACCCGAAGGAGTTTCTTTGTATGTGTTCAGCTTCAAACGTCAAATTATATAGCAGTATTTTTCTTTTATTTGCTATGTCACTTCAAAACATGGGTGATTATCGCTCTCCACTATTTCCTGTATTTTGTTGTTAACAAATACTAAAAACAAGATCACGTGAAGACTTACATCACCAACAATGAAAATGGGTAGCAAATATATCTGTACAAGGGAAAATAATAACATAATCATGATGTTGACTTCCTCCATTACCTTTGGATAGAAAATACAAAAGTAGTAGAACGTGTGATATGAGAATGCTAATTTCTTGAAATATTTTTGTAATAAAAAGATTTTATATTCAACAGACAGTAACAGTACATTTTTAGTCAGTGAATATCGAATGTTTTCTGTATGGAAACGGCTATTTTTACTATTAACTTTACCATTTGTTCATCTTTATCCATGTCAATGTTCTCCCGTCTATTCACACGAATTCTTTAAATAAAACATATGCACCCTTTCATAGAAGAGAAGATAACAACAGAATATATGGGGAAAAGAATAACATAGGAAGATTCTTTAGTATAGAAATTTGCGATAATTCTACAGGCATCAGATTCAAAGGTTTCCTGACAGCAGGTTAGCATAAAGTAAAAGTATTTCTAAGATCATCCATCAAACTTACAAATGGACGGTCCACTATCGCTATAAGAAGATACGTGTAAAGAAAAACAAATGATCTTAATTTTCCGCACTTGGTTGAACTGGTTTTCTGGGATTTTATTGACTTAAGCAATTTTGACTATTTACCACCTGTATTTTCCCTTGTTGTGACATCCATTCAAAGAAAATCATCAAGCAGGATACTGACTTTTTACCTTTGCTTATCTTAACTTCAGTACGTCCATTGGTCGAGGATTATTTACTTATTTAAAGAAATATCAGCGGTATTTTTCTTAATATGTTTAAATTCCCTTGTTGTTTCTATACTTCGAATATCAAAGAGGCAAGTGAAACGTGTTTCACAATTAGAGGTCGGAATTATATAAACCTGGAACATGTCACAACTCTACGAATGAGCTTCAGTTCTACGGGGGCTTATATTAGGTGAACGCTCAACTATCGCGAATACAAGAGGCTGGAAGTCAAATCATTCCATGTCCACAACATTATACCTTACCAAAACTTTCTTTATGAATTTTTGCATGCACGACAAAACGTAGATAATAAAAAATTTGAAAATAGGTGACAGAAAACACATTGCTGACTGGTATCACATTTTCCGCTTCTCAGTTATATAAACTTCTATACTCGTTTGATATTGTTATCTGGAAATCTTAAGTCAAAAAAGAGTAAAAAATATAACTGAAACGTAATTATACAGACGATCCAAACAAATTTCGAATTATAACATATTATTATATTATAATATATATGTTTATCGTTAACGTGTGGATATCGTCAAGAAAAACTGATTCAACAAAATATTGGAGATTCGACTACTACAATGGCAGATTAGCTCAAATCGGCGTCTGACATTGCCATGTCTCATCTCCAGACGTTGCTGCGAATTGCATCATCTGTTCCGATGATTGACAGAAAAAGCATTCTGCTAAACGATCTATCATAACTAATTTAATCGCAACGGTAGTAGAACATATGCTTTGATTTCATAGTTGTTTTATGTAAGTCTTTTGTCATTCTTGCGTCGTGTATTATTTGACAACTGACAAGGTGTTTTGGTTTCTATTATGTGGTAGAATAATTAAATGTCATTTCACAATTACAACTTGTATTTTTTAAGTGGGTCAAACAACGTATACCAAACCAGTATATATCATATGAAACACTCTTTCATTAGTTCCCTTTGAAAATCATTTTTACGAGAAATGCAACTTTTCACAAATCATACGACAAAGAGAAATACTTGTTATATCACCATGAAAGTTTAAATAAAGCAGAGAACGTGACGGTAATGATTGAAATTCCATGTCAAACCTAAACAGATTATTTTACGTAGACCGTACATTTCTTTTCTATGTACAAACGGAAGGCCATGCTAGCAACGGTTTCTAAACTAGATTACGGATTTCCTCTTTTCAAAATGTACTTGCCGAAAGAGATTTTGAAGTATGCAGCACGAATTTTCCTGCTAGGAATGCAACCCGTGGAGCTTACATGTCAATCCATGTCAGTGATACATTTGCGGGGAAACAATTGCCTCTGTCCTTTTACCAGAATGCAAACTTTCTACATTAAACAATGGTACAAATATTTTTCTAATACTTTTAGATTAAGGTAAGTGATTTTCGACATCTATTATCACTAGTTGAGCTTTGACTTAAACTTGAAATGACCCCTCTCTTTAAATGTTCTGAAAAAAATCTGACGACTGGTTCAGAAGATATAACGAAATTGCATTGTCAGGAATCCTTCTAAATAGATTTCTTTTTGTTCGAAAACCCTAACAATCATTTATTCGTTGCTGAAATTCATTTTTTTCTCAGTCGACTCGACAAAGTTTTTCATCCGGGCACGAAAGCAGGAATCTTTTTTTCCAGAAATGAAACGGAAGAGAATTTACCTGGCAATTCCCGAAATAATGTTAAGGTAAATTTTATTTATGAGACCCCAAGAATAGAGTTCACCTTTTGAAGATTTTCGAATATTGCGATTATTGCCTGTAGCGGCCACTTTGTTTAAACATCCTGGTCAATTCTTAGATCCGTTTTCTTCAAAAGCTTTGCTAATAGCAATTCTAGATATGATCGCATTTTATGCAGAAACGCTAATAATGTTGTCCTCTTTAACATACCAATAGTTTTTGTTTCTTATATTTTATTGAGGATTCGCAAAACATAAAGAAAAGTTGTGTTCAACAGGCAAGAGACCATTCATTTTAACTTCTGCTTTGCTAAAGTTGTGTTCTACAAGGCCTTTTATATATATATATATATATATATATATATATATATATATATATATATATATATATTAAAATGAAGAGAGAAACCGCAAAGGTTTTTATAAAAGATATTATGCTTTATTTTCCATATTTTTTACTACACGAGTTTCCGTTCTCGCGACCATCATCAGACAAAGGATATAGATTTCCACATATTATTAAAAATAATGAAATGTGTTCAACTGATTTCCTCGTAGTGAGAGTGTATGTAAATATGGGGATGGGATATACACATATATATACGCATGCTGACAAATACACACTAAAATGGACATAGATCTAAGAACACACAGGGCTCATTAAAAGATAAGAATCATTTCTCAGGCAAATATTATTTGTTTTATAACCCTTCACGCAGAACTTTTCACTGCCAGTTCAAGGAAGACATTTGGGTAACTAACAAACAATAAAAGAGAATGTATCATATCGAGAATATTTAACATCGAAAAACATACAGGAAAAAAAAAAATTAATAATATGTGGAAATCTGCACCATTTGCGTGAGGATGGTCGCAAGACCGGAAATACGTGTAGCAAAATTATGAAAAATGAAGCATAATATTTAAAAAACAAAAATCCACATTACAACCAAAAACGTTTGCTGTTTCTCTCTTCTTTTTAATATACACACTTTTCTCTGGTTGTAAATACTCTAAACTCTTCGTTATACATACGTATATATATATATATATATATATATATATATATATATATATATACACAGACACATGTGTATGTGTGTATGTGTCTGTGTTCATTTGAACGGATGTTATATTATATGTATGAAACATTATAAATAATTCTGCTTTATTTCATCTGAAATTATCCAAATATAATCTGAGATAATATCTAACATTGAAGATTATAACATACATAATTTACATAAAACAAATTTATTCTTCATCAATAAGATGCTGAAGTATTAATACAGCTGCGTATATACATATATATATATATATATATATATATATATATATATATATATATATATGTGTGTGTGTGTGTGAACGCGTGTTTTAGAAAGACTCGTCCGAATATCACACACACACATACACAAACTTTTATAAATACACTTAAGTAAACATAAAACTTGTACATGTAATTATATATGTGTGTGCATGTATTTTAGAAAAACTCGCCCACGTGTTACACACACACAGATACACACACGTATATATACACGTATGTAGATATACATATATACATACAAGCACTTACACAGACAGTCATACACACACACACACACACACACCACACACACACATACACACGCATGTGTGTGTGTGTGATGTATGTGCAGTCGTAACCCCTGATTATTGAGTTCTTGATTGTTTGGGGTTTCCTGTGTGTTAAAATATGCCAACATTTATTTGCGATCCAATACTGTAATTGATCAAGTAACAATTCAAGTACGTTAACCTTATTTGACAATCGTATTCAACATTTTCTCAATTCTATCGCCTTGACAAATCTGAATATGTTACTCACAAACAAAGTAATTCTACCCTTTGGTTTATTATCTCATAGTCTTCATTTGTGACTATATATGTGGATGGTGATTTCTTCTCGCATAATTTATGGCAGTGTACGTTGAATATAATATGAAATACCAATCGATCAAATAAATCAACAATCCACGGTTGCATTGTTCTTTACGAAAATTTAGCATATATAAGCAGTGCTTATAGTGAATTGCAAAATTAGCAATTAAAATTTTAACTGAATTAAATTCATTAGATTAAATAAAAAATTGCAATTAATCTTTAATATGTATCGGTAGATTCAGATATCGTCCGGTTCACACTTATCCTGATGCTTTGAACTGGATTAGAAGTTTATCCAATGTTTCCTGTTTAGGACTGGGTTTCCGGTTTCTTCAAGAATACATTTCAACTCTATACTTTTACCCTTTCAGTCTGAACTTTGATACATACATACATGCAATATAACAGTGCTATAATTTTATATTAACCAATATACATAATAACTCACGGCGACAGTACGACTTGACGTTTCCTGCAGTAGGAAATCATCAGCTATAAATAATCTGGCCAGTTTTTTTTTTATAAATATACATAATACCTAACCCCACCAGTACGATTCGGAGTTTTATTCACTTGGCAGTCATCAGGTATAAATAAAATGACCAGTTTATTTATACCTGCTGATTGGCTGGAGCATGAAATGTTGAGTTGTACTGTCGGCGTGAGATATATATATATATATATATATATATATATATATATATATATATATATATATATATATATATATATTCTCAAATAGAATTTCATATGTCCGTCCATCATCCGCATCACATTCCTGCCTAATTTATATTTAACAGAATTAGGGGTTTATATATTTTTCCGCTTTTAAGACTGAGTTTTTGGTTCATTCTAAAGTCTTTTCACTGTTTTGCTATCTGTATACCCCTTGCACCTTGGTTGAATTATTGCCTTGCTTGGGGTGAATTTATTAAAGATTACTCTATATGGTCTGTCAACTGGCGTCTTACTGATGATTTTAATGCAATTTTCAGCTTTCTTTGTTATTTTAATCTCTTATTTAATTTGATCACTCCAATGTGAACTTCGCTACATTGCACAATATTTTAAATGTATTAATTCTCGTACATTTTTTTAAAATTTACTATCCCTCTTATTTTGGTTCTCTTGTCCCCCATGTTATTTATAGATTCAAAATCTCATCCAACTATGCTTTGATGTTGTAGTTTCTCTAGCAAATATCTTTAACGGATAGTACTTAGCAGGTTTTGAATTCAAAGTTATCAAATTCCTAGATTTGATTCCCACCAGATCTAGAGACCCATGTCTATTGAGCTGGATGGATTCATACATTTCTCTTTTGTTTTTATGCAAGATTTAAACTCGGCTCAAATTTCAAATCCGCAAGCTGATTTTGCTTCGATACTGATTCTAGATTCCAGGTCGGGACAAGTGACATAAATTATCCTCGAAACACCATAGTTTTGTTCAGTATTCTTTCCCAGATCTAGTGATATAAGATAAATGAAAAAATTCACCATTTTTAAAAACAGATTTATATTCGCTATCACCATTAACAAATCCGTTTTTCGGCCAAATACTCAGAAAGCTTTTACAACCAATATTGAATGCCCCATTCAGACACAAAGTAGAACTTTCGAAACGGATATATATATATATATATATATATATATATATATATATATATATATATATATATATATAGATATATATATATATAACAGAATGAAAATAAAAATAAAAATCGCTGAATTAATTTTGTGTATTCTCCGATGCTGCGGTCTTGCGCTGACCTGAGGTGAAACAACTACAGTGAATCAATAGCTTCAACTACTACAAGCAAAATTGTTTCTCTGTGTCGCGCCAGAAGATTTTTCTCGCTTGAATCCATCCATCAAATCTACAAGTTAACCATTCGATCTTGCATGGAATACTACAGACATATGATGTCTGGTGCCCCGTCTGTTCATCTCGAGTTCCTCGACAATATTCAGAGATGGATATGAAATGTGAAAAGTCCTGATTTAGCATCTCATCTACAGTCATTTTCTAACAGATGTGATGTGGTTTTACTCTGTCTTTTCTACAAGTATTTCCATGGCAACTATTCTAACGATCTACTTTCACTGGTTCCCAAACTGCATGAATTTAAGCGTGTACTAGGTTGGCATCTCGGTCCCACCCTTTCACTATTGAAATGTTTAACTGTACCCGTCTCTTTCATTCCAACAGCTTCTTATCTCGCACTTCCCGACAGGGGAACTCCCTTCCTTTTACTTGCTTCCCTGATAACTACAATTTTTAAATATTCAAATGTAATGTCAATCGACATCTTCTGATGACTTGATATTGATTCCCGCCCTTCTCTTTAGCCCTTCCCCAAACATCTCTCTTTACTCTTGCATTCACTCTCTGAAACCCCTTGCGTGTTAGTGGCATTTCCGCCTTGTTTGGAGTGATATTCTTAAGAAAAAAAAATTCTCGATTAGACCGAAATAATAAAAACCTTAAATGATCGTTGAAATACTAGTTTCCTCTCGAACGAATTTTCATATTTACAGTATGTTTTTAGCACATTTATCATACTTTTTGCTGTCCTCAGTATATCAAAATAATTTTTCTGCAGATTTATCTAGAGATATAAGTGATGTTTAATCCTTTTTTTCTTACATAAATATATATTTCTTATTTTTAAGAAAATAGCAACCTTTATAAAAAGTAAATATAATCTATCATGTTTCAGTAACATGTTCCAAGAAAGTGAGTGAGTTGTAAACATGTTTTTAATATACGTTTGACAGCTTTACTACAGAAATAACTTTGCAAGTTGGCACTAAAAATATTTCCTTCAGTTTATATTTTTAAAATGAGCAAGAATTTTTTCACGATCTCTCATGTTTGGTCTGATATGCGAAATCAATCATAACTTCCAATACGCTGATGAATATATTTTTACAATATTGAAATATTTCCACCTTTGTCGAGAGAAAACACTCACACCTTGACTTGTCTAACATATTGCATCTTGCATTAAATCATGTTTTGGTGGAGATGATAATAGCTTCATTTGGTTTATAACAATATAACGAATAGTTGTTATAGAAGAATGATTTATTCTCCCATTTGAATCTCCCCCATTATGGGCTTATTATATCCGTGAAGTAATGACACGGAACTTTATGGACAGAAAGGAATAGCTGAATGTAAAAAGAATGTACACTATTTACATTATTCGGCCTATTGACCTCATCTTTGCCGCCATATTTATTACAACGTTTCGGCCGCTGTACGCTCCTGCCTTTTTCAGGTATTGAACTCACACTCTTTTTGTCTTGTCACTGGATCTAACTAACGCCTTTATCCTTTATGCCATGTGTCCTTGAGTTCTGTGAGTTCAATGCCTGGTTAAAGCGGTGGAGAACTTGGAGAGGGGAATGAACAAGAGATAGCTGATAACTGACATCCATTAAAACATGGCACATGGAACTAGAAAAGTCTACCCCAGTCACCGAAATAATGGGTTCAGTTCGACATTCCAACAACCTGAAGAAGACCGAAACGTTGTAATAAATATGGCGACAAAGATGAGGACAATAGTCCGAATATTGTAAATAGTATACATAATACCTCATCTCAGAAATATAGGCAGGTAAAAAGAATGACAGACATATTTGATCTCAGAGAGAGTTTTATAATGCTACGTCATACACAAAGTGATATATATAAACATATATTCGTGTACTGCGTAGAGAAAGTATAACATATAAACAACAACGAACGGTGTCTATGAACGGGTAAACATTAGAGTTTATAAGTCAATTTTGCATGGACTAAATAGTTCAATAAATATAGTAATGTCTCAGTTTTTAACTCGAATATTTGCACGTCCGATCAATTGTTTTAAAACAAATTTGTGGTGAACTGATCCGACGTGCAAATTTTCGGGATAACAACTGAGAGATTTGTGACACTATTTAGGTCGCTAGAAAGAAAGAAGAAAAAAGAAAGGCGAGAGTTAAATTTAGGTGATAAGAAGCCATCACGAAAAAGACACTAAGCGATGTTATTCTTTTTAACAGAGAAAAATGCTAAAGGTTTATTTCTCATTAGCGAGGAAAGTGAGGTCGCGGATGTGTCGGATTTAATTTAATTTATGACGACGCACCGAATAATATATATCCAATCTGCCCATTGCAATGGTAAAAATTTCAAGTTGGGCAAGCGATATCCCGCAAAATTCTAAAGAGATAAAAATTAATTAGGTCAAGCTTGACCGAAACCAAAATGTCCGTGGGACAACCTCCATGTCATTTGGGAAAGACATATGTTTTGTGCCAGGAGCTGGCTATGAGAAGAAAATTATTTTATCAGGAATAATTAACGCCAGAATGCGATCTCATCGGATGACCACCCACTTGTTTGGCGCAGGTCTCGGGTGATGAATTCCAAGTGACATTTAGGATAAGAATTGTGATTAAGGGACCACATTACGAAAGAAAAGAAAGAAAAGAAAAAGAAAAAAAAGGAGATAATTTTTTTTTTCTTTGAGAAAGATTTTTTTAAACCGATGCTAGTCTAGCCACACCAACACTGCTGGGCGCCCATTGGCTGAATGCTGGCGTGAGCGTTAGGCGAAAGTAATCATGTGAAGTAGGTAGGGAGGCCTGTTGGCACCCATTGAAGAGATCGGTATGAGATGCCACTGTGAGAGAGAGGGGAAACCCGTTGACACCCTCTGAGGGTATGGTAAGATACCAATATGAGAACAGAAGAAGGTGGGAAGACGAAAGACTTCCAAAAATGAAAATAATACATTTTCCTGATCAAAAACAAAGAAGTGGATTGTGGATTTAGAATTATCAAAGAACCTCAAACACTGACAAACCAACCCCGTTTTTTGGTCGGCGTCCATATAAGCAGAGTCGCAGCGAGTGAAAAACAGTTCCAGTTGTGGTTGGAGACAGACAGGCAAGCAGTTGCAGTGAGCTGAGATCTCTGAGGACCCGCCTCGCAGAAGCTGACTAAGATTCGCGCATTATCGACCTCAACTTCTAATCACGAGCAATTTATTTTTGAAGAAAGACTTAGACTCACACCACCAAAACAAGTTTTACGAATATCACCTGAAGATACACCAAAACCAGTTTCTTAAAGAACAAACAATTTAAGATGTTAAAACACCCCTAACAAACACAAAGTGTCACGATCCATATAGCGGGTTGGGAAGAATCAGTCCTGTATTTAGCAACCAGATATAAAATATTGTTATCCTTTTTTAACACATTTGAACTTTTCGAGTTATTACTTTATATTCTTTTACATACCTTGTGCGATATTACCCTTGTCCGGACTCAGCTGGCATTACGGCCCGAGGACTGATTGGTTTCGTCTACCTAAGATCAAATCACAACGTGTGTAGGTTAGACTAGAAATCAAAACAGTTACTTCGGTAACCAGACGTTGGAGGCGAGCTGGGAATGACAAGGCTGATACCGAATCTAACCAGATTCCCATCCGAATCAGTAAAAGGTTACAACGTCACATTTGGTGCCTCGACCAATACCAAGTCACGGGACAGGATAAGACGGCGACGGCGCGGAGACAGACGGGTGACGTCACAACTGGCGCCGTGGACAGGACAGCACGGCGGCGCAGCCAGGCAGACGTCACATTTGGCGCAGCGACACCGGGGGGTGTCACACATTGCTCTATTTATTGAACTATTTCGTTCATTACACACTGACTGATAAACATTCTCAAACTGACATATTAGTAAAAAAAGCACTCTCTTAAATTTTCAGTGTGTATATATATATATAGATAGATAGATAGATAGATAGATAGATATCATGGCATTAAATGCAAGACATTTTTTACTATAGGCCATGATAAATTTTAAAACAAAAACACGAACACATGTCGACCGTTTTTATAACCCTCTCGTCAGAACTGTAAATGGCGAAACAAATTATGAGAAGAAAGTCTGTCACGAATGATGTGAATGAATGGACAGAGAAAAAAATATAATAATAAAAGATATTAGAGACACAAAATTTTTGGTTTGTTGATACCATTCAAAATACATACGGGTCTTTTATAGCGGATCACTTGATAAATAATCTGACCTGTGCTATTGATTTTAGTGTGAACTGCTTCTCTGTTCTGACCAGAGCACACTCGTTATTCCATCTTAAGGTGTTGGAGACGCTGTTCATCAGGTCCAGGCGACCCGCTCTTTGTAAACAAAGAGACTGTTTGCTTGGCCTTGCGGTGCTCTGTCTTTAGCTTCTTTGGTGTTATAACTTTTATTATTATATTTGTTTCCCTGTTTTCAGTTCTGACGAGAGGGGACGAAATCTGTCGACTTGTGTTCGTGTATTTGTTTTAAAATTTATCATGGCCTATAGTAAAAAATGTCTTGCCTTTAATGCCATAATACGTTTTTGTACCGTTAAACACACACACACACACACACACACACACACACACACACATATATATATATATATATATATATATATTTATCTGAGTCTATTCAAATTCATCGATCAATTCATATCTATTTCGATCTTGTCTACATCTATCTCAATATCTACGTACCTATCTCAATCTATGTATGCAGTTTAACTTGGTTCAGTTTAGACACAATGAAGGCTACAATTGAGCTTAGAATCAACCAGGACAGTTTGTTAGAACTTCCTAATAGTGCCAACCTTATACACATACTTACCTATTCAGAAGTACACAGTTGAACAAATCAAACAAACGGCCGTCCTTATGATCACAATCGTCATTACATTGGTTTATGTCTTGACGTACATCTGGTCTCCTGACATATAATATGACGCGTTCAGGATGATTATCGATAGATAATCAAAGATTACGCCATTCGTATATGTCACTTGTTTATATCATCGTCTGAACTGTCTTCTGCCATCAGACTGAATATTCTCTATCTTTCGCACTACTTGATATGGCGTTATGAGATGTCAACCGCTTTGACAGCCGCATGAAACCGCAAATTAGCCACCGACTTAACGCAAAGTTATCTTGACAGCTGTTGAGTACATCAAGTACTATGCAGCTTGCGTCCAAGGAAACAACACCAAGTACTCCCAGACAGGCAATACACTCAACATCCTGACCCAAGTACATTACGCGAGACCGCACAAGGTTCACCACGCCTTGTGTTAGGAGTCATTAATTCTTTGTGCAAATAAAATGCTGCTGACTCTTTCGAATTACATTCTATGTTCAGGTTGAGTGCTTTACGTCCGGTCACTCCTCCGCTTTAAAATTCCAGACTCTGATTAATTTTTTTTTTTCTCAAAATGGCCTATTATTTTTTCTTCCCGGAAAATCAATACACGAATCTGACAATTGCCAGTGCTATCTTAAGCTGTTTGGCGTAGATAGGATGACCTTCTACACTTTTTCGTATGCAGATTCGTTTCACGTAAAGAGTCATGGGAATTATTTTGTCGGTCAGAAGTCAAACAAACTGAGCTGCCTTTCCAGATACCCAAAAATATTAACAGTTTTCATTACTCATTATTCAAGTTGATCGATGTGTCTAAGAAAAAAGACATTTACGGACATATATATATATATATATATATATATATATATATATATATATATATATAGTTGTATATTTAGGCAGCAATCCTTCCTTTATGCATGTTTCATTAAAAACGACAGACAATTATTATTCAATTTTTCTTGTGTTCTGACAAGAGCTTTCTTTTCTGCACAGAGGGTGTGTAAGAACTGTCCAAATGTTTTATATTCCCGGGCGCTTTCGGCTATACCTTTAGCCATTATCAAGGATGATTCGATTTTTCAGCTTAATTGAGTGTGTGCGTTCTGTGTATGTATTAGTGTGTGGTAGAGATGTTTTTCATTTCCGAATACGGTTAGCACATTGTGGCTTTGTTCGTAATTAATATTGTTAAGGGTTGTTTTTTTTTCTTTTTTATTATTAAAGCTTCCATTATTTTTAGTCTTTTTATGCAGGTGGATACAGTTAATATATTTGTGTTTTCTACTAGTATGTTTCTAATGAAGTCTGGTATATTTGTGTGTGTGTATTTAAATGGGTTCTAATGGAGCTGTGATCAGATAGGTGTAACGTAAGACGTCTGGATAAGCATGTGGTTGTGTAACCGATGTAATTATTTATGAGTCCGGTTTGTTACAAAAACCAAATGCATATTCATTACAAACAAGACGAATCTTCTCTATTTATAAAGAAATATACTGCTCCAAATGATCCGAATAAAAAAAATCAAATTTATGATCAATTATAAAAAAATTAAGACAGCCAACCTTATCCTCAAAAATAACAACACACTAGCTAATTCAAAATTACAAAGATCGAACATTATCTATGAGTTCAAATGTCCCTTAAGGGATTGTGTTCCTGATCAAACTCAGTCATGTCTATCAAACAATTTCTGCGACCATCTCACGTATTACATGTGGCCACCTTCCTCCCCAGACCGCACCCTCTTGATTCTTATATGTAGAGCACAGTTGAGCGAGAGATCAAGAAAATCCTTGTAACACCAAAGATGAACAGGCAAGGATTATAGCAGCATTCACCATTTAATCAAGGAAACAGTCGAGGGAGATTTCAAGCAGATTCCAAAATTATCTGTATGCCGTGACTGGACCCAATGGTGATTGTATTGAATGAATCTGTCAATTTCAATATACGTTTGAGTAATTTTGGCAAATATATATGTTTCAATGAAATGCCATTTTATAATTTTCATATTTGTGTAATTTAAATGCCGATTTACGCATCACACACATATATATATATATATATATATATATATATATATATATATATATATATATATATATATATATATATATATTACATGAATCATTCATACAAAAAAACAGTTATGATCCCTGTTTATAAATTCCAGTTGCATAAGGTCTTTTTTTGTTTTTTTACAAGCTTTCACCTGTTCCTACAGACATCATCAGTTATGGAAATAGATTTGTTTTTGTTTTTTTACTTCTCAGTAATAACAGGACAACGAAAATATAGATGTAATCCGAAAAATATTTTTAGAAATGTGTTATTGTTAATTGTAAGAAATGTTTTTTTTTAAGTTTTGGAGCGTGCGGTCGCAACGCTGAGGTTGAATTTTTAAATTTTAAGATTGTGCGTTTTTGTACTAATATGGTAATTGGAGAATTCTTTTTTACTGGTAGGTTTTTAAGTCAATGTGGCATGAACTAAATTGTTCAACAAATACAGGAATTTCACAGTTATTAACCGAAATTTGCACGTCGGATCAGTCATTTTAATATCAAATTTCTGGTGCAGTTCAATTTACATTACATGAATCATTCATATATATATATATATATATATATATATATATATATATATATATACGAGTACGGTGCAGAAATTGTAGTCCGCGGGAACAACTTACAGTACTCAGGATAAATGGAACAAATGATAAATATATATTTTAAAGGCATTAAATATATCTGGGTAAAATTGCTCAATGTCAGAGATAGAGCGTACGTAAGTATAGAATATAAAAGTGTACACTGAGTCCAACAGTAGACGGTGAGAGTTTTTAACGCATTCTTCAGGCCATCATACATACATACATACATACATACATATATATATATATATATATATATATATATATATATATGTATATGTATATATATATATAAACGGAACAGATAATTGTTATACCTTGAAGAACGTATCTAATTACATTATATTTCACCATTATATTATATCTTCATGTTATATGGGAGCACATTTTAGGATCAAATTTCCAATATCTTTACAATCTTGTGATTTATGCAAGTGAATCGTCTATGCCTGCGGTTAAGATAACGCCCCATGCTGTGATAAGCTTCGTTATGGTGAACATATTGACCTCAAGCAGGCGTCATGTTATACACTCTGACAGTGTCTTTTATTCAATTTGGGTCACTTGAAAGGAATCAGAATTTTGGTATTAAAATTGCAAGATTCATAGGTCAGGTTTTAAATTTCTGCATCATAGAGATATTCCACAATACCAATGCATTTTAAATAGCAGGCGAGTTCCTGAAGCTCCTATCAGCAATGAAAATAAACGCGAACACATGACAGTCAAGACATCACCTTTAGCAATCTTTTACTTCCATCAAAACAATAGGCCTGAGTGTCTCTAGACAGACATCCACTTACATCGCAGTATATGCAAGATACAGTAAAGAGATCTGGTTGCAACTGATGCTCGCTTATGTGGTAAACTTATGAGCGACATCTTCCACAAGCCGATCAAGGTGACAATATGAAGTAGATCTGATTGGTTGATTTCTTTTTTACGGTTTATCAATTTTTTGAGTTATTTAATATTGGTTATTTAAAGCCGAAATTTATTTTAGAATGTAAGAATTTTTTTTTCCTTTGCGAGTGCATATGCATTAACGATTTTTGAGAATAACAATGATAAATGCCATACATAAGTATTATTATTTAAACCATACCTGGCGGGAGGTATGGTTTTATATCTTTTCCAACGGCATTTGCGTGTTTGGGAATATAACGAACCCAACTGAAATTAGAACTCAGCTCTCCTACTTTTATTTCAGAGTCCGCTATCAATTACACAAACCTCACTTCCATGAAGTAAATATCCTTTTCTAGTGCAATAATCATTCTACACATGCTTTCCGTGCTACACAATATGTTTCAACAAATTCCCTAGCAGACACAATCGCCATAGTTATCACACATTCAACATGTACAGTATTTAAATGACACAATACTTTTTCAATTGCATTAGCATATTCTCAGTTAGTATGACACTCATCGTCTCTTTTATAATATTCTTGCAATAACGAAGTTCTTCTGAATGTGACGTTTCCTCTCAGCATCTAAGCGGTCAGGGCTCTCCACAACTTCCTTTTTATTTGTAGCTCCTAATAATATTTGCCGTCCTGTTATTTTTCCTAAACGCTGTTCAGCCATCAATTTACTCAAGCTCACTAATATATTTTACGTTATGTTCCTATATCTTCCTTGTCTTCTGTCTCGAGAGTGACTTTTTTACCAAGCACTACGTCCACATCATGCGCCACAGAAACCTCAACACCCTCTTCCTGATCTTAAATATGAGTTGTCTTTCTGTTTCCATTTACTTCAAAATATTCTCGTTTCTCACATGTTCGGTCTACAGAGATTGTATTAACCTGGGGTTGGAGTAATTTTATTAAACGCATATACTCTTCAACAAATGTGCCTATTGATCTATACATGTGAGCATCTAATGTGATATAACGATATACATCTTCAGTAATGTGAATCTTGTTTAGGGCGGTGAAAGTTCCTGTCATAGCATACAATATATATATATATATATATATTGTGTACACACACACAAACACACACATATATATATATATATTGTGTACACACACACACATATATATATATTGTGTACCCATATATATATATATATGTGTGTGTGTGTGTTTGAATGCGCATGCGTTCTAGTGAGTTTCCGGTAATCATTATATTTTTCAAATTAAATTTTACTGTTTCCATAGCAACCAACGATTTCCGTTTATAATCCTATTTACATTCTTTACTGATTACCTCCATTTTTCCGCCTCATTTTAATTTAAGTCGTCCGTAGAGAATGGCTGTCTTTCTTTCAATAGACGGTGATTTAAAATCGAAAAGCAACACTCAATTTTATTTTTACTCTGCAATATAAACCACTTTATATATGTATGTGTATGTAGAAAATTATTCTTTGTTATAGATTAACGATATAGAGGAATGTAATATTTGAGCAATACGAAAATGTGGCAAAAGTTTAAAAGCAGAGATAATGGAAGGCTCATACTCAAACTGTCTTATCTTAAACTTAGCTAGCCAACATTACTGATTCATACATAGCACAGCATTCCTTTCACCAAAACAACAAATGATTAATTACCATTCATACTACACCCACTATAAAACCTAAAGCCTCTATGTAGTCCTAATTAATTTCCATATCTACAATTTGCCTGTGGTGTTGGAGAAAATTCATCAGAAAAATTACCATGAAAATATTTATAGAAAAATATACAGGGAAACTACATTAAGTTGGTGGTAAGCTGACGAGATGTCAGGTCAAGACTAATAACACTGCAGATTCTTTTTGTATTTTATTAAGAATATCTAAATGTATAGGAAAAAAGCATCAGACCTTATGTGACAGCAATATTCAAGTCAAGAACAAATGGAAGCCTTATAAATATGTAAGATAGATTTTGGTGAGAAACATTGTCAAGCCTATCACAGTCAACAAACTTTCTTAGAAGCAGATTTAGGGAATGATTCAATATACTATTTTCATTTAATATCAGCGGAAATATGTTATGCAGGTTTACTTATTTTAAGTCAAAAGTAACAAAAGATAATCCTGTCAGTAAATGTTTGAGAGAAGGAACAGTGAACTGACACATATGAATTGTGTAAGGAGAAATAACTCTTTTATTGTCTTAATAGGATTTAATACATCCAAGCACTAAAATCCCAAGTTTTGAACATATTGAAATTTTGGAAACTTCTTTGAGTAGGCGCCATAACAACGATAAAATCTCAGCTCCTGGCCAAGAGTTTTAGTAACTTATTACCTGAAGTCAAGCTAGCATCAGCCGTAGAGGACTTGTTACAAAGTTATAATTGACGTCTGGAATTTCAATTTCCATATAATGATCAAAGTGATAAACATCAGATTTTTTGGAAAGGCTTCTTGGTACGACCGATATCATTTCAGCCCTCATCTGAGTAATGAAAATGACTGTATCTTATAATAAACGGGAAGTAAGAATTTAATAACTTTATATATATATATATATATATATATATATATATATATATATATATATATATATATATATATATATATATATATATATATATATGTGTGTGTGTGTGTGTGTGTGTGTGTGTGTGTGTGTGTGTGTGTGTGTGTAGTACCCTACAAAGATATTGAGATGGCAAGGCCAATTTTGTTGTTGTTTCCTGAAGAATGAAGAATGAAGAATGTCTGCTTTTATGTCCTTGCCATATACACTTAGATGTGTTGAACAGGCTTGGACATGTAACTTTTCATATGAGATCATGCCGTTTTTAGTCGCGTAATAATACAGGAACAGATAGTCTTAAAGTAAATAATATTTAATATTTCGTTGTATAACCATTGCTTGCAATAACTCTATCAATCTTGCGACTTATTGACATTGCCAAATTGTCACATTCTTCATCTGTGTTGTTTTCCAGACTTTTAACGCAGACTCTTTCAGTTGTGTGTGTCCGTGTTTGATAGAGAGTAAGAAAGAAATGGAAAGATAAATACAGAAATAAAGAAGAAGAGAATGATAGCGAGAGAAAGAGGTACAGAAGCAGAGAGAAAGAAACAGTGAGAAAATGATAGATATGAAATAGAGAGAGAGAATGAGAGGGAGAGAAAGGGAAAATGAAGGAATCAGAGAGAGAAAGAGAGATTAGTCATGCATTTTCTTCAGTAGTGGGATTTGTTTAAGACTGACTTAAATGTACGATCGTTTGGCGAAGATCTTGAAGTATTTAAGTTATCAATACTTTTAAATGTTATTGTACACAATACTCACATTTTTACAACATTGAATAACATTCTTATGGCGGCATAATATTTAATTTTTATATATTATGTTTTTATATGCCTTATAATAATATTCATGTATTTCATACGTTAATGTTGTTTTACCATCTATAGATATATATATAGATTAAGGAGTGTATTCCACTCACAACTGTAAGCTCTAGAATTCGGAGCCTAAAATTAGTACATTTCTTGCGGCAACCACATTAAAATTAACCTATTTAACACACATGCATACACACACACGCAAACGCACACACATATATGCATATATATATATATATATATATATATATATATATATATATATATATATATATATATATATATATATATATCGTAAAATATAATTTTATTGTATGCAATGTTTCTGGCTGTATGTTGCTCAATATCAGAGATTGAGTTCATGTAAATCGTGGATACTGATGTCAACATTAAGCATTTTCTGTAAACTTTGCCTGGAGGAGAAAAGAGCTATAACCACCTTCCCAGTTCAACAGAAATTGCTAACGAAACGCTCAGAACTTAAAAATTTACCACCTCTCTTAAAATTCTGAAAGACGAATCCGTTTTAAAACGTCAAAACAATAAATACATACTCTATATACAACTCAGTTTATATAACTTAATTTAGTAGAAGCCAATACTTTAAAATAAATAATAAGCTAACCAAACCAGAAAATTCAATCAAAAACCAAACTAAATTAATTAATACAGATAACCGCATTTAAATCCCAAAATAGTTCTCTTTAATAACCTATAGAATGCTTTGAAACATATCAGTTACCGCCACCCCAGTAACTATCCGTATAATAAAAATATTTTATTAGCATATAAAATAATTGAGCAGAAACACAAAAATGACATGGCCTGAATATTGCGTTAAATCATCGAAGAGACTGCCGTCGCTTGAAGTTCACACACACACACACACACACACACACACACATATATATATATATATATATATATATATATATGATAAACGAATTCAAAATTGCAATGTCCTACAAGGTGATATCGATTTTGCGATGCTTACCTTGTATATATAATATGCTAGTTGTTATTAGGATAATTCTTTCAGAATCTCTGGCAATAATGTAACGTACTGACAATAAGATTTGGAGTTGGAACTTTTGATAGTGATCTATTTATTGATAAGATTCAATATCATGAAACGTTGAAATGAGATCCAGATGTTATACCACAGTGGTTTACACTTTCTCTTATTTGCACGTCGATAATAATATTCATGTACTACTTCTGACATTCCAGTAACAGTGATATTATATGGTCTACATTGCTATAATACCCAGTCATTTGATACCTGTGTTCTACAAGTTATTCAATAATTCCCCTGGCCGGAAAAATAGCCAAACTTACCCAGATTTGAACATGCATGATATTCTCTTGTGACATGCATTAATGAATAGCAGCTTGGATTGAAGGATCAGAGAGCCAAGTTCGAATTTCAGTCGAATCCATGACATTCACTTACGTGCTAATAATCCTTGGGAAAGGTATGATTCCTTTTCTTTTCCCCACATCTATGGATAAATAGCAGAACAGGCCGGGTTCTACAGTCTTGGATGTCAACTGGTCTACCGCAGAAAGAAAGAGCAACCTACTGCGGGAAAATAATCTTCCTTGTCAGTCATGTATCGAAAGCTACATGATCGACTAAGCATGTATCACACATGGCACATAAAGAATTCCAATTAGAGCTCCAGTGTTTTTGCGTCAGGAATTGCAAAGAAATCCTCGTAGTCCTGTTAACGTTACATCTACGACCATATACACGTAAGAATACAGACCTGTATTATCGAAATATAAAACAGACTTTAATATTATTTCCGAATACTGTTCACTCACGCTTAGTTTTGGATTCACAGCACGCGTCAGTCATTAGATATATGATCATTTATTGCAATCGCCATATTATTTGATTACTTGTATATAATATCTAACAAAGATATGGTTTATGATTTTTTTTACCCTAATCACTGATGGCTGTGGAAGTTTGGCAGCTGTAGATACTTATCATTTTTGAAACTTTTCCTGTAAATTGTAACTGCTTCTGTCATAATTCGAACTAACTTTTAAGATCCCATTTTCCGAACTATAACTTTACACAAGCGGAGACTTCAAAACTGCAATACACATATATACGTGTCGACGTAGATACATACCAGCAAAGATATATACATACATTCCAGTATATAGCTACACAGTTTGTATATCGATCGTATCACCACCTACTACTCTCCTGTTAAAAATGTCTTCTTTTCCCATAACAACGAATAATCTGCACGCCATTAAGTTTCCTGATGCATAAATTTGCAAGAGGCTCGTTAAAACAACTGTATTCTCGATCACGTCAGCATTACCAAAACACTTCAAAGACCGTGAAGACATGATGTTTATAAGAGGCAGTGTTTAGTCACCACTTTATGGAATATAATTAATAATACCGACATTCAACCCTGAAGCTACATTACTTGACATATACTGAATGTATAAATATTACTTTATGAAGGCAGGGTAAAACAAGTATAATCGATCAATTTTATCAGTCAGAATGGAAAATAATAACTGCATTCTTGGCCAGTGTCATTCATATAATTGTGTGCAAATATCCCTTTATATAAATAAAAACTATCTACTGTTTGTTGCATTCAACAATACTGTACACACACACACACAAACACACACACACACACACACACATATATATATATATATATATATATATATATATATATATATATATATATAATTATTCCTTCGAAAATTATAGCATAAATACGTTATAAAAATCACTACAAAAATAGCCATTTTGTTTCACTACTTCTGGTGTCTTATCAAGGGATGGCATTCAATGTAGAATAAAGGGTTTTAAAACTCTGTATTGAGCACTCTTTTAAGAATAGTATTTGTTGGTTATTGAAATCTATTCCGTGTACACCAATCCTATAATTGGAGATATATATATATATATATATATATATATATATATATATATATATATATATATATATGAATCCAGGAAAGAATGAACAGCTCTGAAAAAATGTCTGCCTAAAAGTAATTTACTGGCATAAAAGTGCTTATTAACATAGGAAATGGCATTAGCTTCAATATTAATTCAAAAACATGTAGGCCTAGCTGGTTTTGAATTAATATTGAAGCCTTGGATTCACATATGCGCTAACCTGAATTTAGTTGTCCGATCCTGTTGAGCACCTTTTTTTTTACTTAAGGCTATAGCTCCTGTACTGTGACACTAGATTCACTTGTTACTGAGCATCTTTATTTGTCATACCGGCAAGACTTTCCTGGTGGAACCTATTTTTACGTCCATTTGAGATCATTGCCGGATGATTTACCTATCCACCTGTCAAATTGAACTCGCCTGTTGTTATATAGTGTAATCACCTTACTACTACAGACATTGGCTACCTGATGATTGCGTTTAAACTCATGAAACACATAGTCGTGAACAGTCACTGATTTTTGAATTAATATATTTCCACATATATAGCTAGGGAGAGAGAGAAAGAGAAATAAAAAGAGAGAGAGAATTAAAAAGAGGAAGAGAGAGGCAGAAACAGTGCGGGTATAGAAATCAAGACTTCATGATTGTTGTCAGCTTCACGCCTTAAGTGTTGTTAATGTCTAAATTTCCCATCAAGATGTGAAAGTGACAGTCATGATGTAGTGTTGATATTTATGCCCAGCTGCTCTACATTGACAGATATTCTGACTCTGTGAGCTCTTGTCATCATGAATATCATAAACTTTGTACACACACACACATACACACACAAAAACATATATATATATATATATATATATATATATATATATATATATATATATATATACATAAATATAACGTATATCACATAATTAAACAGTGATTGATATATGATAACAGCGCTGAAATCTATACTACTAATAAATGTACATTTTGTTCATCACTGATAGTATCAATTTGAATTTGAATTACATGCACGATGCACTCATCTGGTGTTTTCTATACTCGCTGAGGTAGAAAACATATACTTATGATTATTTGTATGCATATATACATGCACAAATATATATATATATATATATATATATATATATATATACATACATGCATACACACACATACAAACAAACACACACACACACACACACACATATATATATATATATATATATATATATATATATATATATATATATATATATATATATATATTATGAAATGGACAAAGTCCGATAATTATTTTAAGACATTTTTTATGTTTATACGTTCTTTTTTTTTAAAAAAAAAAAGAAGGTATAAACTTAAAATAATGTCTTAAAATAATTGTCGGGCTTTTTCCATTTCATAATGTGTAACGTCATTTGTTTACATTTGGATACGAATCGAACAGATATGAATGTACGAGAGAAAATCATGGATAATTGTAGTTTAAAAACAATAAAATCTACCTCGTTCACCAAAACGCTCCTCTGTGGCTCCATCGGTAAACGCACATCAGTCTATATGACGGTTCCGTACAGGCTACAGTTTCGGTTCCTGTCGGAGTAAGCCTTTTTTCTATGAAAATTTCTCGGACATTCAGGCCGGTAAATATTGTTAATACTTTTTATTATAAACAGAGCATTTTCGTAAATATTTGTATCTATAAAAAGAACGGATAAACTTAAAAAATATTATGTTATTCGCAGACAGTACTGTTTCGCAGCTGCTCAGTGCGACTAGACAAACGAATACCTTAACCCGGATCGAAACCCAACCGATGTGGTGTCAGTCTGAGCTTCTACACTCGACAGAAATAGTAGTCAAATCTCGGGTATTGTTTTTACAAACGTAAACAAATGCCTATCAGCCATAGCGCCCCATTCATTTTACTGAAAAGCTTCGCATTGATGCAGGTGACCATTTTTTAGAATTAGCTTGTCATTCAAGAGTGCTCAATTCAAAATATATTTTCAAGAGCTAATATATGTATGATCTGAAATTATTAATTGAATTCAATCAAAATAATTTAAATTATAAATACATTTAGACTTGTCGTTGAACGTTTTACCTAGGTAATATTTATTTTCAAACGTCAACGTTTTCCCCATCAACACAATTTATTAATTGTTTCTTCATTAAGCATATAGATCGCTTATCTTACGCTGAAACTTATCCGTATCAGCTAATAAGTAGGAGGTGGCATACTTATTGATCTACTCTTGTGTGTCTATGCTTTTGTGATTTATCCAGAACTTGCTTGTTAAGAAACCGGTTTCACAAGCTATCGACTGTTGATTTCTTATTTATTAAAATTTCAATGCTCTTAATGTTTTACATCCAATAAACTGTTACAATGTATTTAATGATCCTATCGTAATTTGCCAATAATCTGCTTAAGCAACCAGTGTGATTTCATTTTAATAATCTAAAATTCATTTATTTAACTTAATTTATATAAAGTATTATAATTCTCCTTGTCCTTTCGTTATTTATCACCTACGAAAACCTCTAATAGGTTGACTGTTCTGTACCAAGAAGAGCAGCATTTATGCCGACTATATTTGTTTACTTCTGGCGACCACTACTCTGGGGGCACGTTGAATCTGCATATGTGAGTAGAAAGAAAGAAAGAAAGAAATAAAAAAAGAAAGAAATGTAAGAAAGGAATGAATGAAGGAAATAAAGGAAGGAAATAAAAGAAGGAAGGAAAGAATGAAGGAAAGAAAAAAATGAAGGAAAGAAAGAAACAAAGGAAGCAAGGTAGGAAGGAAGGAAGAAAAGAAAGTAAAGTAAGGAAGGAAGGAAGGAAGGAATGAAGGAAAAATGTAAGAAAGAAAGAAAGGAAAGAAAGAATGAAGGAAAAAGAAAAGAAGCACCTCTCATGTATTATAATGTGTGTTTCAGTTAAGTTTCAGTCATAAAATTAGCATGCATTTTCACAAATCCCGCTATAAATGATGAAAGGAAGGCGTCATAAAAGAGGCTTAAAAACACTGTTTTCCACACTTGCAATCTAATTTATATAAATGACCTAATGCAAATAAGTTGGGAAAATGTTGTACATTTATATTAGTAGGGAAAAGATGACGTTTCACATCTACTTCACTGTACTTTATAGCACTTCAATGTGAAAAAATTAAAACAAATTCTGCTGAATTTCTAAATGTCTGTGCTAGATTATTCAAGCATGTTTAGACCATTAATACACAAGATTACGATAGATGAACATTTTAAGTGCATCAGAATATAATTAGGCAGGATGTTTTCTGCGACAAGTGATTAAGGGCGCTGATAGGAATATTTAGTTTTCGTTGCATTTATACGAGGCATTCATTGGCATTATTTTATATTGATATTCACCCTTTACAAGGCCCGAGAGCCATTCGATGTAGAGGATTACAGATTAACAGGTACAGTTTAACGGAATATTTGGGGAAGATAAATATTAGACCTAGACTTGAACAAGTTAAGATTGTCGCTCTCGGAGAAGCATCCACTTGGAAATCGGTTCCACAAAGAAGCGGTTCGTAGAAAGAAGCTGCCTGCGTGGAAGTTCCATCTCCTCTGTGGAATAAGAAGGCAGTAAGACTGGTTTGCTACAATGTGTGTAGAATGGCGGGTCTTAGAAGTGAAGATTTGAAATGGTTGAACTCAGGAATGTGTTTTGTCTGAACAGTTTCAATGGAAATAGCAAATGAGCAGCGAGTGGCTTTCGAAGTTTAAGTTTAACTTTGTATTTTAAAACTTAACATTCGTTGAGCTTAAACTAAGTTTTGAACTCACTACAGTTAAGACGATGTGCCATTTTCATTTGCTCAGCATTTATATGGATTATGAATTAAAATCTTAAACCGCGTTTCATAGCATGCAATTCCTCATTTTAGAAAAGAACTTATTAATTTAATTTGAAAATTATGCATATTTGGCCAAAGTTATCAATATATTCATTAGTGCGTTCGAGCTAATGTTTGAAATATTGATATATCTCATTTTTGTATCTGAAAACCACTGATTTTTTCATTTGAAAATTTTACATATTTTCAGAAATTTTAATTAAATTCCATTTTATCTTCTGTCTGTATATGTTCATTCTTAAAGAAAGAATATATTAAGATAGAATATTATCAAATAACGTATTTTCTGATAACATTATCAACGAAAATTCGCAGCATTTTTTAAACAAAATAGTGAATGATAAATGCCATTATCTCGTTTAGCAAACGATTCTACTTACTTCATTTGCAGTAAGCTTAATTTTATAAATTCTATTTGGAATATCTATAGCAGTTTAAGTGCATTAGGCATTTTTCGCGTTTTCGGGCACAAATTAATATTTAAGACTTGTCTTTTGGATCTCAGGATAAATAAATCCTTTTTATTATTTGTTATTTTATTTCCGACAATAGGACATTGAGAACTGAATTTATTTGTTTCTTTTTTTAACAATCGAGTAATTGTGAAAATTTAAAAAAAAATCTATACATTTCATGATGGGTCAGAGTGCTTGCAGTAGATATATTTTAAACATCCATCTAGATAGACAACCAACCCGAGGAGATATGTATTCTGGTTAAAACAAAAATCTATCCATTCCACTCAATTTACTATATGTACTTTAACTCAAAAGGTTTAGGTTAACCCGTCGTATGTCTCACGTAAGATATAATCAATAAATCACCTCCTTAACAAATACACACTAATTTAATCCAAGCCAGGGTCTCATAGCTAAATTAATCACTGGGCCACTTATATATTTGCAATTTCTTTAGAGATACCCATATTTTGTTTTGATATCATTTAATTAACATAGATATAACTGTATATTTCCTCAAAAGCACATGATGTAAGACAAATTCCTAGTTGTTATTTTAATATATGGTAATTGTAAGTTTTCTTGATCGTAGCTGTCTGAACGCTTATCACATTTAGTACGAAGTTTTCTAGTTGTTTCAGACATTGCAGTTACCATTATGTACTCGTTTGGTAATAAGAATGAACAATTGTAGATGTCTGTTTACGGCTTCGTGAATAACATGGCCACGCAATTTATATTAAATGTAAAATACCACGAAGCATGAAATACAAGATGGGACAAATTGGTTTTAAAACAACATTGTATTTATTTGTGTGTTGATGTACATGCGTAGAAGTTAAAGATCTGTTGGAATTATATCACTTAGACTGGGAATTTTTTTATCTCAACTCACAAAAGTTGAATTAATTCAATAATTAATTCACTGTAGTTTTAGAAGAATATTTCAAAGAGAAAAGTTCATGTTGCATGTTTGGAAATGTTCTGCATGTTTGTAATTTAGGTTGGAAAAGTTCGTACGTACGTCCATGCTTGAATATGCTTTTAACGTCTGACCGCCCATGGTCGAGGCGAGAATCCTGAAGATCACATCTTCGTAATTTGGAAGAGTAAAAGGGAATGAGCGAACTTGTGTCTGCTATTTATAGATAATGTAATCACGTGACAACACATTGGCGGGAAACTTGACTTGGTTACACGCTGGAAAAATATAGTGTGCGTAGGTGGATTGCAACGCCCACTTGTGTTTATTGACCATTTAGAAGCTGAAAATATTAACTAAGCTGAGCAGGCTCCCTGATCCAGTTTTTTGCACAAAAATATACAAAATTAGAAGAAGATTTTAGCGGGATGCTACAAGCATATATTTATATCGAACTTTTTGCAGGATCTCAGTCGTCTCTGGCAAATTCCGTTTTTAGTTAAAAGTTGTGACCAAAGTCTTTTCATTAACTCACTTTCCCAACAATATCACCGTCGTTTAGCTGCCGGGTTTTGCAGCGTAAATTTAGATTAGTTCCTTCCTTCATTACACTGCGATTGATTTAACATAGAATATACGACAAATATACAAAAAGAATGCAGAAAGGTTAAGCCAAAGAAATCTTGCCCATTACCTTTTCAATTATCCTTCATTGTGTGGCATGATTTTGTTTGCCATGAAAATTCTTCAATTAATCAGAAAACAATCTTAATACTTGTGTGGGTGTGTGCTTGTATACATGTTGCAATTAATGTATATATCCATATATATCTGAAATTTATTTTTTAATCCAATATTATTTTCTCTTAATATAAACGTTAATTTTAGTGGGTACACATGTATGGTCCCTAAAGATTTTTTTGTTTGTTTGTGTGTTTTTATATAAACATTGAAATTAATAACAAACAGCATATATCTGGAAACACTACTAAAGACAAATGATGAATCCCGACATGAATCGAACAGGTATCTCTTATTTTCCGTTCGGTAAACTGTTCCTTTAATTAAGACTGAAACTTACCGGCATCCCATTTTGAGAGAGCAAAGTTTAAATTAGCAACTCAAACACGTTAATCTACAACAATAACGTTTATAGTAATATACAGTTCGATTAAAACAAATATATTTTAAAAAATTAGAGTTGTTTATGTTTTGGGTATAGAAATGAAGCTAGCAGGTATATATTCGTGGAAGTCACAACAAGAGATGTTCATGCCTTAAATACGTAATTCAGACTTTGCTCTCTCTGAATGTCACCAAACCTGGCTGGATTGGTAGCGGTGCATTTCGGCTATTCAAGCGGATTCACAGATTTTAAAAGGGATATAAATTAGTATACTGTCAGTGGGTACAATCTTTCTTCAGTAAGAGTTCTTATATATATATATATATATATATATATATATATATATATATATATATATATATATATATATATATTGTCATCCTCCACAGACAGACTGTTTAGCTGCATCACAGTTTATCAGTGTGGCTCGACATCCGGTTGCCTCTAGATAGGATCGAAACCCGACTGAATTCTACCATTAAGGGACGAAGGTGAATTTCATCGTATTTATTTTTAGCTAAACACAAAATGACTGAGAGAAGTCGATTCGATTTATCGAAGAGTCTTTCATTATTAGCCGTAATAGTCAATGTTTACAAGCACACACTTCTCCCCAGAGAGCCCGACCGCCCAAATAGATTTTTTAGGGGCATATAAAGAGTGTTCAAATATTGCTATATTTACGAGAATAGAGGGAAAGAAGAATATCGATAAAACTATTAAACATAAGGTCACTTCTCCACTGGGGCCAGAAGATTAATGATTTAGCCGATCATCTGGTTTGATTATTCCTTAAGGCGTGAAAATGATGATCTCAATGTTGGGTATGTTTCTATGTACACACCATTTGTCAGGAAGGCGACTTCATGGTGTTATCGGTCTCATTAGGCGTTCTCAGTGTGTGTCCCCATTGAAAAGTATCTGAAAAGCATATCAAGGGTTCACTTAACACTTATGAAGGAAAATGGAGTTCGTCGATGATTGGGCAAGCATAAAATCATGTGTCTTTGTTATTTCGATTACGGCCTTGTTCAAACTTTTGATAACGCCATATTCTCCAGTCTCTCCCAACATACAGTAACTAACGTCATCACAGTGAAATGAAAACCACAGGAGAGCTCCGAAAGAGGCCTGGAACAGAAACTAGCTAGCTAGATAAGATAGCTGGTTTAATCTTTGCTTTATGAGAGAAATTATAGAATATTAGCGCGAGAGCATTTCTAGTTATAAGCAATGAAGAGGCTTTTAGTGATCATCAGATGACCGAATAACGCACATAATAAGAGGTTTTACTTTTTTTCTACATCCGGCAGTAAGGCCTGTCATCGGGAAATAGGGGGTTTTGAGGAGCTTGGAATCAAGTCTTAATTGCTGTTGATCCTCTTATGTTCACAGTGTCAAATAGTAACTACACAAACAGGAAGTGTATGAAATTATAAAAATACATTTTTATATAAGCAAAGAGCGACAATACCTAACCAACAATTCATTTTATCTCTAGCTGAAGGCATACAACTGCGTTCAAACTATATTTAATTGTGTTCAAATTGATGAGATTATGGCATTAAATAACCGATATTATTTGATATACTGATGAGCAAAATCAACCAGCCCACCAAACAACTATCATGAACTATTTCATGACATATAATATCTTACAATTTTTTAAAGATATATAAATCCGACAATCTCTTATTTTTCTACAAATATAACGTACTACAATTTATGAAAAAATCTAAATGTATTCGAAAATATAACTTCAAGAAAACTACAACATAGAACGTACTTATCACTGCCTCTAGTAATTATGCCAACACAAACTTTTATAAGCAAACACTTTGAATATACCATCTATTCAACTGTAAAAGCAGAATAACGTATTATATTTTTTATTACATCGAAGCTCACAAGGAAATTAAATTTCGGCATTAAATGATGCATAAAGAATTGATATGCATTTAAACAAACCAACTATTTTGTCTCTATTCACACGATTTTCAGCAAATTTTAGAAATATTGATAAAAATCATTCACCATAAGTCCACAATTTAAACACTAAAAATACGTTTAAAATTTGATTAAATTATTTCAAGTTACTTAAATATATTTTTAACCTTGTTCCTTTAATACTATGAAGAAAATGTATGTTTAGGTTACTAATAAAATAAATTAGGCTCTTTATAAAATCTATAAGGATGGAAAGAAATTAGTGAAGTGCGTAAATTAAAATTATTTTGTTTTCTCTGCAGGAATGTAAAAAAAGACTGATACCATTTCCCTACTGGAAACAATTTAACACATGCAAATTTACAAATGTCGACTTATATATGGAATTCAATCCAAATAATTAATCTTACTTTATTAAACGATGAGTTCATCAAATAATTAATTTTGCCTCCTCATTTTTTCTTCTTCTTATAATCTTCAATCTACCACTCACAGATATTTGAATAGCATTTGATTATTGTAAAGCTCAGTCTTTAGATTATCCTTATCTGTAAAATGTATGTCCAACGTATTTTCTTTCTATAATAGGATTGAAAGTTTAATTCTACATTTTTTCATGAAAGTCTCTCTTTCTGACCATGGTTAATATCCCTATTTTTAACAATGGTTAAATATCATCTTTTAAACCATGGTTAAAGAAATATTTTACTGGGTTATCTTGTAAATATATCTTCCCTTTAAATTCAGGTTGAAATTCCATAAAACAACATGAAATTGAAGAACAGAATTCTAATGTATTAAATAAATATAAATGTAGGTGGATTTACAGATATATTGAAAAATACACACCAGTGGCATACGTTATCAAATGAAGGCGCAGAACTTAATTTGTTCTTATAACATAAATCATACAGTGGCACTGAATACGATAATGCATAAAAAAAAGCGAGCAGATGTTTACAGGTGATAAGAAGCAACGAAAGATCTGAGCTGGAAAGGAGGTTGGTGAAGATCGGAAATAGTCAGAAAATGAGATTCTTACTACCTTTACCTGATCTCTAATGCACATTTAATTCAAACCCGAAATAAAACGAACATTCTCATTTCAAGAAGAGCCGGTTGCATTTACATGTCTCTTCCACTACGATGAAGAATATGTGCAAGTTTAAGAAACCTTAACCTCAGGTTGGATGCGCAGATGGCGTAAAGTTTGTCGGTGCAGAAAGTGGAATCGTAGTGCCGCGTTCACATGCCGACTTAGGCTGTAGTCTTCAATTTCGCAAAGATACCCCTGTGAAATGCATGGATTCATACCTTCTCTTCTCAAGTTCAATAGAATAGACAACTAGAAAGACATCGCTGAATTCAAAATCCTGCTAAAGGCAGTGAAGATCAAGTCCCCTATATTGATAACATGAAGAAAATTTAGGAATAATTAAAAATGAATATCTGGGGAGCCATGACCACATACGTCTTGAAAGGAAATAACATAGAAAAATATTTAGGTCCATTTTCTCTTGTCTATCAATATTTTGTCCCTTTAAATGATTTCTCAGACATCCCTTCATTCAATACTTTTTTCCAATAACACATTTTTAAGCGATATATTTTGCGCCTGCAACCGTCATTACTGGTCATCCTTGTAAAAACTCAGAGATCATCAAATCGCAGTATTTGTTCGGAGTTCACTTAATCCCCCAAACCTCCTGAACTGAGTTTATTATTGTAGATCGAGCTTGAGAGAAAATCACTTAATGGTTTGTAGGATACTACACATTGATATTAAGTGCCTGTCTTAGATAATATTGTTATTTTTTTTTAAATAAATGAATCGATCCCTCGATGTGGTTTTACCGACAAGTGTTAAGAATTCTATTTACAGAACATGAAATGATGATATTTAACAATATGTCCAAGTAGACTTATACATACAATCAACATTCATTGATTTTTGACTGTTTATCAACCTTCTGAATATTATTTAAAGTAAGAAAATATGTTTAGATTGTATGAATATTTTTTGAATTAATAATAATATAATGATACAGGTCATACCAATCAACCTATATCTGGGTTGGGAGAAGTGAGGAATTAATATATTTTCAAGGTTATTTGCAACTGGAATTGAAACTCGTCTTCTCGATTTCAAATTCCGAGCCTCTATCCATTACACCAAACTAAAATTCTACCTGGTATTCTGAATTGGTCACACATTTAGTTACTGATAAGGTTCGACGGTGATATGACACGACGCCTATACAAACAGAAAGATGTACTTGAAATTCCTGAGATGAAGATAGAGAGCCTAGAGAATTTAACACTCACAGGCTAAAATAAAGACAAGAGGTGCAGGGAAAGCAGGGAATAACCTACCCAAAGTATTTAAGTGTATGAATACCACAGGAGGAACAAAAAAGCCTAGTAAATGGTAAAAAATTACTTAAAGGAACAAAAGTGGAAGGTATAGAGAATATAAAGCGTTAAGAGTAATAAGTAACAAAGAGACGAAAGTTAAAATAGTTTTCTTAAAATTCTTAGAAATATTCCCTTTATTCTTACAGTATTTGAATAAAAAAAAAACTTGCTTTGTAATATGTTTGACCTTAAATTTAGGAACTGAAGCTGGCTTTAACAAATAAAAGCTACATCCTTAAAATGTCAGCAATTTCAACGTGAGATAATATTTGACGAATAATCAAAATTTTCCAGCAAGTATTGTGTTTAAACTGCGAGATTTATAAAACAACAATGAATGCAGAAATTTAGAGCACAATGAAAATTCACTATGGCAGCTTTTGTTACGCACTGTGATGTTGTTCGTGCTGATGTAAAAGACAGGATTCAAATATTAGTTGTTCAGGCGTGCAGATACACCACACAGTGTGAAACAAAATGTTTATTTCACTATTTTATCGCTTTGCCTCATAAGCAGAGAAGAGTAAACATTAAAATAATGTGTAAAGTTGCTAAGATTTAATTTTCTGCTCTGATTTCCAATCAATTCATCATAAAATCTTATTATTGATTCGTCTTTGTATAATTCCATATACAATCTCCATAGACAATTATTCTTCCTGTTGCTTCTGAATAAATTATGCTCGATGACTTTTTATATATTTTGATTAAATAATGATTATATACTGCATCTATCAATTACATTTCCTTTTTAAAAATTAGAAACCCGAGTTTAGAGAAATAAAAGCAATACTCTTATCGTTTTCATAGTCTGATAATTCAAATTAACAGATTACTTCTGCTCATCTTCGGTAGAACAGGCAAAAGATAAAGGAATAATTTATATTTCAATGCGCATGCGTGAGTAAAATGGCGTAGATGATTAAAATCTGTAAGGTAGTGGAAGAAAACTAAAGAAAAATAAAAACCCAAATAACAAGTTATGAGGAAAACATATGCTTGTGTGTAGAATCCCAATGAATTATTTTCTTATAAATGACTTGCAAGCTGTAGACATAACAAAGAAGGCAATCGAATCTTAAACTGTTTTGCTGATCCAACTTTTACATTGTGTATACAGCATTTTCTTAAAGGCCCAATCTGCGCTAAAGAGGATATATTTGCTTAAATTTAGCTATGAAGTGTAGTTCATTTTATATCATTATAAAACTGAGTGTCTATCGAATTGCACTAGCGAATTAATTTATGTGACAATCTTGGCGAACCATTCCACGAACACAATTAGTACATTTGTTACTTAATAGAGATCATTCACGATCGACTTAACGACTTTATGCAATTTCTAGACAATTGTCTTTCTTTCTGGAAATGGTTAACATGGATTGCGGCAAAACAATACTTTTCCAAAATAATATTCCATGCATGATAAAGGTAACTTTTTGTGTATGACCACATCTATCTATTGTACATAATATATATTTTTTGTATCGGATGATACAACAGGAATTGTGAAAATGCACAAATATATATATATATATATATATATATATATATATATATATATATATATATATATATATATATATATATATATATCGTAACCCTTCTAGACAGTCTCATTGTTTAAGCTGGATAACGCTGCCATAATCCATGCGTTTAGTCCATAGTTTGTGTTACAAGAAGTTTTGTTGGTCTCTCGCTCAGCTGTGCCCAGCACATAATAATCAAGTGGTGTTGCAGTCTGGGGAGTTAGGTGGCCAGATGTAAAGGGTTAAGTGGTTTCAGAAACTGTTTGACAGCCATGACTAGGTTTTATTGCTTGTGTGGCATGGTGCAGTGTCCTGCTGCCAGACATAGGATCTTCCAGAAGCCACCCTCTTGACACAGGTCAGCATTATCTCCACAACGCACTTGATGTAGTAATCTGGGTTGAGTCCGAGACTCTTGCCAACGACATCGGACGTTCTTTTCTTATCAGAACGGTTATAATGAATTTTCCGAGCTGCCATACATCCATAATCACCATTTAATTCATCCAACTCTTTCCTAATACTCTGCACACTCCTCAGATTGACACCAAACACTCTCAAATGTTCGTAATGGAGTTTTCTGTGCGTATGCCAAGCAGTACAGTATGGTATTTCCAAATCACTGGCAGAGTGAATTGTTTCATGGTGATCTTTTTCTCACAAACGGAGTTAACTGACCCTAGTATACTTTGCAGTCGACACAATGAAAAAGAAACAAAACGCATATGCAAAAGAAAAAATTTTGAATGGCGGCAATATTATCATCGCATTCTCATTGTCTGTGCATGTGTATGAGAGTGTATGGCTGAACGAGATATTAACATTATTTGAGACGCAAATAATAAATGATATAATGGTTTCTTTAAAAAATAATTCTCAGTACAAATATGCAAATTATACGAATGAGCTTTCCTCCTCTGTGTTTCAACTGCATGAATTTAAACGTAGTACTAGATTCGTAATTCTGTCTCACAGTTTTACTGTTGAGTTACCTACATGCAACTTTCTGTGCTATTTTCATAATTTCTTTCCTCGCCTGTTCAATTCTCATCCTGTTTCTTCCTCCCCTGCTAACCACACACGCAAAAAATTAAATACAACTCCAATCGCCATCTTCTCTTTTTATGAAACTTGTTCTATTATTGCCCTTTCTTTTCCGTAATTTCTTCTCATTCTCTTTCATTCACATTAATCAATGGCGTTTTAGCGACTTTTTCGTTTTCTTTTTCGCGGAATGATTATAAAAGAACATAAGAACATTTTTTTTTAAATTATTCCCCCTTGCGACACGTTTTTTAAAAATACAATTATTTACGTCATATTGATTAAGATTTGTTAATCAACCCAATCAATATTTAAAATATATATATGTCGATGAAAAAATTACTACTTAATGAATGAAGAAGCTTAATTAATTAGAGTGAAATGTTGCGATACAATATGTGAAAATCTCCATTCCATACGCTATACTTCAAATGGGAAATACATGTGACGTCCAAATCTACATATTTGTGTGTAGTAATATGAACAAGGAATGTAGATAGGTTTATTCAATTAAAACATATTCCATTATGAAACTAATACCAGGGAACATAAGAGACATCACACTGTAGGGCATTTTCTTACACCAAAATTAAAATTAATTCCAATTGATATATTGTATAACAGTACAATCACTGTCGAAGCAATTAAACATTTTTTGCATAACATGTTATAAGAATTAAAAATGGCCGTATGTTTTATGATCGGAAGAGATTAAAAATGCTAACTTTTACATGTTTTGTCCTGGTGAAATAAAATGTCCTGCAAAAATGTTAAATATCACATATTTTGTTTTAATCATCTGACTATGTCGGCGAGCAGTTATTGCATTCTGTGTCACTGTTTATGAATGTAATTAGTCGTGCAGCATCATGGCAAAGTGTAAATATTTATTTAAAAGTTGAATGAATCATTCAAGGAACTAGTGAGTTACATTTAGGTACTTGGATTATTTCGTATATTTGTAACAGCGCCATTTTGTTGAGATGTTATTTCAATAATAATAATAATAATAATAATAATACGTTTGACGTCCAAATCTACATTTTTGTGTGGCAATTGATTCACGCTCTTTTGGTGAAAATCAGAGTGTAATATCTGTTCTCATCAGCTTAATCTGATTTCCTCTGTCTACTATCTTGTCATTTTCCTTACTTTTTTTCTTTTCATGGAAAACAAGTAACGCTTATTCCCTTCTTTCCATGCAATCAAAAAGCAGAATACTCCAGGGCGTAACGGTGTGCAAACTAACGAAGGTGGAGGTCAAGCATTATAATAATAATAATAATAATAATAATAATAATAATAATAATAATAATTTAATTTAACAAATAATTTAATAAATATCAAGAAATAGTTAACAATCTTGTATCAGGTTTCATGATTTTCGCACAAACTGACTATAAATGTCGGCATGACAGATGGGGGGGGGCAATATTTTCATTGGAAAATATACGACTTTCACCTAAATAAAATTGCAAGAAGCTGGTATGAACATAACCCTGACTTGGTTACAGAAATAGAGGTAACAATTTCGTGGGACTTTACAATACACACAGACAGAACAATCAAATCTAATCGACCAGACATCAAAGATCAAAGACCACAAAAACAGAATGTGCTTTATTATTGACATAGAAGTTTCTGCAGACTGTAATATATACCTTTGAGGATCACCAAAAGTTATCAAAATACAAGAATCATGAAGTAAAAAACCTCAAAACTGTGTCACATGACATCAATATTTCTTGTTGTAATTGGACGGAGTGATTGGAAAATTTCCGATAGACATTCTGGAAATATTCCTACTTGACCATTCCTTAATGATATATAGGAAATTGTACTCACAATTACAGCTCAGATATTACGAAGAGCTTTATCTATGTAAAATATGATTGATCTTACTTTAGGTCTTTTGTGTGTTTATTTTGTTTGTTATTGCAAAAATCGTCAGTGGAAAATATCATAAAGCCATTTCTGACCATAGGTCTCTGATTGGGACCTGGAAGGAAATAAAAAAAGAAATAATAATAATAATTATCATAATAATAATAATAATAATAATAATAATGTTATAAATATCTGGAAAAAAACTGACAATCTTGGACCTTGTTCCACAGTATTAGCACCCGACATGACAGATTAAGTCAAGAATTGCACTGGGAAATCTCCAAATTTTACGGAAATGAATCTGCAAGTATCTCATATGAATCATAGTGACCCGGTTCAAGTGATAAAACATCTAACAATTGTATATGTCTTTACAATACTGACAGGCAGTATCTATGTAAAATCCGTGTTCTTCGCCTGTAAATATTTTTGTAAAAATATTCAGTGAAAGTATCATGATGCCATTTCTGAACATAGGTCTCTGGTTGGGACCCGGAAAGAAATGAATATGTAACAGAAATCAAAGGAAGTAATAATAATAATAATAATAATAATAACCATAACTATTAATCATAAACAAGGAAAGCTGATATATAAAGAATTTAGCTCTTCTTTCGACCGACCAGCAGATTTTAAGTAAGTGAAAAGATTTTTGTTATCGTTACTTTGCAAGGACCCAAGGGAAGTTTTTGAACGTGAAGTTGACAGTTGTGTTAATTGATATCAGAGATTTATAACCGTAGTAAAAGGCTGGAGGAACTGAGAATTAGAAGAAAAGCTGTAACGACTCCAATCCATATCAATATATTACTAAAGCCCTTGAAGCAGTTAGGAGACAGTTTCCAAATACTTCCATCAACTTAATTTCACTCATAACATTTGGCTCAACCCGTGGCATGGATTTCAGTATGCACATGATGGGATCTTGTTCCCAGGATTATAGCCTCATGAAGTCACATTATGTAGCGGACTGGCTGATACATCATCTCCAGTATAAGTCATCAGTTTATAATGCTCTATACCTCCATGCGTCAATAAAATAATAATAATATTCTATATACATGATTCTTTTTTTTTCGCCTGAATCCAACCTCCCAATATATAAATCAACCATCCGTCCTTGCATGCAATAGTTCAGATGATAATCGATATGCATGTGAGTTTATTTAAAATAATGAATTTAGCACATATCTTTGCATAAAGATACACACACAGAAACACACACACATCCATCCAGACAGGTACACACACATGTATACACAAAAACACGCACACACACACATAAACACATATGCTGCCATATATGGTCAGATGTCCCCGCTGTACTTCTCGGGGCCCTCGACAAAATCCACAGATGGGTATGCAATGTGATGGGTCCTGATCTGGCATCTCGTCTACAGTCACTTTGTCACAGATGTAGAGTGGCTTTTTTTGTCTCTTCTATAAGTATTTTCACGGCAGCTGTTTCGATGAGCTGCTTTCGCTGGTTCCCGGACTGCACGAATTTAAGCGTACAACTAGGTTGGCATCTCGGTCCCACCATTTCAGTGTCGAAACAGTTAAATGTAGCCGTCTCTTCTACTGCAACAGTTTCTTCTCTCGCACTTCCTGTCTGTGAAACTCATTCCTTTTAATGGTTTCATGTATAATGTCAATCGACACCTTCTGATGCGTTGATCTTGTTCCCGTCATTATCTTTATCATTTCCTCAAAGACGCCTATTTAATCTTGCTCTCAACCCTCTGTAACCCCTTACGTGCTAGTGGCACTCCCGCCTTGCCTGGGGTGTAATGCTTTAAAAAGTGTATATTTAAATATATGTATTTGTGTATTTGCGTGTCAACGTGTGGTTAAGAACGTTCGATTTCTGTCCATAGGACCCTGTTACGAATCTCACCATGGTCGATTTGCCAGGAATGTAACTTCATGATGCCATAATTCTGGGAACGACTTCCTAGCGTGTGGAAACTGAAATCCATGCAGCGGGTTGATCCAAATATTATGAATGAAATTAGATAAATGGAATTCTTTTGAAACTGTCAGTTGTAGTGCTGACACGAACTTAAAATTGATCGTGACAGAAGGTTTGAGCGTTCTGATGTTGTTCAAATTTCTGCTCATGACAGCTTATGTTCCCCTTCGCTGTATCTAATATCCGCTAATCATGGTTGCAATATAAAACACTGGTGTTCCTTTGAGTGTTGAACAAATGTGCCGGTGAAACAGCAAATATGACTTTATCTATATCCAAGTAATATAAATATATTAATGATTAACTTAGCTTTGTAAGGTTAATGAGATAAAATCGTTTCGAAGTCACGATTAATCACATGCGAGATATAATTGCTAAACATAATTTGACAGGTGACTATCATATACGTACATTAGCAGAATTCCGGTTTTTGATTGTACTTGTTACTCGGTGAGTATATAAGTAAAATTCTAGACGTTTTCCTTCTTGCCTTACTGTCTATGCATGCAAATATGTACTGGTATGTATTTTGTAATGACGTCTGTGTATTGCTTTCGGATCATCTGGTTGTTATTCGAAACGTATTCGTTGGTGAAATTCATTCTTATGTAACGAAAAACAGAAGAAGGAAGCCATAAACGATAGAGATAATCAAGGTATCGACCTCGTCTATCTCAAAGCTAAAATCGTTGGATTGTTTTTTTCTGTTTTTAGTTGCGGACAATCTTTCGCAGATTGAAATGACGTCGGAATTACATTGAACCGCAACTAATTTTACCTCGCATTATATTTTTTCAGTGTACTTCCATTTACTTTTATCGATAGATTTTCTTTCTTTTTTCCTCCCTCTCTCTCTCTCTCCCCTCCCCGTCTCTAGCTGTTCTTTTTTTTGCCAACGTTCATGTCTGATGTTCGTGCTGGCTATAAGATAAAGACATCTGTAAATAGCCAGGTGATTTGGCTGCCTGGTAACAGTGAAACATTTTGGAAAGCTCTGAAGGACCCACTAATCGCAAAAATCTTTTATACTTTTTCGGTGACAGTTCCACTGAACTTATAGATCGAAGCGGGGTCTTAAATACAAGAAGTCAGTTTACAGTAAAGAAATCCGCTCTGTGAGTATTTCCGAAAAACAATCTAGAAGCAGAAAAAAAGGATGAGAACTTTGACTTCGGGTGTTATGCTATTTTATCAGATTTAAACCAGCCAGTTGCAAAACACTACTTTGGGGAATAACATATCTAATTTTCTTTTACATAAAATGGATTTTTAGAAAAACTGTATTAGAATCTTCATTATTCAGTTGAAAAAAAAAGAATAACACATTTAAAGATTTAAGAGGTTGACTACTATTATCCTTCCACTGTATTTTTCTAAATACCTTGTTTCTTCAGAGTCTAGAGAATCATGGCTCTCCACAATTTCTTTTTTCTCATTTTCTATGAATTTCCATAACTTATTAGAAAGAGTAAGTTTCCTTTTCTTTTTCAATAGTTTACAATTGAGTATTATCGTATTCCCAGAAAAGTTGGTTACTAAACGCCACAAAAGCATCATCTTTATTTTTAAATATACACCCAGGGGAAAAAAACGTAAGAAAAAATGCAAAGGGGTTAAAGAAATACAAAATACTCTTACTTATTTACATTTAATTAGAATATCTTGTTTATCAACAAACAAGTGAAAAACTTAAGCTTTTGATTCATTAATTTAAATAAACATTGAATAAAGGATTTTTTTTTTGCTTTGTCATAAAGACAAGACCATGTGTGAAAAAAACAAATGACTGGACAAATATTTTAGAACTAGTCAGTGTGCACATAGCTTCAGGCATATAGACATCTACGTAGCTCATTTCCAATATTAAATTTTAGATTTTAAAATGGCTAAGGTTAAAATTTTAACAAAGTCCGAACAGAGCAGGACTGTTTACTTCAAAGAGATGGTCTTTCGCAACGATCCATTGCAAATGAAATTGGCCGTAGCAGAACTGTCATTACTAACTTCATTAAAAATCCGAATGCGCATGCTTCTAAAAAATCAAGCGGATGAAAAAAAATAAAATCTCACCATCTCTAGACAGACGCATTAGGCGAGAAGTTAAGAGAGATTCAAGCCTAACATCACATCAGATAAAAGCGAATAAAAATGATGAATGCCGCTCTCGAATAATTCGACGGCATTTAAATAAGAAAGGGTTTAAGATCTTGAAACGACTGCAGAGGTCTCGCCTTCTTCTTCGCTATAAAACCTCCAGTTTACAATTTGCTTCCGATGATCAAACTTGGGATGTGGATAAATGGAAGAAAGTCTTGTTTTCAGACGAGAAAAACTCTCGATATCCCAGACTGTTTTCAGCGTTACTGGCCTTCAAATGATGTCCTAAAAAGAAATTTTCTCAAAACGTCACAGTGGGGATGGGTCACTTAAGGTCTTGGGTTCATTTTCGTACAATCAAACTCTTGAGTTACTGGATGTAAAAGGTCGTCAAACAGCTGCTAGTTACACTGACATATTAAGAAAGGCATCAATAATTACCGAAGGCCCTCATCTATGTGGGGAAAAACTGGATTTTCCAGCAGGACAATGCTGCAATCCACAACGCTCTCCAGATCGAAACCAAACAGAGAATGCTTGGGGATGGATGGCAAAGGATGTTTATAAACACGGGTCGCAATTTGAAACTGTTGATTCCCTTCGTGCTGCAGATTATGCATCCTGGACGAGCATCCCAAGCACCCTCATGCAGAAGTTAATACAAAGTATCCCAAAGCGAATTTTCCAAGTAATTCGCAAAAATTAAGGATATACTGAAAATTAAATTGTCGTTGTGACTTATTTGTTTTATATCAGCTATTTTTTATTTACATGGTCTTATCTCTATGACCAAGCAAAAAAAAAAAACATTTTTTCAATGTTTCTTTAAATTAATCAATTAACAACTGAAAATGTGCACTTGTTTCTTGATAAACTACATATTCTAATTAAATGTAAATGGTTCGCAAATATATTTTGGTTAAAGAAACCGTATTTTATATTTGTTTAATCCGTTTGTATCTGGTATTAAGATTTTGACCAGAGGCGTATAACTATGAAGATAAAACGAAAAGAATGTAACTGATTAGGCCAAAACACGGTTTGTCGATTCGACATTAGAAGCCTATAATACCATTTAATATTATCAATAATAATTTTAGAAATTATGCCTACTTCTTCTTCTTTGTATCTTGTCCTTTCAGGATACAGACGACCATGGCTTCCTTTAGTGTTTCTCTCATCAGGTAGGTGGCACGGTGCTTTCTTCTACTTCACTTGCACTCGACATATTCTCTGAGAGTTTTCAAAGGTCTATTTCCTCATTATGCATCAGATAAAATTCACCTGTCTCTTATCGATTCTAGCTACGTGATTCTTTTTACCATTTTCTTTAAGACTTCCTCTTTGTTTACTTCTTCCATCCATAAAATTCTCAGTATACTTCTGTAGATCGAAATTTCTTTTGCCTACTCTTTTCACTACATATTAGGGATATTGTACTGTATTCGTTGACATAGATGAAAATGGATATCACATAGCAATGCAGTACCCTTTAAAGCAGTCTCTAACGAAATTTTCCTGTTTCTTCGTCCTTTTAAAATGAATCTTTCACTAATATGTTGAAAATACTTTCGATGGGGGCCTCAAAAACAAAGTGCCTCTTTCATGTTTTAGAATATTCTGCAAAGGGTTTATTCGGGATCACTATGCAAAGGTATTCGGTTTCCGCTTAATCTCACATACAGTTGGGTTCAACATTTCAAAAACGATTTCACATTGCTAAAAAGCCAGAGGTTGTAGCAAATCTTATCCGGATTGTAGGATAGTTCGAATATTTACTTGATGCGTTTTTTTTTTTCGTTTTGTTTTTTTTTTTTTACCTAATATCCCTAAAAATACATGAAACATGTCGAAATTTTATTTATGAAGAACATCATGAATATTGATAGATCCACAGATCAATGGATGTTCAGGCATACTCAGCAATCTCCCCGCTGTTTGAATTTCACGTTCCATCACGGCTGCACAGGCTGTTTACGAGATATTCAAATTGATTTCATAGCTTCTATATATGCCGCTATAAAACGTTTCTAATACGTTTTTCGGAAGACGTGTATTTTTGTTATATCCCATATTATCATTTGAAATTTCCTTTGCCAAAAAAAGCAATTTTATTTTCGCTTTGCTTTTACTAGATCTTCAAGATAAATATAGGAATTTGTCAAAAGAAGTACCTGACTTAGCACATTCAGACTTCCATCTCTTTGATCCAAAGACGGAAGCACTTTATTGCGGTGATGAAGAAATGAAAACTGTTGTAAGGAACTGGATGCATCATTAGTCAACTGAGATTTAAAAAGCTGGGATTTCATGCCATCAATCGTAGGTGGAACCCCGCTATTGAAAAGGTGGTGAATATATAGCGATATCTTGATGTACTATACGTTTGATTGTGCTCAATATTTCTTATATAATAAAATAAATTACTGACTCTAATTCAATTCCCCAAACAAATATAGGTTAGAATACGTATCGATTTATTGAATTTCATATGATTTTGCTTGATAAGTATATACAATGCAAAATCCACAACGAATTACCAAGGATTTCTTTACTAAGAACTCTATAATTGTAAATTGATGTCAAATGTTTACCCATCAAAAAATATTTTCCTTCTATATTTTTACATAAAATTCGACATTCCTTAATTGTTAAAAAGAATTATCCTTCGGGAAATCGCAAAACCAAAACCCACCAAAATTTGTTTGGGATTTTCCAGGATTTCTTACAAGTTCGCAGAGTTCCCTATTTGGCCACGAATATATCTTTTTAATTATAAGCGATAGATACTTGGTTTAAGGTAAAAAGTGGATTGATATTTTTAAAATAGCTGTCCTACTACTTTCGTAATTATACTTTTGATACACGAGTAAATATTTAATTGAAATAACTGACTGTAATCCAAAGTGAAGTTTTAAGTCGATTTACATTAAAATTGTAAAACAAATAATAAAATATATAAATGTTGACGTAATCAAAGATCTTCACCTGATTCGACAAAACACAAAGGTTGTGCTATAGATTTTTTTAAGCGAAAATTACCTCCCTATTTGGAAACTCATTTTCAACGCTAAAAATTATAGAAGAGTGGAAACACAATCCAGAAAAATCCATTTTATCTGTATATATATATATATATATATATATATATATATATATATTAAGTCTTGGGTAGGAAGATAAACTACATCCGGGAGATTGTAGATGCAAATTGTTTGTTCATTCTGTATCAATTTTGCTTAGAGAATGGTACTGATCAAATGCAACGTCTTTACCTAATTTAAAAAAAAATACAAACAGAGGTATTTCTTGATATTGTAACAAAAATTATGCATGCTGAATGACTATACGTAGCTGATAAATACAATCATGAACAATGAAGTCTTGCTAGGTATTTAAATTTTGCTCCATCTTAAGGTATCCGTTCAAAGCACAATTAAGTCTTACAATGATATCTTATAATGGTTATACGAGACATCCAAGGGGAAGACCTCAAATTTATATGAACAGGCGCCTCTCTCAATAATAAATATTAAATTAATATACGAGATCATTAGTTTGTAGCAATATATGTGCAAATTTGTTTACTTACGACGCACTAAGCGCTCAAATAGATAGATAGATAGATAGATAGATAGATAGATACTATGACGATCGATATGATTGCGAGTTTATTTAAATAATGAATTTAGCACGTATCTATGCATAAAGATACACAAACACACACTCTCATGCATACATATAAACACACATAAACACACACATACACAAACACACACACATACACACACAGATTATATATATATATATATATATATATATATATATATATATATTCAGTATTGTATTATATATATATATATATATATATATATATATATATATACTTCACAACTGGAATTATGATACCTTTAGTAACCAATTGTAATGTAATTTGCCTCTATTTATTGTGAAAAAATAAACTCTTTTGTGAGTCAGTTTTAATATATTTCAAATTCAATGTTGTGTTAATAGGACTCGCCTGGATTATACCAATCGAGTGCTATATATATATATATATATATATATATATATATATATATATATATATATATATATATAAATTTGACTCACTGGAATGACAGGGTGTAATTCATTTCTTTTTTTTTCCTCATATTAGTTCATTTGCATTGGTGTGCAATAAAAAAGTATTGTCTTCCGCGATTGCATCAGATTTCTATCACGGCTAGGCTCTATTGTCTCGACTGTCGATGAGTAGTCCTACGAACATTGTCTGTGATAGACGTTATTTCAGAGATGTGTACAAAAATTATAAACCTGCATGAACAACAGACTGGCATGCTTTACCAGTGAGAAAATTAAAGTACTATAGACTGGCCCGGACACTCTCCTGATTTAAATCCAGTGGAGAATCTGTGGTCATTCTGCAAAGAACGACGTCGTGGTATGCACATACGAAGTACTAACATGTGCACAGGGCCATGTTTCACTGGAAAAATACAGAAAAAACTAAATAATAACGGAATTATTTGTTTTGTTTCTGTTACTTTGCACATGGGTATATATATATATATATATATATATATATATATATATATATATATATATATATATATGTGTGTGTGTGTGTGTGTGTGTGTGTTTGTATAGAAGTCAACTCCCAGTATCTACATTCTATTTCGTGCTTAAACTCAATCTTTATGGCCGTAATATTCACTTGCCAAAATCTAACTAAATGAACAAACAGAAAATAACTTCCGTGTACTTTTCAACACATACTCGTTTATACAGCTCTATTCAGGCATCGTGCCATATTCCTTCCCACATACGAATCCTCACCCAGACACACAAACAGATTTACAGGCATATAGACACCGATATATATATATATCTGTGTGTGTTTAAGTAAAAGTTTTGATTACTATAAAATACATATTGATTTTTTGGTATATACGAAACTTATTCTATGAATAATATGTAAAAGGAAAAGTGAGAAAATTCCTATTTCTGGCCATCTGACCGAACTAAATCTGCTTCTTGAGCCAATTCCATTTCGACCACTTCTTCTTATATCGCTTTGACGTTTAGGTCTTACAGATCCTATTTTACTTCATTCATCCAATCTGACATGCCACCCTCGCAAAACACGTTCACCAAATTGGAAATAACACTACAGCTTATCCATATCGTACCGACTTCCTTTTAGGCGGCTGATAACCCATGTTTTCCCGATTCTCTATTCTTTTTTCTTGCCTTCAGTGTTTGGATTTGCGACAGTCTTAATAGCTAACCAAGCCATCATTACATACACAGCGTGTCAGTGTCAGAGCTTTCTAAAAGAGGGAAAAACATACACGAAGTTTTTGCCTGGCCTTTGTTTGCTTTTTATAGACTGAAATCTGAGAGAATCTTGTGTCTTAAGACGGTGTACCATTTTTACTACGCATTAATTTGTAGTATCTCTTGTTCCTCTGTCAAAGTGTCATGCATATATTTGTCTTCTGTTCCTCTTTCCCCATATCCTATCATTCGATCTAAAGCGTCGCAAAGATGTTGAATCTGCTTCTGCCATGGCCCTATTAATTCTGTCCGTTTGAGTTTATGCTCTAGGCATTCCTGGAAATAGATATTTGCCGGACTCAGAAATAAACATATATAAACAAAATACGAGAACATCTTACTTAGCCTACGAGAGCATCGTTTCCAAGTTTGATGTGGTTTTTATTTTCTTGACCACAGAAAATAAAATGACCGTAATGCGAAACTATTTCCATTTGCCACAGTTATTTCTCTTCTTTTCTCTTTAAAAACGCCTGGAGAAAATATTTTTAAAGTTATGAGGGATGCTCCGATAGTAATGCCTCATATTTATTTCATTGGAGTTTGTAACTGACAGAGAATATTATCTTTCGTAGTACTATTGTCTATGCATCTTTCAGGCACTGTTATTTTTGTGGCTTGTCAAATATCAATGTCGCTCAACATACGCATGGCTACAATCAATAAGGAACGCATTACCTTATTCCTAACTATTTTCAGATACTGTTTGATCTCACTAAAAGTTCACCGATCGCCGATTACTATGAATGGTTTTGAATTATTTCGCATGGTGGATGTATATGGTACACCTCTGCTATGTAGAGACGCCATTTTGTCAATCTGATAATTGTAACGAGGCAAACAGTATATTCTATCATAATAGGTTTTCCATCTTGAGCTATACTACCAATATCCCTCCACTGGCGACGTCGGCCGATATAATAAAAATAAAACATTACATTACTTTTAGAGGAAATGTAATTTCAAGCGCTACACATTCTTCCCGGTATTTTGAGCAGGAGTAGAGATTTATCCCGTGTTTATAATTTATGATTTATTTCTCGGTTACATCTAAAGTCCACTTCTACTTCCACACAATTCTTCTTACGTCTCTAAATGAAACCTAAAATGTCATCTACTAATAAAATCTTAACCTTTTCAAGTCTAGAGTTAGCTGTTATATTTCCTGCATAGCACAAATATTTAACTTCTTGCCCTATCTCGCGCTCATAAAACAATACACACTAACGCTCTATCGTGAGGGGGCCTTTGGTCTTGTATTAGTAAAAACATGAATAAAATTGGTAGTTTTTTTTATATTGTTCATTAGTAAGAAATGAAAACGTAGTGAGTACATACTGAAAAAATTAGACATTCATCACTCTAGTATTATAGTTAACTTGCACAGTTGGTACGTGATAAATACTGAACTGATTGCTTGATATTTACTAAGTTTCCATAAATCCTTGTCTTCTACACACGCCCCAGACATGGCTTGTAAAACAGCTTTGTTGTTTCGGATGGAAACCAGTCTAATAAAAGAGAACATGGTTATGCAAAACCAGTTTGACGTTGGATAGAATACGTCGGCCTATTTTACTATAATCGCAACCACTGCTATTATGGTTTCATTGCCTTTTGTTCACAAATGATCATAACTGATTATGGTAGGTGTGATACTGATCGTGGTCGGTAATTTAAGGTTTCACAGTTTTTTGCATTATGCCAAACTTATTTAAACCTAATAATATATCATTACTAACGTTAGAGAAATAATAAAATTTGTTGGATGTAGCTCTGTACTACTGGACAAGAATTGCAGAGTAATTAATCTAGTCTGACGGAAAAGAATTCTGATTTATTGCGCTTTCAGCAGAATTAAACTATAAGTAGGACAAGAACAAAGCGGCGTTGGGAAAGATACTGGAACAAAAATGTGATATTTATACTAGAAGAATACCTGATAAAGGAATACAATTGAAAAGTATCTATAACTCTGTTTTATAAAGTATAAAAGAAAAACGGTTTGATATGATGCAAAGAGCTTTTTGAACTAGTTGAATATCATGATATATTTGTGAAATATATTACAATAATCTAGCTATTACTGATTCCATTTTCTAACCGTAGTCATACGAATAATTTGCGATAAATACGTATGCACGCGGTCAGAAAATAAATTTAATAAATACACATGATTAGTATTTATTAGTTGTATTTAAACATCAGAGCTGGGTGATTCCTAAATAACTAGAAGCATTTCTAGGATAAATTAGCGATATCACATTATTGATAGCAGCTACAAGGAAACTTCAGAAACTTTTTATTTATATGCAGTAATGTTCTTCCTGTACAAGGCACTAGACTTGAACAGGTTAAGATTGTAGTGATCGGTGTAACAACCACTTGTGATTCAAAACAGGAAAAAAGGTTTGAATTGAATTTAAATCCAAATTTCAGTTGTTGATCTGCAAGGAGTTAATCTGCGGGGCCCCCAATATATCGGGCTCATTTAATGAGATAAAAAAGTAATAACTCGATGCCACAGCAGCTAAATGGTGGCTCCATAGATATCAAGTAGCGAACTAGGCCTCAACGGACATCAGATCAGCGCGGGTATATAAACAGGGAATTAACTCAAACTTAGGATATAAACTCAAAACAACCGAACATTAACATCTACTCAGATACGGGTTGCCAGTAAAAATAATGTTTGAACTAAATATGCCAGGTTAAATAATAAACTCTGTTAATTCTTTATGAATTGCTTTATTAACATTTCGGATAAACAAGTGAGTGTGCTTTAAAGGCAAAATAAGATCTGACTTTATTGTGAAGCTCTCCGTAACTGAATGGTTAAAGCACCCACGATATGACGGTGGTTCCACCTAACGATGGGTCGCAGGTTCTAATCCTGCCGTAGGGCGCATCTTTTTTTTTTTTTTTTTTTGTTGATTCTAGTTCAAGACCAGAAAAAACATCCAAACCGCGAAACTAAGAGTTTCTCAGATTTATGCAAGATTCAAACCTTCGTTTGATTTAAACGACAATTCACGAGCCCGCTCTTCTGACATTAATTCGACAAAGTCCAGAAGTGAAGGAATAATAACTTTCATTTGTCTAAGATGTAGTCTAAACAAATAAATATACAATATTTATTAGTCGTTACACATGAATTGTCTCATATTCGGAAAGCGTATTTGTATGCAGAACTTGCTGTAAAGAGAAATTCCTCGTGAAATTATTATGAATTGTATCGCTGTGTAGTTCCATTTTTTTAAATTAACCAAAATATTCGCCCATCGGATGCCAGTTCTGCAAAGTGTCAAGCCTTGTGTAATTCTATCATGCATGAGAGAGATCATATTTCTTGTGAGAAGCACGAATAGCTAAATTCGTGTGGCCTTCCTGCAGCCCAGAAGAAAATTTCAACCAGCTTGCGGAGTTTACACTTGAAAGAAATCCTTTTGCACATTAAACATCGTTTCCTTAGACTCCCGTTTTGCTCAGTTTCTTCAAATGGATTAGCTCATATCGATTGGTAAGGTTCTAGATGACGATTCCTCTGGAAAGAGTTTTGATCTTTCTCGCCTGAGGAGTGTACGGGTCGTAATCTTTAGTAAATTTACTTAAGCAGATATGTTTCACTGAGTTTGTGTTCGCTCCCACTTTGTCGTATGATTCTTGAAACCCCCCAAAAGGTCAGGGCTACTGTAGCCGAGTCGTTAATTTCTGAAGGATGTGGAAGACAGAGCATTTAGTTTATACAGGCTTACGCAAAACACATACACACTTCAAGACAGTTATATCTTTTCAGAACAGAATCATACGAAACAAGATGTTAAACGGTTGATACGTGGAATGTTCATACGCTAAATTAATAGATTTAGATTAAATAATCCCAAATGTACGTAATTTTAAAATGTAAGCCAATATAAAAAGAAACGTATTTTCATTCATAGTTTTATGCATAAAACCGATAGACATTATCATCTTCTTTCAAAATACACTACTTCAAGAGAGAGAGAGAGGACAGAGAGAGAGAGAGAGAGTGTGTCCTTTCAAGACCTAGGTGATCATGGCTCTCCACAATTGGCAGTGTTTTGTAACACCCAGTAAATGTTTCTTTCTCATAAACCATGTTCTGACAAAGATTTGCAGTATCTCGTTAGATAGGTTACGCTCTGCTTTCTTCCAGCCATCTTCCTTTCAATAAAGAGCGTCAAGTTTTAAAAGACCTTTATTCTCATTAATTATTATATTTTATCTAGCTGATGTTCCACAATGACTGTCAACCATGAGATGAATCGTGACTGGCATTTTTCTATTATAGCGCCGATTACCAATTGCCGTATATAATCATGAAAATATTTTAATTGGATCATAAAACAAAAGTGAAGCATAAATTGCTAGGAAAGCATATATATATATATATATATATATATATATATATATATATATCCAAAATATATATACAAAATTTTCCAAAACTAATATTTGTTTTAAAACCTAATATTTGTTAGAAAAACAACTGAAAAGCTTTTTGACAAATGGTAGTCGTTATCATCCATAATAACATACTAAAATTTGAATCATTTGCAAAGGATAGAAAAAGAATTATAACAATTATTTATTTATTTTCAAATTTGGAACGTCCAAAAGTAAGGCACAAAATTGAGAAAAACAATATAAACGGCAAAAAATCAATAAAAATACATGTGCAATCAATATTTAGTAAATGAGCCCTTGCTCTCAATGACAGCTGCACATCTTCGACTACAAGAACGAATCAGTTCTTGACAATCCTTGATACTAATTTTAGACCATTCTTCTTGAAACTTTACCCACAAATCCTCCGTGTTAGTGGGATTTCTTTCCATAACTTTCACTCCTAAGGTCTTCCAAAGATTTTCTATTGGATTTAAGTCAGGTCTTTGCGGTGGCCAATCCATAATTTCCAAATCTTTCTCGCTAAGGTAACTCATTACCACCTTTGCCTTGTGCCATGGGGCATTATCTTGCATAAAGGTAGTCCTATCGAAACCTGAATTCTGTATGATTGGCACAACATGATCTTGAACAATGTTTTTATAGATCTGCGCGTTTACACGAGTTTGTAACCGGACAAGAGGCGTTGTACCTTGGCTAGAAAACATTCCAAATACCATGACGCTTCCGCCCCAAATCTTGACAGTTTTCTTAGTACACTTTGCACTTAATCTTTCACCAATACGTCTCTTTACATTGTTTTTTTCCATCATTTCCAAATAAATTAAACTTGCTTTCATCACTGAAAAATACTTTTTGCCAATTTTCATATGTCCAAATTACATACCTGTTTGCAAACTCTAATCTCTTCTTCTTATTCTTCGAACTAACAAGTGGTTTCTTCCCTGGGGTTCGATTAAACAGCCCTATTTCTTGCAGTCGTCTACAAACAGTCTGTCTTGACACATTAACACATGAGGTACTATTCATAACCCTTTTAATTTCTGTGCAAGACTTAAAACGGTCCTTTAATGACATACGCTGCATTATTCAATCTTCGCTTACCGAAGTTTTTCGGTGTCTGCCGGTTTTAAAAGCACTAACTATTTTGCCAGTATCATTGTAGGATTTAACAACCCTGCCTACAACACTCTTGGAACGTTTCACTTTCTCTGAAATCTCACTAATGGTGTGCTTTTCCTTGTGTAGCTTCACAATAGCTTGTCTCACAGAGTAATCAAGTTTTTGGCGTTTCGCCATGGTGCCGGCTGATGCAACGTTTACAAATGACTAAGAAAGACTTATTCTTTAGAGGAAATCAAAAAAATTGAATATAGCATACTGTTTACATTGTTTTTCTCAATTTTGTCCCTTACTTTTGGACGATCCTATTTTGAAAATAAATAAATAATTGTTATAATTCTTTTTCTATCCTTTGCAAATGATTCAAATTTTAGTATGTTATTATGGATGATAACGACTACCAGTTGTCAAAATTTCAGCTTTTCACAGTTGTTATTTCTAACAAATATTAGGTTTTAAAATTTTGTCCCTTAGTTTTGGACGCTACTGTATACTCTCTCTCTCGACTCTCCCGTCGAATTCGACGTATCTGGATCAAGCAGATCAGTTCCTAAAGAACCAACAGCCCATGAGATTTGATTATAGTGTGAAGGTTTCGTGAAGGACCATCGACACTTTTTGAACGGCGAAATACTGGGACCTGGTGCACTACGTGCCACAAGGTCCCCAAACGACCATCCGCAGTTTTTGAATTCAGTGTTGTCCTTCTTCTAGACCAGTTGCCATCCAAGGCTATAGAACCCAGTCTGTCCTGCTATTTTACCCATAGCTGGACGGAGAAGAAAATCATTCACACTTTTCGCAAGGGTATTAGCAAGTACGTGAATGTAATGGATTAGACTGGAATTCGAACTCGGCTCTCCGATTCTTCAGTCCAAGCCGCATTACCCCACATACTGTTTCAGCTAAGAAAATGAACAGATATGAGTTTTCAAGAATCACTAGACGAGAAAGTTATATTCCTTAAAATATCAAATAAAAGTTTAATAGGAAATGACGCATTCCGTGGCCGAGTGTTCTAAAGTACGCCGGGTCAAACGGTTATTTTTCCTAACAAGGGTCGCTTCACCAACCCACCCATTTAGGGGAAACCACCGTTTGATCAGCTGAACTTTAGATCACTATAGGCTTGATCACAGACGGAGTGCTCATTTTCTTTGTTAAGATATTTGAATGCAGAGGCCGATAGGCGTAATACAGACTGTTTAAAAACAATCAACAGGGCGCCTATTTCCAACACAATTATTAGGTAAAATAACGTTCCTTGTAATACAAATGTCGGATTTAAAATAAATCCATTTATGCTTAAGAAATTGCTTTGTTTTGTTCTTATACAAAATTGAGCAGATCTAGGCTTTGGAAAATAACTAAAAGACGATGGGTGCATTTCTTAAAAGAGTAAAGACAAATTTGTTGAACTTTGATGATTTATGCGGCCGAGAATTCGAAAACATGTCGGAGGAAAGGATGATTTCTCGTAACAGTTTGAACGAGCAGATTTTCTTGAGTGCGAAAGTCGATATATATAATACAATCTTTTAAAAACTGAAAAGGTCGTCTGTTTCAAAGACAGGTATCAATAAAGATAACGTTTGAACTAATAAAAATAGATCACTATATGAATATAGTAGATGAAGATTTCTTGTTCATTTAGACTGAAATTTTATTATGCAATTCAATATTTTCCAATACTTAGTTTGCTATTGTTTAACTGAAAGAAGTAATATGTTTTCTTTCATTTTACATGCATATCTAATATAGAATTATTTGAACGACTTTCTGCAGTAAAATCAGCAATGCATTTTGAGTGCTGCTTTAAATGTATAAAAGATATAAATACTTAGTTCACTTATCCTTGGTCCTATGTTTTATAAAAATCCTCTAATATTTTTTCATGTAATGGTTATATTTGTATCGTCTTAAATTGAAGTGTGTATATTTCTAGATGGAAATAAAATCCAGTGATGATGACAGTTCTTGAAACATTGTGTAACGATCTAATTATGCCCATATTAACAATCTTCTTTCTTTGCAAACTGATGCTGCAATGATATTCAGATAAATTCAAATTAAGCTAACATTTTCTGACATAATAGATTATAAACTCAACAAATCTGAAATGATATTGTTTAGCACCCGCTTTTCAAACTCCCGGTTATTATGCATATACAGTGTTACCCGGATATAAGAGACCCGGATATAAGAGAAACCCGGATATAAGATAGATTTTCTCTGGTCCCAAATTAAAGCCCGTGTTAATGTATATAAAATAGACCAAACCCGGATATAAGAGAAACACGGATATAAGAGACTTCATCTCCGGTCCCGACAACTCTCTTATATCCGGGTTACACTGTACAAGAGTTTGTTAACAAACGACTTATAATAAATTATATTTAGGTATTCTGGCTGTAAAACCTCTGTATGTCGTATGGAGAATATATTGGCAAATACTTTGGAAATGGCAGTTCTTAACTGTAAAGATATAATACTATGTAATGTAATATATGAATGTCTAATATTCGAATGAATTTTCCTTGATAAACTCCTTCAGAAGACGAAACGCGTCGGCTAAGATAAATATTCATGTAATACTATGCATATTCTTTAAAACATTATCTGTTTTATTTGCCTATATATTTGTCTTTGTAGATTTATTAATAGAAAATGTTATTTCTTCAAACGTTACTTTTAGTATATACCACGTAGGTAAGACGGTCAGTTTATTTCAAACAGTATTTATTTCATTTTTCCGGCCTGCAAACTAGAAACAACATAATAAAGAAGAATCAGTTTCCGGCAGGATTAGAACCTGCGACCCATTGTTGGGAAGAACCGCCGTCTTATTGGGCGTGCTTTAACAGTTCAGTTACGAAGAGCTTCACAATAACGCCAGGTCTTATTTTGCCTTTAACGCACACTCACTTGTTTATCCTAAACGTTAATAAAGCAATTCATAAAGAACTAAAAGAGTATATTATTTAACCTGGCATATTTAGTTCAAACGTTATTTTAACTGGGAACCCGTATCTGAGTAGATGTTTAAGAGAATTAGTAAAAAAAATACGCCTTACTTGATGGCAAATATTCTTTATTCAGTTTTCTCGAGAACACAGTAGAATACTGAAATAAAAAAAAGAACAATTGCTAGTAAAAATAAACGGTACGTCGTTTCAAATACGAGCCTGCACGTAATATAACGTTTGAGATAATGTGCCAGTATAAGACATAAAATCATTTAATTATTTAGAAATAGCATATTTTCTTTAACTTGTAAATATTTAAATTATATCTAAATATTAAATATATTTATATATTTAGAATATTGTTTGCAGTCATTCCGAAAATTATTCTCATTTCTATAACCGCCATTGTTTCAGGCTTAACCCGATCGTTGATGGAAATGAAACATTGTAAAAAGTAAAGTTTTACTCTTGATCAGCTAACACAAAACAAAGCATTGATTTGAAACGAACGAATGCATACTTTACTATTCAGTAGTTCAGAATGATTCGATTATATATTATTTACAGCAATATTCCCCTATACAAATTTAATATAAGATATAACGCTATATACCTCTCTATTACAGCTGCATTTTTATTTGTTTGGTAAACAGTCTAGCTGTCGCTATAAAACCTCGGCGACATGCCGCATAGAATCGCAAGAGACATAGAAAAATTCATTTTATCGTAATAATTTGTATATTTATTCGGAGCCTAAGAAATCGTATATTGTTCAATGCGTGTGCAAATTAAATTCAACTGAGACATTATTGGAGTTGCATATTGTATATATTAGTCAAGCCAAGGAAAAATCACATTAATTATTGTTAAATTGATCTAGAGTATGTGTGTAAAAACATGTTCAAAATGTCAAATTCAATCAGTCAACCATAAAATCTATTTTCTAAAATATTTTCAAAATTCAATATCTGTTTATATTTATGAGATGAGGTACTGTATTTACTTAGGCTGTTTACATTGTCTGGACTGTCGTCCTAATCTTTGTTGTCATATTCCCGATGTTTCGTATATATTTGATATAGTTTGGACTTTCGAACCGAACCCTTTATTTAGTCCAAGAGAGTAGATAGTTCTAGATCGACGCTCCATGCCTTTTTTTCTGGATATCTTAGTTTCAGTCAATTATTCTTTAGTCACTCAGCTCTGCAAGATTTTTTTTGTTCACGGCTGCTGTAGTCAAATATTGAACTCAGACCTCTTTGAGTCAAGTCACTGGATCAAATCAGCATACTCTTTTTTCCACTGGCCCATGTGTCCTTGGGGACAGTTTAAATAAAGGCTTTGTTTCGACATTTCAACGTACATCATATGAAGAAGGAGCGTACAACGGTCAAAATGTCTTGAATATGACAATAAAGATGAGGACAACAGTTGGAATATTGTAAGTCAATCAACAATTTAATAAGTAGCGAAATTATTTATATTCACAAAGAAGCAGAAATGTAAGTGATCGTGTTGTGTTCTTAAATGAAAAAAGATATCAATAATGAAACCAATTTGCAATTGCAGTATTAGTGGGTTAGTGCTACCACTAATTAGTATATTTATATGAGTAGACGTTATGTTTAGGTTTGCTATTTAAGGTTGTGGCAATGGTATTGTCCTGCTCGTACCATTGACATCTCCCAGTTGCTACTCTGTCTTTCAAGAGAGCGAAATACAGTTGTGTTTCAGTTTGCGGACAGGGCGCAACTGAAAAAAAATATTGAGAGGTGATTGGTCTCCGGGAACAGCACTCCACAGCAGTACCCTCTCATTGCTTTAAAGAAGGGAATCGGTACTAATATCAATGCAAGCAAAACCGACGTTTGCTGGGGCTGGGCAATTTTTTTACCTTAGCCCGGGTATAAAACTGGCGTTGAGTCACATATTGTCACCGTTTGGAGGCGATTAAATACCATGGAATATGGACTGTAAAGGTATTTGTGATGTTGCCACCAGTATGATCGATTTCTCGTATGACTGACCGAGTAGTTCGCTCCTTTGTCAGTATTATTAGGAATCTATCCTCCAGGCAGTAACACTTCTTCAGAAGGTGACTTGATATATTACCCGGCATTTTATGTCTTCCGACAATGGGAATATACTGATGGGGTTTTGAAAACTTCGTTGCGATTTGGGTGCACTTCCAAATATTTCGGTAATTGAGTACCAATACTGTCTGCATAAAACAGCAATTTCATAATAGTAATAACATATATCTACAAACTAGAAGCGGGAACATTATAATGTAGGAAGACAATCATTTTCTAAGATGATTCGTTATTGCAAAATCAGACAGCCACCATTGTGGTATAATGGATAGCAAGCTTGTCTCTCAAGTGAATAGTGAGTTTGATCCTCACTCAGTGCTCAACACTTTCAGCCCTGTGCCACATCTACGCTTTGAAAACCGTCATTTCTGCACTGCTATATGCTGCAATGGTTAACAAGATTGCCTTACTAGAACAATTACGACCGAGTAGGGACTTCGACCCTCTTTGGGTACCCTATACATTCGATCTTGTACAACATCTAAGCCACACTTGGAAAATCATTTTCTGCACTTTGACGTGGTCTAATGGTTATCGAGCTTGTCTCGATAGATCATTTACGACTGAATAGTGAGATCAATCCCCACTCGCTGCCTCATACATTCGGTCTTGTGAATCATCCTAGCTACACATTAAAAAATCACCATTGTAATAATTTTGAGTCTCTTACATTTCTCATGTTCAAAAAATCTATATTATCCACATTCAAAGAAACTTTATCAATAATTAACCAACAATATTCGCCAGCACTGATTTTTTTTTAAATCTCCGACCATTTACCAAGCCCAATAGACCATTATTAAATACGACAGAGAAAAGGCATAGACATAGACGGAATATATGAAAGTTAAACTATAACATTTAAAATTTATTTAGGAAATAGTCAAATTCAAATTGAGAATAGTGAAATTCAATTTTGACTAATGACAGATAATATTTTTCGTTGCAGCTTGTGTCATTGCGCTAAATCCGGGGTAGCTTCATTAAATCTGTTTTATATAAGTAATCATTGTAAGTTAATGATTTTTAATAGAAATATATTCATTGAAAAAAAGTAAATTAAAGCTATTTAGAATTTTCAATATTCTTATTCTTAATATATTGGACAAAAGTTTGTTAGACTGAGTCCCCGTCTTAGAATCATTAAAGGGTGTCTGTATATTTTTCACCAGGGTTACTTAAACAGAGAATACACTTTCGTAAATTAGTTGTTGCGAACAATAGATTTGTTGTAAAGTTCATATTTTCTCATAGATGGTGGTTAGTAAGTCTAGTAAAACACGTGAACAAAAGGTTGAGTGAAAAAGGGTATGTGATCTCGCTATCACAAGAAGAATTTCCCATGATTCCCTAGGAAAAAAGGAACATCCATTTTGGCGGGAAATTTAGAAGTTTTTTTTTCTCTGTATTTATCGACCTATCACGAGAAGGTCATGTTAATTTGAGCTGATCCAGGAATGAAGACCACAGGTAAATTACATATATAGACACACCAATACATAAATATAAAAATATAAACACACATAGACAAACTCATGTGGCAGTAATGACAAAACCAGTTTTCATACCTACACATACACAGCGACAATCTCATATATTATAGGTGTCAACACACACATATACATCCACAAACATATATATATATATATATATATATATATATATATATATATATATATATATATACATACATACATACATAACCATACATCTGTATACATCAATATATACATAAACATACCTATCCATAATATAAGTACACATATATATACATCAACATATAAATACAACGATATTCAAATAAATAATATATAATACATACATATATATGTAAAAACACCATAAATACACACACCACATTCAAATAAATACATATATAAACACATCCATACAAACATAAATATAATAAATAAATTTACATCCATATATATAACAGGACACATATATGCATATACCCATACATATATATAATATATATATATATATATATATATAAATATATATATAATTAAATATATATATATATATATATATAATATATAATAAAAGACACGACCACGTTAAGATTCCATGTAATAAGCTATTTCACAATAACCCCTTTAACAGGGTTCTGGATCATCAGACTTTACTTCCAAAAGCTGAAATGAAGAATGAAAAGAAAATTCACACGTTTTTACGGACCTCATCAAGAAATTAATTTGAAAAATACCCAAAACTCCACTGAATTTCAAATTAATTTCTTCGTAGATTGTTTTTAAAATTTTAGATATTTATCAAACCTTAACCTCCCAAATATGCACGTTAAAGTAACGCTAACTGACAGCGTCTAGGAATTTGAATGAAACCTGTCGGATAATTTATTGGGGCTGTTATAACGCGTCTTCCTCAATGTAGCCTTTATCGCCCACCCCTTAACCACCTTTATCTAGAGACGAGACGCGTTAGATTAGAGCAACATCCAGCCGACAGCAGGGTTAAAATAGAAAACTAAAATGATACATATGACACACTCACATCCTCTCTCTTACCTCACTTCCTGACTTCGTTAACTTTGCGTATTCTTGATGAGGTCGGTAAAAAACCTGTGATCTCGTAGTCAATGTTTTCATTAATATTGAGAGTTGAGGTGATAGAATCTTTTTTGAGATTTGAATAATTTCTTATGATATTTAATCGAGTCCACAATAAAATAAAAGAAAAAAAGAAAGAAAGAAATCAATAAAATGCACCGGACGGTCGTTTTACACTAATAAGCAGAATTGAAACTGGATAGTTACGTTATCAGGCAAATGTGATACCAACTGTTCCAACGGGCCTCAGTGACGAATAGGTAGCGAATTAGACTCAGTATAGCGCTGCTCGATCACATATTCAACATCTTTGTTTCCCCTACCCATAGGACTGTGCCCCCACCACCACGAGCCACGACTTAATCCTTCCATAATTTCTATGATTTATATATATATAAATCATAAAATTATTAGAAATTAATAGAAGGATATATATATATATATATATATATATATATATATATATATATATATATATATATATATATATATATATATATATATATATATATATATATATATATATATATATATATATATATATATATATATATATATATATATATATATATATATTAATGCATGTTTCGTTAAAAAATAAAGTAAATACGTTTTCATATTTTTAGTATTATCACTGAAACACGATAAAATATATATATATATATATATATATATATATATATATAAACATATATATAAATATATATATATATATATATATATATATACACACATATATATATATATATATATATATATATATATACACACACACACATATATATATATATATATATATATATATATTAAAAAACAGGGAAACCACAAACGTTTTGAGTTTTAATGATTATTTTCTTTAGTATATATATATATATATATATATATATATATATATATATTTTATATTTCATATTTCTGCTACACGGGTTTCCTTTTATTTGCCTGAAAAAGGTTACGAGACCGGAAACGCGTGTAGCAAAATTATGAAGAATAAAATATAATATGTACACTTAAAGTATTCCACATTATAACCAAAGACGTTTGAGCTTTCTCATTTTTTAAAAATATGCATTTTCCCTGTATTTTATAAACTTATGGAGTTTCATTATAACTTTTTTCTGGATGTGCGACTGCTTATACACAAGCTGCAAAGAAGTAATAAACTTGTCTGTCGAATCAAACAGAACGGCTGAATGCAAGCTTACTCCATATAAATATAGTGCGTGTGTGTGTGCATGTATATGCAAGTTACTGTGCGCTCGTTACTCTTTCGCAAATGGAAAGAAAAATTGGATATTTGACGGAATATCATACCCATTATAGATATACATATGTATATATGTAACATTTATTTCAACACAAAACGCATCTATAGAGATAATACGAACGTAGCCTTATTTGACAGCATATAATCCGTTTGATATGTGATCCTATTTAATAAAGTGTGTATACATCGATGTGGATTAGTGTTGGTTGGGTGGCGTTATTCTGCAATCGTTGACTTTGATTCTATTATCACATCGAATGGCGTTCTTTTGTTGTCTGGTTATTACCAAATGTCATAACCTCTTTCATCTAAAACTTTTAAACCAGGAAGAAGTCATACACATGCAAGAAATGCATAATAGCATGAAGATGAAAGTGTAAGACCTGCTTTCGATGACAAAAGCCGAAATCTTGTAGATATCAAGCGTAAACTGGCAATCCCAAAATAAGGTTTTCAACAGAGAGAGTGGAAATCTGAGAAATTATTGTATCATACAGTTTACTAATAAATTGATGAAAATGAATGCAGAAAAATATAGGAATAAATCTTACGTCTAACTTTATATTGGGTTACATCGACGTGGACAAGTTTTATTTCACCAAAATTTCGTTCTTTTATAGAAGGTATTAATCTAAACAGGAGGATGTAAATGTTGCATAAGGTCGGACTCCTCACTGGAATCATTGCATCTAAGTTAGTGACTATTTCCCTCGCTTACATATTCTGGCTTGTATACAACAATCGATAGAACCGTAGATATTAATCATTTCTCCATTGATGTTTTACTCATTTCATCCCAAGTAAGGGGGGAATGCTGCTAGTACCCACGGGCTACAGGAAGTAAAAGTGAAATAGAAGACTGAGAATAGGGAGGATTGAAGAAAGGACAAAAGATGAAACGTATTCAAAAAGACAGAAGATTGCAATTGATGTTGCGTGTAAATTTTTGAAGTTTGTATATAAGAGGAAATCAGTTCAACAGAAAGGCGTTCAACAGGTGGGAAGTGCGAGAAAGGAAACTTTTGGAGTAGAAGTGGCGGTTACATTTAGGTAAAATAGGTAAGTGATAAATGCCAAATCTAGTAGCACATTTAAATTAATATAATCGGGGCACCAGGAAACAAAACTCGTCAAAGCAGTCGCCATGAAATTTATTTGTAGTAATGACAAGTGGAAGCGACGCCACGTGTGTGAGAAAGTGAATGAATTCGAGATGTCTATTCGGGATCGATTATATTACATAGATTTCTTTAGACTGTGTCAAGAATCTCAAGATGTACAACAGGAAAAACAGACCAGATATATCCACAGTATTCAATACACAGATGAATGGTAGATCTGTAAATGTGCTAGAAGACAATTTGTCTGGTACAGCACAAAGACACAACTTTCCTTCCAGTAGATGCAGCTATTGAATCGATGTAGTTGCTTCACTATCTTTTAAATGTTTTTCATGCATTATATGCAACAAAAGCAGATTCCAAAATCTCTTTACGAAAAATTATCTTTGTAGGTTAGTAGTTTGTTGGACTAAGAAAATTTTCTACCGAAGAGACAAAATTATTTCTGTTAGGTTTGAATCTTGTAAAAAAAGTCAGCCGTTTATTCGGAGAAATATCTCTCACGAATATTTCCTTAAAATATTAATTATTTTATTTTGTTGAATATTGTGATTAATTAACATGCATAATATCTATTATCCTTTGATACATTAGGATACTTCTTGGACAGTTGCTGCCCTTGTACCATTATCAATATATACATTATCTCTCATTAACATATCATATAAAACTCTCCACGAAGCTACCACATGGACACCTATAATCTCACTCGCCCAAAAGCCGCCATCTTTGTTCTTTATATGTAAATCTGTAAGGGGGATTTCCGTCAGTAATCAGCAAAGTTTTATATGTCTGACACAATGGCGTAGTATGGCATCCGTCACTGAAAATAAGATTTATAAATAGGGCCTTAATCTGATATTGATAGCATTCGAAGGATTTCTCATATAGAATGCCAAGGGTTTGTTATATTTTGCACTTAATACATTACACAACGTTTTATTTTTTCAAAATCTCCTCCCCAAACCTACTAATTCCATAGATTAAGGAAGACCGATATTATACACACCTCTCTTGATATGAAAAGCAAAATCCGCAAAATTAAGTCCCAGTTTTTTCCTATTCATATTTGCCTTGACGACCAAAAAAATCCTATCGCTGTTTATGTTACCTGTCATTCACTTTCACAAATTATATTTTTAACTGAAGCTTTTGCGTTGTTTGTCGCTAGTAAAGTTTTTTCGTTATCATTACAATCATTCATATAAACTTTTTTTTATAAATCTGCTGATTTATTGTTTAAGATTTGACAGTTCAAGATACCTCATACAAATTGTTAGCATTTATTTAAATTTGCGCAGAACGAACCAGATTTCATCCAAACTGCACATATAGTTGCTTGCATGTCATATATTTAAAACCCAATAAGCCTTTGATTTGACTATGAACAGGATATGAATTTTCCCCATTATGCTACGTATGTTTTAATGACGTGTATGATTTAAATACATGACACGAATTAATAGGTACACAAACTGTAAATATTTTTCTTCGTATTTAGTCTAATCGTTAGCTTAAGTTTTAGTTTAACTGGTTCTAAGCAAATTAATAAGTACTGAACTAAAGGTTATGTTAATGAATATTTTTGTGATCGTTATTGTTGCTTCAAGATTTTGCGGGTTGCAACCTAAACAATAAGGTCACTTTATCTATTTGAACCTTTTTTTTAAACGTCCAATTCCCAATCTGTTTACTAGTTACTTACATTCTATACATGATACACGCTTAGGCGATCCTGTTTCTTTCTTTTTGACTGACTCGACAGAACAGATTCCTGCACTGTTTTACCGTTTCTTTCTGCTATTGTCTGTTTGCTACCCAAGGCTATATGACCCAGGTCGTACTGATATTCAACCCAAAGCTGGTCAGAGAAGAGGTGCATTTGCGTGTGCGTGAATTTAAAGAACATGACTGGAATTCGAACTCGTCTCTTCGATTGCTCATTTAGAGCCGTTATTCGTTACATTAATGCAGGATATTGCATACATATGATTTGTATGTGCACGTATCTGCGTAGGATGTACAATCTTTCATCTTAACTGCGCATAAATTTATTGCCATAATTCAGCAAACATTTAAATTTCAATGAGTATTTATTTTTGCATATCGATATGAGACGCAATGGTTATATGACAGGTAAAATTTAATTATATGCAAACGGTTGATAGCTAAACAGACTGCAAATGCTTTATTTTATAGCTTTTCTTATGACAACTTAACCGGTCTAGCAATTTAATAAGGATTGGTCTAGTAATGTTACACAATTTTACATGTAACTCCCATAAAATGCAGATTAAATATAACGTATATATAAGTATTTTTTTTTTAATATCGTGTTTTGTTATCTTTTTATTTTAATTACAGTTGCTATTGATCAGATTTACTCAGACCCCCAATGCTACGTTTTTGGTATGCAAAACTATTAGAAATAATCAATAAACTCTCCACAAAGTTCCAAACACGAATCCCTTCAAAATAGGAAGACAGCAATATCAGTGGTTAGAATAAATAACTATAATTAAGCGGAAGAATTACCTATTCAAAATTATTAATTATCAAGGATGCTTCATCTAATAAAAAAGACTTCAAGATAAAACCACTAATACTACATTCTTTGTTCACTATGTGACCTTCTGAATGTAAGTATATATTTTCTTTGCTCGCTTTTTCTTTGATACTTCCTTTTTTGTTACATGTTCCGTCCATTGTATTCATACACAACATTTATCGATAGAATGGCATATCTGTCAGTTCATGTCTTCTTCTTTGCTACTGACTATATAAAAGATGTATCATCATTAAGATATTTTTTGAAAATAATCCTAAATAATCACGGTAATAACAGCAGTAATATCCAACGTTTCCTGGAAAAGAAATTATTCGAATCGAGTTGCCTTTGATATTCAAGTTACGTTTTCTCTGGCATCCTTGCCGTCGGTCAATGATCAAAGTGTAGTATCCGTGCCATATCCCTCGTGGTAATGATAGTATTAGCTGTTTTCTCTTGAGAAAACAGGCGGTGTTCATTAGCTGAGCGACTTGCCGGTTGAATTTTATAAAAACATTTTATTAAAAATATCTTTCCGAAAAATAGGTTTCCCAGTCCACTTTTATCTCTCAATCTATTATTGATGACGGCTTTCTTCCTTAACCTTTGTTTAATATGATGTGGAACGTCAACATCATGATTATGCCAATATTTTCTCTTCGTGTTACATGGAATATAGATTTTGGTTGTTGCTGTCGTTGAAAATCATTGAAGTGATGTAGGTTCTGATTTTGTTACACTTCTTTGTTTGGGACTATGTGGCGCCAGTCCACAAGGTTCAAAGAAGGATGGTACTTGTTACGACTTACAGGATTCATTCCCTCGAAGCTAGCTTTAACCATTTATCTGGGAACATGGTTGTACACAGTTGACAGTTTACGCGTTTCTGCATCAATTTGGCGCCATGCCTGATATTCATCTTTCGAGACTATTTAAGAACATGGCGAGTGTTTTAAGTTAATATTTATCATTTTACTTGATTTTGTCTTTATATACATATCTCGCCAGATTCCTGCATATTGCTACTCGAAGCACAGTTTAACTTCCCTCTTTCCAATGTTCATCCATCCATCACCATAATCAGGTTATGTAGTTTAAGTTATTTTAGATCAGTTCACTGTTGTATAAATAATGCGATGATTAAATCAGCGTCTATATTACGAAAAATTGAAATAACACTGAGATCTCATTTTAACAGATATATTTACCACAATTACACAAACATTTCTTGAAATAATAAAGACAAGATTAATGCAATAAAATCGATATTGGTTTCAACCACTGCCTCCAGATGACTTCGGAATCTCCTGCAACTCTTCTGGAATGTGTCCTTGTTTAAGTTGGTAAAATGCTGCCATAATCCCTGTCTTCAGATCATTGTTGGTCTCTCGCTCAACAGAGTCCTACACATAATAATCAAGGAGGTTTTAATCTGGTGAGGGAATTGTCCAGATATAAGTGTCGGATGTGGTCACAGAAATTGTCTGACAGCCATGATTGGGCTTTCTTGATTGTGTGGCATGATGCAGAGTCCTGTTGCCATATATAGTTTCTTCGGACAGCCACACTCTTGACGCAGGGCAGAACTCCCACTTCAAAACACTTGATGTAGGCCTTCCTGTTGAGTCTGAGGAAAGATGGATAGAGGCATAACGTCGCTATCACTAGTGACCACTTCAAACACTGAATATTGACGGGTGTAGAAAGGAAGCCTGTATCGTTGCCATGGAAATATTCGAAACTGATTTGTTCTTAGTACTGCTTATGTTAGGAAGTTAAAATGATATCGATATTATATTATTGGGTTGGTGCATAATTATCAGGCGTTTTATATGTGAATTATTTGTTAATAAAAATTAATGTTTTGTTTACTTTATTTAATAAAAATATTTTATTTTCAGATTATATAAATGCTGTCGATAATCATACGCTCAGGAATAATCATTTAAAAATGGTATTGTTAAATTGTTATATTTGTGTCTTCATAAGAAACTTTGTTTAAAAACGCATGATTATTATGCATTAACCCAGTGTTAATATCTATTAATTAATACAGTTTGATAAGCACCAATATTAAATAAGCAAAGTGTTGAAGAAAATAAAAAAAGACAATATAAAAATGGGAAAGCAACAGAGGAAAACAATAAGTAACAGGCCTAATAAATTTGTGTAAATGAATGGCATGGCAAGGATATTGTAGAAGCAAAACTTACTTAGACCTTGTAGGTAGAAGTTGTGCTGATTTATGATTAATCAAATCCTGAAGGGCCACGAAACATTGATGAATCTAGGATAATGGCCTCGTTCATGACAACGGAAGATGAAAAGATATCTCGTTCGTCGTACAATTTTGACAGACCCTCAATGACGTCAGAGATTTAAAAAGTTGGGCATTTTTGTTATTTAAAATAATTTTAAAATTAATTGATTCCCTTGAATATGAGGTGAAAATACTTTGACATCAATCGGGGCTGTAAAATTAAAATTCAATACACATCGGAACCACAGCGCCAATGTTATATTTGATGTACACAATATTTGACCGCCAAACACTGATCACTTTTAAATCAGTTATAATAAAAGCGAGGGGAAAGCAATTGAGCACATCGAGAGTTTCAAATCAAGCGATCAAAAGATAGGTCTTGCTTCATAAATGAACAGACAGGGACGGTCGGAAAAGTGTCACGTGAATAGGATACAGTTAGATGGATATCACGTGCAGTGAGACGGTTTGGTCGGAGGAAAAAGGAAAATGTAATGTAGGGATTCACTTAAACGTAAAGGTACGTTCAATTTGTCGGAATGCTTGATGAGAAATTAATCAGGGCTACAATGAAACATTACTTTATTCATGTGCACAAACATTTTACCACCTCTGAAAAAGTCTGTAAATATTTAGTTCTGAAATGATCATTCGCGTAATCAATTTTACAAAATACGTTCAAAGTATATACGTTTAAATATTATAATATATAATCCAATGCGTATCCAAATGTAAATAAATGGCGTCATACTTTATGAAATGGATAAAATCCGACAATTATTTAAGACATTTTTAGGTACATTTTGGATACGCATTGAGCAGATATGAATGAATGAGTGAAAATCATGGAGAATTGTGTTTAAAAAAATAGTAAAATCGACCTAGCTAACCGAACGCTTCTCTGTGATCCAATCGGTTAAGCAACGTCAGGCTATATGACGGTTCTGTAAAAGATAAGGGATTCGGTTCCTGTCGGAGGGCGCATATTTTTTATGAAAATTTCTCGGACATTCAGGCTGGTAAATGTTGTTAATACTGTTTATTATAAACAGAACATTTACTTAAAAATGTGTATCTATAAAAAGAACGTATAAACATAAATAATGCCATAAATATTTAGTTATGTTACCAAAATTAAACAATGATACTATGGAAGATATTCCTATTAGTTAAGCCTTTTATTTTCCTTTAATTTTGGGAGTTCATCACTGGATCAGGGAGTGGAATCCATCTATTCTCGTTCATAGTTGATTTTAATAATATTAAACTAAGCCAAACTTACTGAATAAACATATTCCGACTTGATAAAACATTCGCAGGATAAATAAAAGAGAGTAATGATGACACTGAATGGGGAAATGTTGACGATCAGAAACCTCGTTATTACAGTGTAACCCGGATATAAGAGAGTTGTCGGGACCGGAGAAGAAGTCTCTTATATCCGGGTTTCTCTTATATCCGGGTCTTATATATCCGGGTTACACTATCCTATTTAAGCAAAAGTACTGAGTCATCTCCAACTCAAAGCCACAAGCAATTACGTGGCGCTTATTTCGACTCGCCGCTTTACTTAAAACAATTTCTTCGCTCAATATGTATCGCCTAAGAAAATATATTCACTCTAATTTGAGATTAGTCGACATTGTTTTATAAATTTCATAGCACTAGGGCGATTGGAAGATGATTATCATTTACTGTTCTCTCACAAATTTGTTACTACTGAGTATGCATAACATTCATGTTAGATTTCTACGTGCTGTGTCAATTCAGACATTCGACAGTCATGGCTCCCCACAGCATCTCGTCATTGCAGCATCAGAAAATTACTTGTTTCAGTTTTTTTTTTTTAAATCTCTACTAAACCTTGTTTTCTCAGGCATTTACACTGAACGTGGTTTAGGATAGATAAAAAGAGAGAGCATTTACTAAGAAAAGAACGTGTTCTTTGTCAGTCAATAAACAATTTGTACTAAATTTGTTAACGAAATGTAGCTATTGAAATTATAAAATACCAGAAAAAATAGTTTTACATGGTTTCGGAAATGTAAAATGCCTGGGAAGGACATAAAAATTAACAGATAATTTGAAATTCATTAAAAACACATTAGCATATCTGGTTCATAGTGTAACAGATAAACAAATACGTGCAAACATTTGTTGAAGACAACAAGATTATGGCACGGTGTACCACTTAAGCTTATCACGATATCAATCGTCTGCAAAATGTAATTGTTCCTTATTGGTGAATACCAAAACACTCTTTTGTCTGTTTTACAGTTTGTTTATGCACAGGTGCATAATTAGAAGAGAGTCAGAATTTAAAAAAAAATGTTTATAATATTTATAAAGCAGGTGAACTATTTCTTCCTTAAATGTAATAAATGTAAGGTTTCATAAATAGATTCATGAGAACAGAATGTCGATAATATAAAAGAGGTGCCATTATCAAAACATGTTTATACAAGCAATACTAAATGAATATATTTTTTCTTTTATTCACGATGTCAATTTCTGATGTGATCATGGTCCCCCACAGCTTCATGTATTTTGTTGAGCTAAGAAACCTTTAGCCTTTTAACACCCTTCTTTGTCGTTATTCTATAACCAAAAAGAAGTTAAACAAGTCACTGGATTTACCCAGATTTATCATTTCTTTAATATTCCCTGTTAGGGTTAATTTCTCTAGACATCTTTCTTCATTATTCTTTACAAAGATTTCATCTGTCTCTTTCTGATGATATTTATGAATTTTCATTTCTTGCTTCTTCCGTCCGTACTTCCATCTTTCAACAGCAGAATTATATCACTGTAGCTTTAAATCTCCTTTTCATATTTGAGCAAATTGTCAAGTATTCACTGCTACATATGAGATTAGATATTAGATAACAGTTCACTACGATGTTGATTGGCTGATTTTGTTTAGCGACATATGAAACACTTTGGCTTATTTGATACCGAAATGTAAATATTTTGAACAATTTTATGGCTTCACCTAAATATATATTGAACGCAATTGTATGCCTTCACCTCCAGAAAAATGTATTGCTCGTTATGATTTATCGTTCTCTTTTTATATAAAAATGAATTGCTGGTATTTTTACTATTAAAATGTATTTTTATGCTTTCATAGTGTTTTTGTTTGGGGGTGCCATTTATTTACGCATAGCTAGAAGCCTAACAGGTGCTACAACGCAGAGCCATGGTGGACTTTGGATCCACTGCAATTAAGAGGTGGTTTCTGGCTTCTCTTATACGGCTAATCTACCAATCAGAGGCCTTAATGCCGGATGTAATTTATCGTCAAACCCAGGACTTCGTTCAACATGAAGTTGTTTGTTTGAAAAATAATTTTCTATGCCTTAATATTTTGCTTGTGTTCTGGAAGACACATTTTAATATATCTAAGCCAATGGATATCAGTGTCCAATTTGCGACTTCTTTTCCTACACGTCCTCTTCTTCTATGGCCCTTATCTCTTCTGGCCGTGGGCATGGCTCTCTCCAAAACTTTTTCTTTTGTAATATGTTTTGACTTTTTTATTATTTATCTTAATCCCTCTGTTGCCAACCATATTTACAGGATCGTAATTTATTCACTGTTTTCTCTTTTCCTATTGCCTTCAGTATGTCCTGTGCGTGTTAGAGTTACCAAACGCTATTTCCTCATTATGTTCTCTAGAATTTCAACTCTCTTTCTGATAGTAAGTATAGGTATCCTAATTTTTGTGCATTTTCTCCAGTCGATATGTAGAGTTCACAGTTGTTTCAACAGCTTTCTGTAGATCCAAATTTCTATTGTCTCATGTCTCTTCTTCATCTGAGATGAGATTGCCCATCATCCAATACTATATTGTACGACTGATTGGTTGATTCTTTTTTACGGCTTATCAACCTTTTGCTTTTTATTTAAAGCCAGAAATCATTTTTACACTGTAAGAATACTTTTGGATATTATAATGGTTTGTGATATAGTTCTTACTAATCAACCCATATCCGGGAGGGTGAAAAGGTGCATTAATAGCTTTTCCAATAGTATTTACGCGAAAGAGAATGTAACGAACCCAACTGGTATTGGAACTCGGTTCTCCGATTAACAATTCCGAGTCATTATCCACTACACCAACCGCAGATCAAAGTTTACAGCGCTCAGTATTCCCAAGCGGTCGCCAATCAAGTTAATGACCAGGTTCGATATTGCTTAACTTTGGATATCGCACCGGAACATATATTAACTGATATTATATAGTAATTATTATAGTAATCAGTACGATTTCCTTTGTTTCTAAAGAAATTATATAATTAGTATTCTTTTCTTTGTTTTCTAGCGAAATGTCACGTAGCAATTATTTTATTAATCAGCACTCTTTCCATTGTTCACACCGAAATTTTACATAGTTATTATCATAGTAATCAGTATATTTTCTTTTGCTTCTATTGATATTTTGCTATTTCTTAATGCATTAAGAAATTTCTGTATTAATTTTGACATCCCCTGACACTGCCTGGTCTGTTTTACTGATTAGCAAACATTTTCTTTTATCATTTCTTTTTGCCTCTGTTACTACAGAACGTGAATAAATTAGCATTGTTTGTAACTGATTCCCCACGGAAAGTTTTCACAATGTCCAAATAGGTATTAAAAATATAGAAGGATATTTTCTGAACATGTAAGTTTGCATTTCTGTTTGCTTCAGTGTTTGACACTTGTTCTTACCAAAGACTATCGAAAATTTAGATGTCATCTGCAGCGTCGAAAAAACTTTTTTACATGTCTCTTTTTGTTGACTATATGATTCACAACAAAATATAAGAAGAGGCAAGTCTATGTTCATGTAAAAAAATATCCATATGTCTGTAGAAAATCCTCTTTGCATACTGAGAATGAGATATCTAAAGTTACGCATGTCTTCATATTTATTCTCTAGTCTTTGGTAGATAAAAACTCCTCCCATCAGTTGTCAAATATTCATAAATTTATGGTTATTTTCTATATTTTGTTTCTCGTAAAGGTTTTTTTTTTTAATCAGAGTTATATACAAACTACTTTCGGCAAAAGAAAGGGATAAATTCAACATTTTATGATAGGTTTCAGAAAATTTTAATTTAATATTTATTGAGTTACTTATTCAGAACCAGTTCCATATATTCGAATACTGATTCCATCATTAGGCATTCAACACCATGTAAAAACTGTTGAAAAAAGACAGCATATACACACACACATATATATATATATATATATATATATATATATATATATATATATATATATATATATATATATATATATATATATATATATATATATATTTATATATTATATATATATATTTATATATATTTATATATATATATACATATATTTCTATATATATATATTTCTATATATTTTATATATATTATATATATATATATATATATATATATATATATATATATATATATATATATATATATATATATATGTATTAGATAAGAGTTTTGTAGGAAAGATGTATATTTCGGCAGCAGGTTTTTCATTAACACATGTTTCCTTGAATAGTTTAGACATGTTCTCTCTGCTTATTTACGATGAGATCCTTTGATACTCGCGGATAATTTTCTGTTTTCGTTATTTTCGTTATTTAAAGTCCCCGTGTTGATACATATTTCTTTTATTTGCAAGTACTTTTGACCTATCAATATCATCATCAGGGCATTGTTTATTACAAAATAAATATTGTAGTATTGATTATTTTTAAAGACAAATTATTGAGTTATCTGAAAGTTATTTTTTTTTACAAATGGCATGAGGAATGCTGCATCAGTTCGTGACCGCTGAAACTGTTCAAAGGGAGGTAACTAAGCCTGGTTTGGAAAGTCTTTCTACGACATTGAGAGTAAAGAGAGAAACTATTAGTTCAAACCGTAAATAAAAATTAGTTTAAGCATGAAACAGACTGTCGACACCCGGCGTTGAACTAAATGTCCAGTTTATATATAACGCAGTCGCCAGATCATAAGATGATGATGTCAGCAAAGAGGGGGTGTTTGCAGGTAAGGACGAAAGGTTTAATCTTTGCATGAGCGAGAAACTATAAATCCTAGATGGTATTGTATATGGTAGAATGTTCAACCAAAATCAGGAGCTCGTAGCATCCTAAAAGTATGTTAACAAGTATCTGATGAAAAAAAACAATGGTTTCGGATGTAAAACATATTTATATATAATCCATAATTATATGAATAAACATTGTATACGAGCATATAGAAAAAACAAACAAACACATACACACACACACACACACATATATATATATATATATATATATATATATATATATATATATATATATATAGAGAGAGAGAGAGAGAGAGAGAGAGGGAGAGAGTTTATGTGTGCATGAGAGACAGAGAGAGAGATAGAGGAATATATTATGAGAGAGAGGGATGTTGTAGAGCATCACCGTCAATAATTCTTCTTAAAATTTCGGAAATGTACTAAGACTATTTTTGGAAGAGAAGACAGCAAATAAATGTCTCCTGTCCCCACATCTGTTATGGGCACCAACACATGACTACATTTAAATGCAGACACTTGTCTCTGTGCGATGCGTGCCTTGCCCATTGAGATTTTTTAGCTGGAATTCAGGTCTTAACATCCTAGTGTGTGCAAACTAAATGTTGAGCCTTTCGGAGAAAGAGTTAAATATATAAAGTACAAGGAGAAGAAAATATCGGAAGTGAATAATAAATTGAAGTGTATCTGACACATCAGAAGAAAGGAGTGTTTTCGATCCAAAACGTTGGAAAAATAAAGAGTGAACACAAGCGTAAAGTAAATTATCAACGTCCCGTGAGAACAAAAATAAAAAGCAAATCAGTAAATAACAGAAACAAGACCAAAGCAATTCAAATATATTGTTTAAAAAGATAGGAATAAAGAGAATGCGATGACTGTAAAAAGAAAAAAAAAAAATTAAAAAAAATCAGAAAATAAAACAAAAAAAATAAGTATGAGGATGATTTATGAACCCAACGATGATAAAGAATTGTAAAGAAAGTTATCACGTAGAACACATAACAAGTTTACGAATGAAAAAAGCAGAGAACATAATTTCTAAAAGAGGTGGGCAATTTCTTGAGAGATGAGTCGGAATTTACTCTACCATTAATGCCGAGTGGGTAACTCATAGCAAAAGATTTTTTTTCCAAAAGCTAAGGAATGTCATATAAACCAACCAAATTTCGTTAGAAACAACGCATACTTAAATGTTATATAATATTAATCCTCCTACATCGCAGTGAAGATTGGAAAATCTCCTCAATGATAAAGAAGTGACTTGGAGCAATAGAATAGATTTGTAGCAACAGAACAGACTTAAAGAAACGGAAGAGTCTTGAAGCAACAGAAGAGTCTTGAAGCAAAGGAAAGACTTGAGGCCGCATAAATTTGGTACTACAGAAAGTTGCTGAAAATATCATAGGCAGGAAAAGACATTTTTATTTAACATCAGAACTAGTTGAAATTTCTAAGGTGCATGCTGTGAATAGAAAGCTTAGAAATTTTGACACACACAGGATATCTTGAAGGAATGCTGATCAGATGAAAGCAGCACGTCTTCTATACAATGAGCTCATGTAAATTGTTGGCAGAATAGCGTTTAGGAGAGACAGCAAGAATAAAATTAAATAAAATCTACAAATAACACGAAGTCGTGGAGAGCATTGATCTTTAGCGTCCTGAAAGGACATTTCACGCAGAAGAAAAAGTCAAATTTCCTGGTTATTGAAGCAGGTTTCGGAATATAAATGTCTAATAACTACAAGTATTTTTAGTTATGTTAGTAGATTGCAAGCAGTTTTATTTGTTTATGTGTGCGAAAGTACATTTTAGTACTTAGTGAATTTTGTATTTTTCCTTTATCAGATTTTGAGAGAGGTTTTTTTTTTATTTTTTAAATTGGTTTAAATATACAGTAATAAACTGAAAAGTAGTTAATTCTTTAAATTTTCCATCAATAGATAATCATTACTTACCATCTCCGGTCAAACACTGGACACTAAAAAAATTATTTTTAACACTTAACACGATTTTTCTAAATAAAATCTGTGAGCATATTTATCCGATAAAATCAGAAACTCTAAAAAAAAATGCCCGAAAAAAAAATTAATTCTATATACCGGGTGCGAAGAATGAATTTTGTCATTTCATATTTTTAATTTCGTATATGCGCGTTGTTAGTTTTTGATTTTGTCGACTACACTGCATGGTAGAGTCAGTTGGACATAGTCTGGGAGAAAAAAGAGCACCATGTGAGAATTCACTCCGCCAGAAATTTGGAAAATGCTATAATGCTTGGCATTCGCTCCGGAATATGTACATTTCAGAGTGTTTGGGTGTCATTCTGGGAACATTTTAGAGGAGTCTGAAAGAGTTAGATGAGACTAATCGTGATTACGAAGATGTTGGAATGATCACTAATAATAGTGGCGATATCAAAACGCGAGAAAACCTGTATATCTACGTTTGAAGTAATAAAGATATGTCGGATTCAAAAATAAAAGCCATTAATTCTTTAGAAATCTGTGACTTTTCGTGTGCGTGTGTAACAATTTAAATTGAGCATTTTATAATCGGCGTTATTAAAACTGTGGCAGTATTAACAGAGGATTTCGAAAGAGCATAGTTGATATTTAGTTAGTGTGTATGGAAAGATTTGCTAAGATGCTAAACATAAGTTGAATAAAGAGAGCGATGAGATAAAGAATGACTATTGAATATGAAGAACTGAAATTCGATATGATCAAGAGTAGAAGAAAAAGGTTTCAGATATTTGAAATATGTTGGTTACTGAGAGCGTAACACAGAGATACAAACATAACGAAATAAAGAATAAACCATAAAGGAATTACTTGCACGCAGAGTAAAAACAATTAACTGATAATAATACGACGCTGAGATGGAGTCATTGATAACGATTAAAAATGTTAGGCATAAAAGATTTTTTTTAATCCAATATCAAGAGGCAAGTAATAATAATAAGGATGATGATGATGATGATAACAATAATGCCCTTACTATACAATAATAATAATAAAAGAGAAAATGGTCAGGTCTAATAATATCCTCAATAGTAGAGTAAAATCGATAATATTGTTTTCTTTATTCAAAAGCAAAGAAAAAGAAATAGAAGCAACAACGATAATGATATTAAAAATGGTATTAGTTATATTATTGTTAGTAGTAATGCCTTGTTTGTATCGTTAGTAAAGTATAGTAAGGGTATTGAGTGGACAAATGATGTTTGATAATGGTACCTTGCATCAAAACCTAAATATGATAATGGTGTACACACAACTAACAGAACGTAATAGAATTCCTACCAGTATTGAAAAGAGTCTAACCGGTAAATTTAGGTACTTTCACTTAGTACAAGATGGAGGTTTGCAATGACGCCATTCTCGAGTAAGTGGCGGCATCGAAAAACCTTTTGATGTCTATGTTGAGAACAAAGAATAAAGGAAGAATATAGCAAAAGAAGCTGTACGCCGGCGAAGCAATTCCGATTTATGTCCAGTTCCTGTATGACACAAAGACTAGTAAGAAAAAAGTCATGAGATTTGTTGGTGAAAGGAGACTTAGAACTCTGTATAAAGATCCTTCGAATAGATTGCCGAGACTAATCCCTGACAATTAATTATATCTGTAAGAATGTCTACTACCAATCGGACAAGATCAGGCTTAATAGAAAGGAAGTGGGAAATATCACCCGTATCATTAGTGGAATGTTTACGCCAAAAGAATACAATAATCACCGTGATAAAACGGCCTCTCATTTACATCAGGGTTTGGGTATGAAATATAGATTGGAACGTGACTGGAATACTAAGGCCATAAACCAGGGAAGGTGATCGAAATTTTCTTTTCCGGATTTCTAATCAAAAGGCTTTGTACGTGTATTATAAATAAGAACAAATGTTTAACTGTCGGGAAAAATAACATATTCCAGAAAGTTTAAAGGATAGTGAATTATATGCATGGTCCAAAATATAAACTGTGTGAAAACGAATTTAAATGACTACCCCAGCACTACATTTTTCTAAAAGTTATTCATTTAGATAGTAAGCACTTTTTAGTTTGCTTTGTTGATGTCCATGTCAAAACGATATAACAATATTCATGTATGTATAGATAGCTTCGTCATCTACAATGTCATCGTCTTGTAGAAAGTCAATTTTTCATCTTCCTTAGTGTGTACTTTTTAAAAATATAATTTTAATCTTTAATTAGAAAATATTTTCAATCTATCTTGTTGCGTTTTTGTGTAGACATATTCATGTGTGGGCTATAAACACGTTTGTATTTCAACGAGCAATATGAGTTCAGCATCAAAATAATTATATCTTTTCATGTAAAATCTACTCCAACAATTGCACATGTTCATGGGAGACTTAACCAAGATGAACAAAGACGAACTGCATCGTTCAATAATGACTCCCAGAAAGGGATACTTTCATGGAACTACAAATCTATAACTTGCCTTTTTATGATTAGGAAAATCGTAACGTGATATTTTATTGTTATTCCCTGATTAAAAGGTCTAAGATCCAGACGGTTACTAAATACGTTTTTGAAGGTAGATGACGGCTGTCTCTAGACAAGAAGTCGTTAAGATTGTAGATATCAAGGAAGGATCCACCAGATAGTCTTTTCTACAAGGTATACGTTCTTAGAAAGAAACTATCTGAAAAGTACTTCCTGCCAACGAATGGAATGCAATGGGAGTTAGGAGGATTGAACTCCGTGCATTGTAGCTGTAAATGATCTGAACTGGTGGAACTAAGGATTGTTCCATTGTCATCTAAATAGCGATAGAGCAGAGAAATTTTGAGATGTTTCATTTGTGGAAACAGGTTCTAGGATTGAAAATGATTCATCACGCATAATGTCACGTAGACCATTTTCAACTCTGACAATTCGGAAATATTGAAAGTTGAGCAACTGAAACCCAGATTATGGAATTTTTATCTGATCTGAAATATATTTATAAATGTCTACAGACCAGTTTTCAAGCCTCTTGCTGCTAAGGAAATATTCCGCTCAAGAAAAAGAACAGAACCGAGAGAGAATTAATATATATATATATATATATATATATATATATATATATATATATATATGTAATTGATATATCGAAGAATATAATTGATATATCGAAGAAAAATTCTTAAAATTCTTCTAAAAAGCAGAAAAAATTGCGTTAAATAATTAGTAAAAAAAAAAAAGCTAACGATCTGCTCCGGATATACATTTTATACGCAAATACCAGACAGTTTAGGTCGTTAGTTCTATAATATACTGATATCTGGAGAGTTGATCTAACTTTAGGAAGCAATCCGTTTTGACTGTCAGGATAAAACATGCATTTGACCAGGATATTCTCTATCAGATTGATTTGTTTCCTTGCAATAATACACATTAATTTATATTGCGGCCGTTTATTGGAAGGTATAATTTATTAAATTGGCCACAAAATTTAAAAGCGACTTATATATATATATATATATATATATATATATATATATATATATATATATATATATATATGAATTTTGAATTTTCTCTTTAAATATCTGGGATGAGGTGACAACATTATTTACATTCAGATTAGTATCTTCTGTGTTGTTATTGTTGTCAAACCGTTTCTGCTGCTGACTTCTTAATGGATTTTGGAACTGCACCTTTTATTTAATCTACTGTTGTAGATTGTTCTCATTCCGCTGTACATGGTTCATGTGAAATTTAGTATAACGGATGATGAATTTGGCTATAGAATAGGCGACACTACTTGAAATTTTTTTCTCACGACACAAGACACTACGAAACAAAAAATTTACCGTAAGAACCTCGTGTTATGCCCTCAAATGGTATCTTCAGATTGAGATTATCAAACATGTCAAGCTTGAGGTCTAACTCGTTAAACACTTTATAAACTCTCAACTGCACACAACCATTTTCCATACTAATGATATAAATCGTCTTGAATGAATGATTCCTGTAGGTATTAACGACGTCCGTCCTTCTTTGAAGCTTGTAAGCTGGTGTTACATAATTACAAAAGAAAAACTGTATAAAATTCCAGAAAGATCCTTCGTCTGAACAAAATCCACTACTAAAATGTATAGAACATGCAACTCAAAGAGAAAAAATTTTGCAGGCAAGATGCTAAATTTCCACACTATTTCCAGAAAAATATCAGGAAGGAGGACCTCATTAATAACGGAAGAAGAAATAAAAATGGAACTGAAAAAACTTTTTGCTGAAAATTGTTTTAATTGAAATGTTTTCATAAATGTCTACAGACAGTTGCAGTTGCTAATAGACAACTGAATGCCAAATAGTTCCATACAAGGAAACGACTAACCATTATCATGTCTAAGAATATCATGTTTTGTGCGGCTGAAATGTTACGGAAAGTGTTTCCGCTGTGTCTAAGTTTATCTTAATCGACCAATGGACTGAACCAACAATTAATAAAACAACAAATTCACCAGTTTAAATAGCTAAAATTTAAGGAAATATTGGGATTTACGTGGCAAAGAAAGACTCTATATTTCTGAGATGATGTACTATTGTCCTCATCTTTGTCGCCATATTTATTACAGCGTTTCGGCTGTTGTAGAACAGCCTTCCCCACTGAGCGAAAATTAAGGGTTCAGTTCGACATTCGCCGGAGCGTACAAGGACCGAAACGTTGTAATAAATATGGCGACAAAGATGAGGACAATACTCCGTATAATGTAAATAAAAAAAGACTATCTTCATATTTCTATAGAAAATTACGATGTCCTCACTTATATTCGTTGCAGTTTATTTTAGAAATAACTGGTCTAACATTGCATTTCCTGCGTAAAACGCTGCCCACAGAAGGAGAGCGGTAAAAAGGATCGCTTTCTACTTATAACACCAGCTAACACGCATAGATAGTGATACAGGCACGTTCCAAGGTGTGATGACCTTTATGAGGAGCATACTCCAAAGGGAAAACTAACCTGCGAACATAGTACGAAAAGCAAACACCGGCAAGCGAACGTGCATAGAAAACACTTTTAAATATAACAAATGTGACTACAACTACTTGAGCACATATCATCGACGTGGAGGAAATGATAACCGGATTACATAGACAGTATGCAAAATGACCCTATATTACGAAAATATATGATAAAATTAAATAGGATCTACAAGGGAACATGAGCAATGATTACATAGCGTTTCGATCAAACATTACACTTCATCGCAATTTCGCAGACCATTATAGTCGTATGATCACCATATATACTGCAGTCATAATCACAATGAAGTGCCTAGCGTACTAACAATAGAAAACCTTTTCTGACTGCTATCAACATAGCTGATGTTAAACTCCAGGAAAGCAACACTATTTTACTTCTTGGCTTCACGTTTTCTATTGGCATGGAGTAGAGAGACTATACTGAATTAATTTCTTCTTTTCTTGTATGAAAACTTTGGTCACTATGACGTGCAAGAAAATTTTTCTCGACAGAATCGATCTTGCAAAATTATAAATACACCATTGATACGTTCATTGAATAATTTCCCATATTTGTTCTGGTGCTCCTGCTGTACATCTCGAAATTCTTGACAGAATACAAAGAAGAATCTGTTATATAATCGATCCTGATCTGGCACCTCGGCTTCAGTCACTTTCACACTGACTTGACATTGCTTTCCTCTGTCTTTTCTACAAATATTTTCATGGCAAGTGCTCTGATGACGGTTTTTTTCCTGCTGCCTCGACTATATGCATTTAAGCGTGCTACTAGAATGGCAGCTAGGTCCCACCGTTTTACTGTTAAAATATCTAGATGCAATCACAACTTCTATTCTAACAGTTTCTTTTCTTGCACCTCCCACCCTTGGAACATTTTTCCGATTTCTTGCTTAACTGATAACTAAAAATCTTCAACAATTTAAATTCAACGTCAATTGCCATCACCTGTCTTCTTGAAGCCTGCTCCTTTTTAGGTCTTTCTTCAATCCTCTCCATTCTCAGTTGTCTCATTCTTATATACTTTCTAGGGACATACCCGCTTGTTTGGGGTGAAATTCTATATAAATATATATAGAGAGAGATTTTTCTTAAGGCCGGTTTTGATTTCAGAGTGATTCATGTGTTAGACTGTCGTTATCTGAAAAGAAAAGTGGGTACATTTTTTTTTCTTCTAGTTGACCTCTTACTAGAGAGAGTAGAAATGACGTCAACTCTTCGCTAGTGGTAATTTGGCAAATAGGGAAATAACGATCTCACCTCTAATTCGAACTCAACTCGTAGAATTTCCTTTCCGCGTCGCTAACCTTTACACTACTTATAAGTCGATGAAACCAATAACACTTTCAATAATTATGATACGCTGGCTTACGATCAAAATGCATCTGCACGGCGTAACACGATAAAGCACATATGCACGTGTCGGTTATATGACATTATTCTTCTCTATGAAGCATCGTCAATTAACTTCTCCATCATTTCTTATATCTATATGTGTGATATAATATTGCAAATGGAGAATTACGTTCAGCACAGGATATAAAGGTTGCTTCGAATAAACCATCTGGAACGATTATGATTTTAGTTAAAAATCCACCCTAGGCATCCTCATTACAACAAAAATTTATTTTATTTTATTAAATATTTAGGAAATGAATACACATTTTTTTTAATTTAGGCTGCGAAAATTTTAGCAAATAATTATTTCCTTACTGAATATTAAAAAAGATTACTTTTTTTTAAAATTATTAATGATTCAAGACATCCTTTTTATTCTAGTCACATTATATTTTGAAACTCACATACAACTATAAACAAGTGATGGAAAGAACACGGTAAGAAATCTAAATGACAGATGGTCTGCTGAGCTAAAGGCGAAATATGTTCTTAAATAAAGAGGTCGATTTAAATAAATGAAATATTATAATACCGAAAAGTCAAACGTCGCGGGAAAATGGCGTTTCAAGAAAAAGGTAGAAGCCACGGTGTTAGCTAGATTGAAATTCCATTATAGGAATTGTTATGAATAATTAAGATAATTCTCTCCTTGTTTTATTACTCTCCTCATTGAGAGAGCTATTTCTGTTTACTGGAACTATAAAAGGACACTATACGCGAAACTTGTATTCTCAGTTGAATAAAGCTTTCTTAAAACCTACACCTGCGTACCCTTGTCATTTCAGAAAGGTGAACCGATTCAAAAAACAGTTATACATATAAAGTATGCCAATAATATTTAAACAGATAATTAGATTTTAGGGGGAATAGTGAAAGAGAAACGGTAAAAAGAATGGAAAAGCAGAGACAATCAACGCTTATAATTTATAAATAGGCAAAGAAAGTTGAAAATCTTCATTTGAAATTGAAGAGTTCTCTCCCTCTCCCTTTCCCTCTCCCTCTCTCCCTCTCTCCCTCTCTCTCTCTCTCTTTCTCTCTCTATCCCTCTCTCTCTACGTGGCATATCCCTCTAGAACATGGGCGATTATTTTTTGCTGTTTTTTAATCATTTCACTCCAAGCAAGGCGATAATGCCACTAAGACGCAAAAGGTTATTAGGAGTGGAAAAGATTAATGAGTAGAAAGGGCAATATAAAAATATAATTCACGAAGAGAGAAGATTGACGTTGTCATTAAATGTTTCAAGAAACCGAAAGAATATTCCACATGTAAGATGTGCGATAAAACAAACTATTGGTACAGAACCTTCAGCTATATATAGTATAAAAATAAGATCTAGTAGAACACTTAATTTCACGCAGTAGAGGTACCATGGAGTGTCACGCATCATAATATATATTATGAAAGTATTTATCGAAAAAACAAAAGAAGCCACGGCGCAGAATTTGTAAAGTTACTAAAGTGGAGATCCCAGTTCCAGACACTTTTTGGGATTTTGTCTATAATGGCACCAAACTCGATATGGCAGCAGTTTAAAATGTAGTACAAATTATAGAGTTATAAATGTGCGAGATGGCTTCTGATGAGAGTTGTCTGGTATAACAGAGTGAATTAACATTCTGGGCAGCAGAAGTGATTGAATATAATTGGTCCATTGATTGTCAGTAGGAAACATAATATAAAGCACAATAGGTTATATATATATAATATAAAGCCCTGTAGGTTAGCATCAGCTATTCTGATGGAGGGCAGTAAAATATTTCTCTACGGTGAATGAAATGTTGTAGATTCGTTTAGGGGGTGGTAAAATTTACATGCCATTTCTTGCAGCAATTACCAAATTGGAGATCATTTCAAGAGCAGATGCCAGTTTGACTTTGTCGAACCTACCAGACTTTTAATTTAAAGCATTTCACGCCAAGCAAGCTGGGAGTGCCACTAGCACGCAGGGGGTTACAGATAGTGAGAGCAAGAGTAAACATGTTTTTTTTTTAGAAAAGGATGTAGAGAAGTTAAGGAATCAGGATGAAGCATCAGAAGATGTCGATTGACATTACATTTGAATATTTGAAAATTATAGCTATCAGGGAGGCGAGTAGGAGGAAGGGATCTCTACTGTCGGGAAGTGCGACAGAAGAAGCTATTGGAGTACAAGAGACGGTTGCATTTAACTGTTTCGACACCGAAAGTGTTGGACCGAAATGTCAAACTAGATGTCCGCTTAAATTCATGCAGTTTAGGTACCAGTGAAAGTAGCTCGTCGGGACAGTTGCTATGAAAATATTTTTAAAAAAGACAGTGGGAAGCCACATCACGTCTGTGAAAAAGTGATTGTAGACGAGATGCCAGATCAGTGCATATCCATCTCTGGATATTATGGAGGAACTTGAGATATACAACGGGGCACTATACCATATATGGCAACATTATTCAATGCAAAAACGAATGGTTGATTTGTAGATTTGAAGGATGGCCTGAGGCGAAAAAAGGACCTTCAGGTGCGATAAAGAGAACAAACTTTCCTTGAATTATTCTTAACACCGTAGGGAATAGATTTTTTTATCAGTATAAATAACCAGTTGGGAACTGATGACATCGTAAAGGTCGTTGATGAAGAAAAGAAGCAATATATGTAAAACGATAGATTTCAACATTAATATGAAATGATCGAGAATCGTGACCGTTTTTCTTAAACGATTTAAGAACGAATGGATGAAGTCAAATATTCGATCAGAGACACCGTAGTCCTTTATCATATGAAAATATCTAAGTCGTAACAGGTAAAACATCGACAGTTTACCTAGAGAAATGAAAGCCATATTCTTTACCTGAAAGAAGGACGACGGATGTCTAGTCAGTCAGTTATGTGTCATGCGTGATACATGCTTAGGCGATCATGCATCTTTCGATGCATGACTGTCGAGGTATACTTTTTTTCCCACAGTAGGTTGCCATTTTTTCTGCGGTAGACCAGTTGCCATCCAAGGATATAGGACCCGCTCTGTCCTGCTATTTATCCAAAGCTAGTGGAGAAGAAGTGGTATCATACCTTTTCCAAGGGTATTAGCACGTAAGTGAATGCAGTGGATTCGATGGAATTCGAACTAAGCTCTCCGATTCCTCAATCCTCAATCTATTATTCCCCGTTGCCTCCACCAAAGTCTAGTACTTTGCCAAAAAGAGCAGTAAAAAACTAATACGGCAGTAATTCAAAGGATCAGAATGATCTCCAGAGTTCAAAAATGTTATCCATTTTCTTAGCAGCCCGCTTTTGGATCATAGTTTGTGTGGGATTTATTCTTTCATTTTATTTTTAAAATTGCCAAACAGGTTACGTCCTACATTCTTTCGTTTTGCTTTTGATTCTTCAAATTAAAATCTCCACGCTTCAATGTCAAGTTTTGAGTTAAATGTATTATGTGAATATGAAAAAGGTGGCGGCAGTAAATCTTACTATACCATTATAAAAACTAGCGGACATTGATAGATAGATAGATAGATAGATAGATAGATAGATAGATAGATAGATAGAAAGAAGACGTTACGAAAATGCATATTTTTAACAAAATTGTAATAAAACAGAACGTATGGTCATCATTAAGCGAGACAGCCCCAGCGGTAAACTTTGAATAGGAGGCGTCAGAATAGAGACGGTACATAAATTTAATTTTTTTTTAAACTGAGTAGTCTTGGAACAGACGAGAAAATATATAACAGAGAGATTCGAAGTTTTATTGGAAGAAGCAAAAAAGCCTTCCAGACACTAAAAACATATTAAAACTTTTCAATCTAAAAAACGCAAGAAAAAAAAGTGTTTTAGTGCGTCATGTTCTTTATCCCCAGTATGGCAGTAAATTCTTTACAATTTCTTCACAGATGAAGGGATTAGTTGTGATAGATTTGTGGCTATACGTGATAATGCGTGGAATACCATGACAGGACGTATGTGTGAAGAGGAAGTTTCAAGGAAAATAGGAATTAAAAGGGCATTAATACTTAATATTAGTGTTGACAGTTGAAATTCAGGGGATTACATAATGATAAAAGAGAGTTTGTTTTTTTTTAGAATTTTGCACACACGGTATTCAATGAAGATAGAAGTGGCTCAGTGAAACAGCAATAATTTTACTAACTTCTTTCTGTGAAGGAATAAAAGGGCAAAGAGACAGAAGGATAGCCAAATGTTGCTTAAAATTATAGAGGCGGGATGTTGTAGAGAGCCATGATCTCCTACATCCCGAATGGATACGCTACATGAAGTAGGGAAAGGAAAAACCTAAAATATGCATATCAAGTATGTAAAACAAATGATAAAACGTCATCTGTCTAAATGTGTTAGAAAACTGTAAAAATTAAACACAACGAAATTGGAAAAAAAAACTGGATCGTATTTATGAGAACTACTAGCATCGAAAGCAAACAAATATTTCCAGATTAGGAAAGGAATACGAAAGTTAAAACGAATCAGAAGTTAAAGGATTATTATTGTAAGGAAAACAGTTAACTTTTTTAAAATGATATCTAAATAGTATGGAGAATAGGAGTGAAAATATGAGAAAACAAAGCAAGACACAATAAGTGAACGAATTAAGAGAAAGTACATTTAAAAGAATCCACTTATTATTCACTTACATTAATCCCCTGCTTAAGCGATATCTGATAATATCAAAGATCTACTGATAACTTTTGAGTCGAGATGTTATTTATATGAAGAATATATACTGAATGACCTTTTGAATAAGTCGGTTAAGCATCCTTTTAAACATTTATACGTCAAAACCTAGACTATTTATTTATTCGTACTTATGCTTGCGGGTCATGATAATTCACATTTTAATAGGATTCTCTTTCATTTGATCATTTACATAGAAAGAGACAAAAAATGAAGTCTAGCATAAAGATGTATCATCATTATTAACAATAACAATAGCCAGAATAAATAGAATTATAATTGTCATTGTTTTTTTTCTTTTATAAACTGCGACATATTTCCCCATTTGCATCGTCTTTTAGAGGAAATGAAGAACTGAAGGAATGACAGTGATTTCAATGTTTTAATAGCACTAATACAAATAGTATTATATATAAACACGAGTAAAGTTTCTCTTGATTCCTGTCCATTTACAGTCAATTTATTCCCAATGTTCAATGTGGATTACAAGCCAAATATTCTAAACAAATCTTAGATGAAATCCATCAAAATTCCGGCGTTAAATCTTGAAGTCTTACTCTACAACTATAAACATAATTTGTAATTTTTAAACAGATTAATAAGTGTCAGATTAATAATTTACCACTAAAGACAAAACGGTTTACCGTTAAACCAAAGCAAAATTGCAACAATGAGATTGCCTTTGTAAATGATTATAATCGATCATCAACTTGCTTTTTACACTTAAATCATAGCTATCATTTCAGCTAAAACAAGTATAGTACCTTAATTGTATCAGCAGCAGCCCTGGGGGTATAAAAACAACACGAAAACTTAAAAGAATGGCGGAAATTACTGCCCGTGGGTTGGATTCAGCCGTAGAGGACTGATACCCATTGAGTTAACTAAACTTATTAGACTTGCGAGTCATGACCAGAGATTGAAGCAGGACTGCATCAGTCCTGTTCGACACCAAAATTTACTTGAAAATTCGGTCCAAGTTCAGATCAAATTCTACCCCTTACCAGTAGTTTGACCGAAAACGCATTCAGCCAGGCTATTTTGTGCTTCGGTCTGCGCAGGAATAACATAAAATAAGAACAAAAGAAATAATTTTAGGTTCAATTCAAAATTATTTGATCATATGGCTGTTTTGAAATTAATATTCTTTTTTCTTTCTATTCTTAAAATATTGTAAATAAATTATATAGTAATTGGCTCGCTAGTCGACACGAGTCAAATCATGACTTGGCTTTAACTTAACTTACATCATTTTTTTTTATTGTTAAATTTGACTTGCTTCGGTCTGAGTCGAGTCTTGCGTATCAGCGCCTGTGAGTGATCATAGAAAATTGTGAATTTCAAGCCAGCTGTTGTGCATGAATTTCAGTATGAATATTTTACTTTGACCCTCGTCTTTATTTAAAAGTTTAATTTATTGTAATATGAGAGACGACGCTTTCTATGACAATAAATGGCCTTCTGTTTCACACTCGCATAACTTTTGTTCTGATTCACGCTACCTAATTTTCATCACCAACTGGATGTCAAAAATATGGCAGAAAAAAAAACAATTATAAATACGTTGTGTACGAAGGGCTCCACAGACTTTCCGTTCGTACAACATAATAATAACAATAATAATAATATACACAATTTATCGCCAAGTTATTAGGCATAACCAACGGGTATTATAAGAATTTTGATATGAGAGACGAGACTTTCGCATGCAATAAAAGGCCTGCCATTAAAAAATCGAATTATTCAGATGTAAAATTGGTAAAAAAAAATCGAATTATTCCTTTTAAACAATAATTAATTTGTTTAAACATATATGAAATTAGCCTCTATTTATTTGCATAATTTTGCTCTGTATTCTTGAAATCCGGCTCTTTTTTGTTGTACAAAACTGTAATAGTTTTATTTTTACTAGTAATTTTATTCGTCGATGACGATAAATATAAAACGAAAGATGCTGAATGCTGAATCGTTCAAGTTACTTGAAAATTACATTGCTTCTTCATCGAGAACATTGGGACCTCGGTTTGTTTCATATGTCTAGAAAGCATTGCTGTGAATAAGGTAGCAAATATTCGGTGACATTACGAGACAAACCACTCTGAAATTTTTGAGAATTTACTGGAAGACCAAAGAAAGATGAAGTTGAGCAGTTGAAGTCTAGGTTTCAAAAACAAACGTCACCTTTTCGCCTTATACAAGTGCCAGCCATGAAGTCTCAAAAGGCATCGCCGAAGAGATTAAACATTTTACAGAAATTTATATTTTTAAAGAACGGTTACTGACAGTGTTGGATATTGTTTGTCCAGGGAAACTATCAGCCTGTCCCCGAGAACGATTACAGGATGGGTTGAAGAAATATCAGCAAATCAGCAGATCTTGATATTCAATTAATCAACAACTGCAGTAAATAATAATATGTTTTAATTTTAGTCGATGAAAGTAAAGACTTACGTGACACTGCATAACGTGCAGTCTTGGTGCGAGGAGTGACTTCAACTTTTCATATCTTGGAAGAATGTATTCATTTAATTCCTACGAAGGAATCAGGCATATTTGAAGCTTTGTTGAATATGATATCAGAAACGAAGTTTGATTTTCGAAGCTAATTGCCATCACAACTGATGATGCCCCAACAATAGTAGAACAAAAAAGTCTCTGTTGCATTACTTCAAGAACATATGAAAAACCTTGGAATCACACATAAACTTTTTTAAAATTCATTATGTTATCCATCAAGACATTGTTTTCAATGTCTTTGAAATTTAACAATATCATGGGTATTGTTGTGAATGCCGTGTATCTTATTCTATCTCGTTGATTAAATTATCATATATTTAAACAGTTTTTCGTAGATACTGAGGTAGAATATGGTGACCTTAATTCTGCGATATGCGGTGGCGTAGCCGAGGATCAATGCTAAAAAGAGAATTTGCATTACACAAAAATTTACCGATATTTCTCAAAGGCAAACGCGTGGTTAGTTCACATTTTCGAATCGTGATAGGCTTTCAATTTTAGTAATTACTTTTGATATTGTGACTCATTTAATACAATAATTTACACTCAGCTCTTAAATGAAAGGTATAAACATATAGTTGCCTCTAAAAAAAATCTACAGTTGTGGGAACATCAACTTCGATATTATGCGCATTTTCTCATTTCTTTATCGAAGGAACCAACATAATTCAGGGGTATTTTTGAATATAATCCAGGATTTGATAATTATTTTCTGCAGTCAAATCATTTTAAATTAAACCATTTGATGTCGACGGGGAGACAGTATCAAAATGTTTTCATGTGGAATTGCTTGATATGCAGTGTGACGACTTATTGAGATGAAAATTTAATTCTAAAGATGTTTCACTGATTGTTTCTATGCAAAATATTTTTTCCAAGTGGGAAGTATACCATCTTAGTGAATCATGCAAAAAAGAAGCACTTATCAGTGTGAGCAATTATGTTCCAAATTGAAGCAAAAGAATAATTTGGGAAGAAGATTAACTGATAATCATCTTGATAATATCTTGCTCTTGGCATCAACAAGTTTGAAGCTTAATATTGAGAAACTTTCACAGAACAAAAAAGAATCAGGTTTCCTATTATTTTTTCCTTGCGATGTATTTCTAAGTTTTTTTAAACAAATGATTCCAACGGTGTCTTAAATTGAATAAATGATGTTTTTCGATTACTACATTCATCTGTGGTTTACACAAATTATTTGTAAGTATAGTCAACACTAGTGATTATATTATAGCATAGATAAAATTTCATAATTATTCTCCTATGGCCTTCGTCCGGCCCACTATCCATCATTAACATTCTCCCTGGGTTTGAGGTAAAGAAGTTGACGACCTCTGCCTTGAATTAATTCTCTTCTGGTTTTCCTTCTTACGAACCGATCGACATGAACTTTTTACGTTGAATTAAAGAGGGCTGTGGACGATTCACGCTAAAACACACCATCACAAGCATGCCACACTCAAATACATTCATTAACAATTCATGTTGAATATTCAATTTATTTCTGTGAAAAGAAAATCTTATCTTAAACTTTCTTCTTGCTAATTTTGTTTAACAAATTATATCTTGCATTGTAAATCAATCATTCTCTGTTATTTTGTGCATGTACTCTTTATACCTACCAGTATTTCATGTATGGTAAAATATTCACGTAAGAAAACTTACACATTATTCTTGAAGTAGCCAAAACATTAACAAGGATGACAGTTGAGATAAAGGGAAAAGGACATAAAGAGTGATGGCCAGGCGGCCGGGAATTTAAAGAAACAATTTTAAAATCACAGAAAATATTTTTGTTATTACTAATAGGGCTTTACTTGCGAAGAAAGCCAGAAGATCACAAATGTCACACAAGGGAGACAAAAGAAAGTTTCTGAGGGTTTCGCTTGGTAATCCAAAGTTAACAGCCAGACAAGTTAAAACTGATTATAGATTTAACAGTCAGTTTTCAGTTGATACAATATACAGACTAACAAAAAGAAAACTGAAACCGTTGTATAGCAGCAAATATCCATAATTACCTAAAATTATTTACTATCTGAATAGAATATTGAAGTGAACACAGAACATCTAACAAGAGATGTAGACGAGGAGACATTTTCGGAATCAAAGCTTTCCTTATCCCGCATCACATGGCAAAAATGCTTCTCTTGTGGATGAATATATTCAACAATTACAAAGCTATTTACATTATTCGAACAATTGTCATCTTTGACGCCATATCCATTACAACGTTTCGGCCGTTGTACGATCCGGCATTCTTCAGTTATCAAGGACACATGTCACAGTGGATAAAAGCGTTAGTTAGATCCAGAGAACAGACACAAAGTGTGTGAGTTCAATACATGGTTAAGGCGGTGGTGAACTTGGATAGGCGAATTAACAGGAGATAACTGATAACTAACATCCACTAGACATGGCACATGGAACTAGAACAGTCTACCCAAGTGGCCGAAATAAAGGGTTCAGTTCGACCTGACCAACGCCGGAGCGTACGACGGCCGAAACGTTGTGGTATATATGGCAACAAAGATGAGGACAATAGCCCGAATAATGTAAATAGTGTTCATAATACCGCATCTCAGAAATATAGACATTTACAAGGCTTGGCAGTAAAGTGTCTTCAACTCAATATAGTTGAATCATTGTGGTGAGAACCAAAGAACAAATGCTCCAACGAAAACCTTAAATTTCTCTAAGAACTTTGGAATTACTGACAAGAAGAATGGGAAAATATTTCCAATTAGATAATCTGAACCATGACCCATTAAATGCTACATCGAATTTAAGCAATTTTTCAAACCAAAGCCAAAAATCCAAATTACTAACTCTATACTTTAACATTGTCTACTCTGTGCAAAAATAAAGATCAGTTATTGCAAAGGAATTCTTTTTGCATATATGAAAGGAAGTGAAACCTAGAATTGCGTCTTTTGACTCATTACTTTTACATGGCTTTTACTGTAATCATTGTTCCTAAAATGCTCTATCATCCAATATTGAACATAAAAAAAATGCTGAAAAACAGTATTGTTAAGCACTGTCGATTTTGTGGTACATTTAAGAAAAGTAATTAATTTAAGCACCAATATATATATATATATATATATATATATATATATATATATATATATATAATGTTCCATTCAAAATTAAAAACCCTTACGAACAAGACAGATCTTTTTAATTATATATTTCGTGCTCAAAGTTTTACATGAATGCTCTGGTTATATTTTAAATTGGTTCAGCAATGATTAATAATCAAATGATCTTCAATTTTCTAATCAAATCTCATTTCCCGATGTCCAGTCATTAATAAAATTGTTGAATACACACACACGCACGCACGCACACACATACACATACCTGCACGTATGCCACAAGATTTGCATTATAGCTTAAAATTTTGGCTTCAGACATGAATGGCGTAACCTTCCACTGAAGTTTCCAAGCAAAACCTTTTCAACTCAAGGGTCACTAACTATGCATCCTTCTTATTTTCGTGAATTCATTTGTCTCCCATATTCTTTTTTATTCATATCACCCACATCGTTCATTATTTCCATTGAAATTAGTGAATGTTTCAAAAGATAATTAGTTTTTGGCTAAATAATATTTAATATTGACTATTGGATTTTTGTATTGCTTTTATAACTCATTATGTTGGATACGAAAAACAATGTCTATTAAAACGAAAAATAGATGTTAACAATTTACATCTTTGATAAAATACAATATTCTAAACAGATACATATATTTAAAAAGAACAGACAGGATATATAGTTTCTAAACATTTGCATTGCATTTATATATATAATACTAGCAGCATGGCCCGGCGTTGACCGTTCTTGATTCAAAAATCGTACGGGTTATACAGCAAACGCTATCACTTGACTTCTTTGCCTTTAAAGGAGTGCCCTTTGCCGTGCTGATGTTGCTACATGCCTTACTTCTTACCTATCTCACACTTCAAATTTTTTTCTAAGCACTATACTAAACATTAAATCTGTTACGAAAAAAGAACTAAACAAAATGAACACTAAACGATCAGCTTTAAAAAAGGACTCGTAATTGGAAAAACCGAATGAAAAAAAAATGTTAACAACAAATACTTTTTCACATCCAGCCCAGTTCTGCGGAATCACAATCAACGTTGAGTTTAAGCAAGCGAATGAGCCAATTGGAGTAAAGTGCCATGCAGATTAAAATTTTTCCCACTGCAGCTATCGATTTTGATTTGCATGCTGGCATGCTACTTAATATTCGTTTCCGTCAGCTGTTGGCTCTCACGCTGGCCAATAGAATATTCCTGCCTATTCGTGGCAGCCAGCTATAGCCAGTACAAAATAACCGCAAACTACATGGAAACTGCCGTAGAAGCATGAAAAAATCTTTTATTTCCACTATCGATGGGAGTTGGGAAATGCAAAGTCGGCCTTGGCCTTTCCGCTAACTTGGACCATGTGTATGTAAATTTTGGTGCAAATCCGTCGGAAATTGTGGCCGTGCATTCGTTACACACACACACAAACACACGCGCACGCACACACACACACACACACACACACATCCTGCCTTTTATAGATAGAGAATAATTTAAACTACGCAGTGATTATGTTATATAAATGTATGCTTATTTAGCGTTTTAATTACATATGTATAAATGGTGGTTAGAGAAAAGTAAATTAAGTTCCCATCGTAGTAAATATGCTTCAAAGTAATATGTGACCTCTTTGAACTTATAAGATAGATTAGCTTATATGAGAAAGTTATTAGGCTAATCCGCAATATTTAAATGGGAAATCCCGCCTGTATACGTTGAGAGAACGAAGCAACCAAGTATACAATACGAGAACAGCGAGTATGGCAAAGATGGCTATACACACTAGGATTACTTGAACTTTACAGAAAGACCTAGAAGTCTTACCATGATTTAATATCGCCAGTCAAACTCTTAGCAACAATAGATACGCAGATGAGTGTCTCCTGATTGTAGACCCACAAAAACTAGATCAGGTAGCAAAGGAAAGTGAGACGAAAGTATTAACTTCTTATTTATCACTCCAAGTTAGCGGGAAGGTCAAGACCGACTTTGCATTTCCAAACTCCTATCGATAGTGAAATAAAAGATTTTTCATGCTTCTACGGCAGTTTTCATGTAGTTTGCGTCTATTTTCTACTGGCCAGAGTGAGAGCCTATATCTGGCTGCCACGAATAGGCAGGAAGATTCTATTGGCCAGCGTGAGAGCCAACAGCTGACTGGCACAAATGTTAACTACATGTTAGCATGCAAAAAATCGATAGCTGCATTCGTCACAAGTGGCATAAATTTAAATCTGCATGGCACTTTACTCTAATTGGCTCATTCACTAGCTTAAACTCAACGTTGATTCTGATTCCGCAGAACTGGGCTGGGTGTGAAAAAGTATTTGTTGTTAACATTCTTTTTTTCATTCGGTTTTTCCAATGACGAGTCCTTTTTTAAAGCTGTTCGTTTTGTGTTCATTTTGTTTAGTTCTTTTTTCGTAACAGATTTAATGTTTAGTATAGAGCTTAGAAAAAATTCGCAGTGTGAGATAGGTAAGAAGTAAGAGATGTAGCAACATCATCACGGCAAAGGTCATTCTTTTAAAGGCAAGGAAAGATAAAAATATTTTAAGTCAAGTGATAGAGATTGCTGTATGAGTCTTACGATTTTTTAATCAAGCACGGGCAACGACGGCCCATACTGCTATTACATTTATACTTCATAATCATCCTAATGATGATAAAATAATTTTTCTTTTCCGTCCCATATTTTATTAATTAGGACGTACGTTAAGCTCTTCCAATATCTCATCAATAATGGAGCATTCTGCTTATGATCGTGTGAAAAGACAGAAAAGATAAATACACATACAATATTTTGTTTTAATGAGAATATGAAAGAAAGAAAGAAAGAAAGAAGAGAAGAGAAGATAGAAGAGGTGACCATGTGCTTAATGTCTATTTCAATGGAATAGAAAAAGTTATCAATTACAGATCTTTTTAATTGTACTTCCTTACTATTTAAAATAACGAGCAGTATTCGTATTTAGGATTATCATTGCAATATTGTGCTAAAGTTGTCCAGCTCAAATATTTAAAGATGCGATAGTGTAATTGCTAAGGATTGTCCTAGATCTCACCTTATTAAATCATTATCTTAAGAATCAGGATTTGTCAGAAAATTAAAATAGAAGCGTGAAATTTCCACAGACGTTTCTAGTACGTTTTATCTGGAAAATATTTGTCTGTGTCATTTGTCTGTCTCGAGACATCTTGGATCTGCTCCCAAAGTGTTATGCCTCAGCTGCTGCTGACAGTGCAGCATCTGTCATGGCTGTGCCAGTTCACACAGGAGCAATAACATATGAAGACACTCTCGTCGATGGCGCTTTTTTTTTTTTGTCGAGCAAGCTTCTCCCTGACGGTAAGCCTTCGTTTCTCTATGCTCCAGCCCTTGATATGAATCGAGTCTCCAGCGTGGGTGATCTTTGGCGACGTCTTCCCACCTATCGATGTATATGTCCGTAGCCCTCACGTGCATTTAGACGACGTCCCTAAAATGAAGAAGAGGTCAGCATCGTGCCGTCATGCCAGTGGTCAGTTCCCCGTACCAAAGGACCTTCGGCGCAGTTGGAGGACGCCATATCGGCAGGGAAACAAGGCACGGGTGACAACTATGGCATTGGTGATCCGGTCGGAACAGCTGAGGCCAAGAATGAGTTTCAGACAGCGAAGATGAAAGGCGCTGAGACGTCGTTCCTGTCTGGAGAACATAAAATCACAGATAAAGAATGCTGCTGCTATCACTTTGTTATTTAAGTGACAACTCCGTTTAAAACTTGTATACATAGCCAAAGTATCTGTCTATATTTCTGAGATGAGGTATTATGTACATTATTTACATTATTCGGACTATTGTCCTCATTTTTGTCGCCATATTTATTACAACGTTTCGGCCGTTGTACGCTCCGGCCTTCTTCAGTTGGTCGAACTGAAGAATTTAATTTCGCTCACTGGCGTAGACTGTTCTAGTTCCACGAGTCATGTTTAATAGATGTCAGTTAGCAGTTACCTCCTGGTAATTTCCCTCTGAAAGTTCTCCACTGCCTTAACCGGGTATTGAACTCACACCCTTTCGGTCATGTCACTGGATCTAACTAACGCCTTTATCCACTATGCCATGTGTTCTTGAAGAATAAAGGGTTCAGTTCGACATTCAAACCACCTGAAGAAGGCTGGAGCGTACAACGGCTGAAACGTTGTCATAAATATGGCGACAAGAAAGAGGACAATAGTCCGAATAATGCAAATAATGTACATAGGCAAAGTATTGCCTTTTTACTACTGCATAACCTTCCTGCTCAATTCCTTCTGATATCAAACGAAATATCTCTGGTCACAAATTGAATGAGTCTAAAAGATTTATAAATCATTTCATCTGTGTTCAGCGTTCAATTCTTATATTTTAAGTTGAAGTTAAAAAAGAGTTAGTCACATGTTGGTAAAATCGTTACTGTTACGTAAGTCAGTCATATCTATGACGTATATACTTCGCTATTGTTATTGCTATAGAATAAAATTTGATAATCAAAAGATAAAGCAGAATCATTAATCAGGGATTAAATTCAACTACTGCTTACAAAAACAATTATATGCATTATCATATAATGTATGAAAATTATTTTACTTGCAATAAAATGATTTTACTATACAATTGTATCGAAAAGCAAAAAGGAAGCGACTGACTGTGTTTAGTAGTTAAGGCAAGCTTTACCGAAAAAAAAAACGGAATGTTCTATATAAAATATAAACGTATTGATAATGATTTAATTATTTACATCTACTCGATGAACGCTAAACTTTCTTTGGCTATATATTGTAAATCAGAAACTGATTGTTAGATGTTGAGAACCCACGCATACTTACAGAATATTTCATTATGTTTACAATTTTTAAGAAATCACACTATTATCTTTGTTTTTATAGTGTATTTTTTCTTTCTTTTGTATTGTCCATTTTCATACGTTCGAGCAGATCATGAATTTATTGGTTACCTTAGGGAATTAGAGGTATCTTTCGTACAAAAATACAATTTGTTTAGTGACGCAAAAGAGATTTTTATAGATACTAATGTATTTCGCGATAAGATGAGGTTATAATGTTGCATTTTCTTTGCTTTTTTTATAATTTTAGACCCTAATGTTAAAATACATTAAAAAAATAGGTGATGATTGTATGTCACGCGATAATACACCTACATTACAACTGAAAATGTTTTGGCATGACATTACAGATTTACTTAATGTATGTGTGTGTTTATTTTCTGGAAATTTTATTTTATGCTCTAATCAAGATGAGAAAATTTAAAACGTTTTTCTCTGTTCGCTGCAAATGATAGACACTTAACAACTGTATAATTATTTTATTAGAATCATAATAAACAGATCAAACATAATGGATTCAAATTACACCTTAATATGTTTTCAATTCTTCTTTTCTATGTCTCATGACTCTTAAGGACTTGGATTATGTTTTGGCTATCTCCCATAATCCCTTTTCACCCCTCATTTAAACAAATTCATTAGGTAGGTTCTGTTATACTTTCTTTTTCCCTCTTTTATTGAACATCCTGGTTATGACGATAAACTACATCCGCGCCCAGGGTACGACGATAAACTACATCCGCGCCCACGGTACGACGATAAACTACGTCCGCGCCCAGGGTACGAGGATAAACTACGTCCAACAGCAAGGCCTCTGACCAGGAGGCTTTGAGGAGTGTGGAACCACCTCTTAATTGCTGGTGTTCACAGGTCCACTCTGACCCCGGGTGTTAGCGCCTGTTAGGGTTCTAGGTATGGGCAAATAGTTAACCCTGAAACTGAGTTAAAAAGCATTATGAAAGTGTAAAAAGAGATTTTAATACCAGAAATACATTGTAAAAAATTATTACCAGAAATAACTTTTTAAAGGAAAAAATACTGTTACCAGCAATAAGTTTTTGAAAAAAAAATATTACCAGGAATACGTTTTTGAAAATAACACTACCAGCTATAGAATTTTGAAGAAAAAATATTACCAGAAATAGATTTTTGACAAAACCAAAATATTACCAGAAAAAAAAAGTTTTCGGCATTAAATGACCCATTGAGAGTGATATGCCGCAAACCAAACCAAACCAAACCAAACCAAACCAAGCCAAACGAAACCAAACCAAACCGAGCCCTCTTGTATCGAATATGTCCTGTGAGAGTCAAATTCTCGTAGCCCACTTTCGAACCTTTCAAAATGCAATTATCTCTTACGAATTCTATATAGATATAAGTGTTCTTTTTATTCCGTTTTCCTTAAGACTTCGTCGTGATCCACATATTCAGTCCATCGAGTTCTCATCATTCTTCCTTAGAGCCATATTTTTGTTGCCCCAAATTTCAATCTCATGTGTGAGACGCCTTTCCAGAATTCACTGTCATATACGAGGAACGGTATTACACAATAGCTAATTTCATTCATTCTTTCTAAAGAAAATTTACCATTTCATAATACTTTGCTTGTCTCTTGGAAATCATCTTTAGCGATTCCGGATTTTGTCGTCATATATCCCGTCCTTTGTTAAAACACTGCCGAGATATTTACATTTTCGTACTTGCTTCTTTTGACGAATGCAATCAGAATTGAAAACATTAAATGATGTTATGGATATCTCTCCTGACAAGATGTACGCATTTATAAGCATTTTATGCAAATTATACAAAATTGCTCTCTGCATCGCGATGGAAATGTTTAGGTATTTACAATAAACGTTAAGGATTCAGCGGATTATCTATATGAATTTTCTGATGAATTATAAAACTTAATTTAAATGATTAAATCAACACTACGAGTTACACAACCATAAAATATCTATGGATATCCCCTTATTGCGTCGTTAAATATTTGTATTTAAGTATTAATAATCATCATAAATTATTTAAATGATTAAATAAACTGCCGTATAATACACGTCGATATCCCCCAATTCTTTCGCTAGATATTTGAGATTAAAAACTTTACCAATATTTCAACAGCAATGATACGTATTAATGCATGTCATTATTTAAGAAAGTAAGAGGGTACAAATGAAAATATTTTGAACTGGCAATTTTTTCATTTCACTTAAGTAGGCATTAAACACATGAGAGCTATATCGCTTCCTCTATCATCCTTTCCGTTCTTCTTATTACGACGATTCTTTAAACGTGGCTCAGATTTGGCATAGAGCGAAACTATTCGGCGCTCAGTGAAGAATGAACTCAATTTCAGTCGTAATTGATCTAGCGAGACAAACTTGCTATTATACAACGTCGAATGGCGTCTTTTTCTCTAATATGCCTACTTTCATTTTCTTAAATAAAACTAAAAGGCTTATCAGTTAAATTCTCTTTTCCTGATAATTGAACGGAGTAACCCATTATATATCCTGATAGTCAAAACGGAATGGTCCATTATATATATGAGGCAATGACATGTCATAACATGTGCTAATTAACGTATGAACAAGCAGACTTATATTATTATTTTGAGATGAATATCTTCTGAGAAAAGGTACCACAACGGAGAGATTCGTGTGATGCAATATTTTTGTTCATTTTCCTCAATATTAATTTGCTTCATATTAAATTCGTGTTAATAGATATAAAAAAAGAAAAATTAGAACAGAGAAACACATGTGATAGATAATTAAATATGGAAGCTGCGTCAGGCCAATTATTTTGCATTCATAATGTTCGATACCCAAAGGTATCCGGCCCACAAAACTTTACTGCTCTATAGCGGGGTATACTCAAAGTGTGGTCCTGGGTTTTTAATTACTCTTATCCAATGTACGTGTGAGACACGAAAGTTCAAATATCTACATTCTGGATAAATATTTTCATGAGCCTGTCTTCTCCTTTGAGTTCAAGGTCTACTCCCGGACGAGTGAGAGATAAAGACACACTTGTGTTATGTCCGATGGGATGTTAAAAAGATATCAGCTCTACAAACGTCTCAAAAATTGTTATTTTATTATCCTTTTCTTTTTTTTTTTTTTTTTTTGCATGAATCGAAATGCTGGATTATACACTACTCATAAAATGAGAATATTCTTCATAAATATAAAGGTAAAGGAAGCAAGCTTGCCTAATCTGCGGGTGTCATGCCCTGAGATAAATGTTTCCAACCTCGACTTGTTCTTAAGTTGTGAATTCGATCCTTCCTATTTAAGCTAGATTCCTACCATTGTACA
>CAHIKZ030000125.1:420000-550000 GCA_903632075.3 Acanthosepion pharaonis | reverse complement strand
ACTGACACCAAACAGTATATTTTATCTACAATCTTAACCTGTTCAAGTCTAGGTTTAATCATTACTATCCACACAAATTGCCATATTATAATACTCTACCCGAGTGGGCCTTGTACAGGATAAACCTTCCTATATATATTTTTATATATATATATATATATATATATATATATATATATATATATATATTCGGCGCGAATATATATGTGATATTTGGACATATATATGTGTATGTGTGTATGAGTGTTCGTGTAGGTGAAGATGTGTGTGTGTATACATTGTTAAAATTTGATTTTATTCAAACGGAAGAATGTTTAAGATTGCTGATGGAGATAAAAACAACACAGAATCAATAGTTCATGGTGTCATTCATTTTCACATCTCAGTGCGATCTTCACACTAAGTTGGCTGGATAATTGTGTCAGGGTCTTAAGATTATTATCAGTTATATCTTGTTATCGTAATTGTTGGCGTATTATTGGCAGTTTACACTGGATTACGTTTTTGTTTTAATTTAAAAATTATATTTGGAATTTAAAATAAACGGGATTTGTATATATATATATATATATATATATATATATATATATATATATATATATATATATGTGTGTGTGTGTGTGTGTGTATAAGAAAAATTACATACCTTTTTATTTTTGACTTGTGAAAATTTTTTTATTAAATGGAGAGTACGTTTTGCCTTTTCATATATATATATATATATATATATATATATATATATATATATATATATATATATACCAAATAACATACCGTATGTTGTCTTTCCATATTTATATATATATATATATATATATATATATATATATATATATATATTCAACCCAACTCTGCCCGAGGATCAATCAACACATTCTCCATAAACGGTTCCAAATAACGAACAAATATGTTTTCTGTAAAAGAGTGCTTGTTTCAATACATTTTGTTCTAAGCAAATTTTGTGTTGCAATTATTCATTCAAAAATTTTAACATAAATATGGAATAAAATCAATAACGAAAAAATAGCTTTTTTTAAAACAGTTCTCAATATATATATATAAATATATTATTTATTCAAATATTGTAACATAAAATGTTATAAAATCACTACAAAATAGCCATTTTGTTCAACATTTGTTATATATATATATATATATATATTTATATATTTATATATATATATATATATATAAACATGGTAATTTCACTCTCTTGTTCAATATTTTGTTAATAATTACTGTTGGTTTTTGACATTTGAAAGCTTTCAGCAGTGGTTCTCAGAATCAATATGTTAATTTCGGAAATTACTGATTTTTGTACGTGATGTCTCCAGGAACCTCAAAATTAACCCCTGTGAATATATCCCTTACAGCAGGGCTACTTCCCTGTATCCAGACTTTAACTTAGATTCAAACACTACAAAGCCTGCATTAATTTTTGCGATCGGGGCATACGTTTCTCGAATGTTGTTCAGTGTCGTTCAATCATGAGAGAAATTCTCCATCGAAAGTTTATGTCAGGATACATCCCTTAGTTCGTCCAGTTCAGATATTTACAACTAAGCCCTGCTATGCCTGGAACAGAGAGTTGAATTGCCTTAATATCTTTTGTATTCCACTGGTAAATAGTAAATTCTAATCGGACAGCTTACTTCCCAAAATAGTTTTTTGGAACAGATTACTCAGAGAATGCGCCCCAGATGACTAAAATCTTAACGTCTACAATCATTCCTACATATACCCATAACCTAGACTTCTTGCCTCATCGTCAGTTTCTAAAACAACATAATTAGGAAACGAAATGTTTGAGTTTATTTTTGTTTTTATTGGGTGAAGAATGACTTAAAAATCATATCTGTTTTTATTCAAATAACGGCAGGGTTGAGTGTTCAAACTTGACATTAGAAACGAATATTTCTTGTGTATATATTCACACAAAAAAGAAATGTTAAACCGCCTGATAATATGGTGCTGATTCTTTAATTTACCCCTGTGCATTTTGCGTTTGTGAATGGAAATCTGAACAAGGCTTGTACATAAGAACATTGTTTAACTTGTTCTGCTATTATTTGTGCGACCAAAAACTGACGTGAAGTACCAGCATGAAAATGTTAACCCACATCCTGCTCAGTCTCTACTCCAAGATGATTTGAAACATCTTTATGTGACACGACAACCAGCCCTTGCCACATTTGTATCACAAGATGAACCCTGTCCACTTTAGATATCCCGTAGACTATTATTGCTGTATTGCAACGATAGATGTAAGGATCGTTGAATAATATGCTGAAGGATGGTAACGTCCTATAAACAATTATATGTTTGTCATGATGTGTATAATATTTAAATTACACATTATTATGAATATTGTAGCGATAATAAATGATTTACTCTTGGAAAATATAATAGTTATTCTGTTAAAGGGTTAAACGTAAAATTGATTAATGGAACTTATTTTTAAATATTTATGCATGAGGAAATGTTGACATATTGCTTATTGCAAAGATCAGTTTATTTGATGCATATTAATTTGAATATTTTTTATTGAAAACAAAAAGTAAAAAAATAATTCAGGAATAGGCACTAAGAATTTCTGAGGTTAGTATTCATTAAGGATGAGAAAATCTGGTACCCACAGAACAGATTATTAGAAAAAATATAAAAAAGTAGCGTGAAACATACTTGTTCTTTTGAGCAAATGGATGGTAAAACAGTTTGAGAAATAACTAATCGACAAAACTTTTAAGAGCTAAAAAAAACTGGAAGATGTGGAAACTCATGCGTCCTAACATCAGGAATGAAAGAAGAAGAAACATAATTCTGTTCAATAATAAAAAATATTTTTGATTTTGTATCCCAAAACCCATCTTTGTATTTGATACATCACCTCAATCTATCTCTCTAGAAACTTATGAGAGATTATTAAGAAAAAAACTATACAAAAGATGTGGAGGGCCATGAACGTGAAACATATTCTTTTTGTATCCCAAAACCCATTTTGTAAACCATGGATAATCTATCTCTAGAAACTTAGTTTTAGAAAAAAGAATGACAAGAAGACCATGAATCAATCCTGAAAACACGGCACATAAAAGAAGAAGAAACATACATAATTCCTATCAATAATAAAAAAATATTCTTGAATTTGTGGAAAACCCATTTTTGATTTGATACCATCACCTGCGTCCTGAAGGAACACGGCACATAAAAGAAGAAGAAACCTTGCTATAATTCCTGATCAATAATAAAAAAAATATTCTTGATTTTGTATCCCAAAACCCATCTTTGTATTTGATACCATCACCTCAATCTATCTCTCTAGAAACTTATGTAGAGTTTACTTCTAGAAAACCAATGGTAATAATGAACTGATTGAGAAACGTTAAATTTCAGATGAAGTAATCTTTCAACAGAAATTGTATTAAGCAATCTACAAGAAAATAACATTCTAAAAATAATAAAAAAACAAAACTTCCGTCGTTAAATTTTGGATTTTGTTAAGTTGCATTCGTTTCGAAATATGCATTTTGCTTAGAGATTTCCAAAGGTCCAACTACTTGAGATATTACTCACTCCATTAATACATACATTGACAATGAATTCCTAAAGCTAAAACTGATTTTCCTGAAGCCATTGAAACATATGCAACAAATGATTACTTTCAAGATGCGAGAACAATCAGGTAAACTTGCATCCAATTTTACCCACGGAATGTAATATACTACAATGGCAAATCTTGTTTGAAATTATCAGGCGAGCCGTTGGTATTTTTCCATTAATTTCTGTAGCTCGAATCCATTAGACATGAAGATATTTTAATATCTCGAGATGGCACTCGAATATTATGAAATACGGAATACGTCCTAAAAATGTATGATGCGAAATATGAATAAACAAACAAGAATGCACGTTAAAATACACTATGTAAAATGTGTTGATAATTTGAAAGAAAATAAGTTAAATACATTGAAACTGTTTATTATACTGTGAGCGTATTGCATATTGGATCTGATCAAGGTGGGGGAGTAGACTCTTGTTGGTTCCAGAAGAAACCTCTGGTAACATTGCAGAAAATACGTTACTAGTAAATTTAAAATGGTTATTTCATTCTATATTTCCTGATGATATCATCATTTTACTTATAACTCTTTCTTTTATATTTTATGTTTGTGGTAATGACACTGGTGTAAAGTTCGTATAATGTCAGTAGATCTGGTTAAAATTAGAATAAGGAACAACTGGAACAAAAGGTTGAGAGTAAACAAGTTTAATCATATAAGAGACATGGAACAATGAGACAGTGATGGTGAATATCGTATTTCAGTACGGCAATGTGTACGACCCAAACGCTACGCCTTGCGACCCACTTCGGAACGACCGACGTTCTACTCATAGCGGATGGACGTCCATGTTCAAAAATTAGTGTAGAGAAGTTCGGCCATCTTTCTATTTTTGGGATATTAATTCGATTCCTTGATTATTCTAAACTCCTTGCCAAAATATCAAGCAACTGAATAGAAGTTCTAACAATATTTTGTGATGTAGACTGTCAAACGCTTTTGCATAATCTATAAAATATAGTTATGCCACCATTTGCATTGAAGAAAATTATTTCAATCCCAGGAATTGATTGCTATTTTTTTTCAAATGTGGTACGTTAAATTTTTGTGTTGTCTGTGTCAACGTATGCTTCTTATACATGTAATCAACATTCAGATCAACTTCCTACGCGTGCGCGCACACACACACACATATATATATATATATATATATATATATATATATATATATATATATATATATATATATATATATAATCGACTCTCCCGTAAAATTCGTCTTATGAGGGTCAAGCTGATCAGTTTCAGGAAACCGACAGCCCGACAACGGCACATGAGATTTGATTTGATTATATGGATATATATATATATATATATATATATATAGATATATACATATATGGGTATTGGCATATATGTCAACTTTTATATTTACATACGTCTATCCTTGGTATTCTGCACTTTCACGTAAATAAATAAATATATATATATATATATATATATATATATATATATATATATATATATATATATGTGTGTGTGTGTGTGTGTGTGTGTGTGTGTGTGTGTGTGTGTGTGTGTGTGTGTTTATATATATTTAATAAATTAACTTCAATTAACTTATCTTTTCAGTTTCAGGTTGAAATTTCCTCGAATCAAGTGTTCGATAAATCTTAAATGATAAATCTTAATCGATAAATCTTAATCGATAAATATTAATATGTGTTAATTTATTGAATTTATTGGATCTATTTAGTGCTTTTAAGCATTAGTTCTACTATACTGAAAAATATTCCATTTTTACGCATTTATGTTTTCATCGTCATCAATATTATTATTATTATTATTATTTTTATTTGATTTGATTTCTGGCGTTTACATTCCTTTCCGGGTCCCGCCAGGACCTAAGGTTAGAAATGGCGTCATGACACTTTCCACTGACAAAAAAAAAAAAAATTAAATTACATAGATAAAGCCCTTCGTAAGCTGTCGGCCGTACTTGTCAGAACAATTTTTTGTATCTCCTTGAGGCATGGACTTACAGGAATCCCTTCAATTAGTCGACTGCAATCTTTTCTAACCAGTCTTAGAGCTCCAACTACAACAGGGATTGTTGATGTTCCCATATGCCACATTTTCGAGATTTCTATTTCAAGGTCCTTGTATTTTGACAACTTTTTGAATATCTTCAAAGATACATTGCAGTCAGCAGGGACTGTCATGTCAATAAGGAGGCACTGTTTTTGTTTGTGGTCTTTAATAACAAAATCTGGACGATTGGCCTTGATTGTTCTGTCAGTGTGTATTGGGTAGTCCCATAGAATTGTAACAGGTCCTATCTCCGTAACCGGGTCTGGGTGGTGTTCATACCAATTACTTTCAGTTTCCTTCCGCTAGAAGTTGCAGATTTTCCAGTGCAGATATTGGCCCAATCTGTCATGTCTGGTTTTATATCCAGTGGGTGCCAACACCGTGCAACCTGATACAAGATGATCAATCGTTTCTAGATACTTATCACAGAATCTGCATTTTGGGCTGACACAATATTTTAGTATATGTGCTTGATAATTCCTAGTTAGCAAGCATTGGTCCTGCGCAGCAAGGATAAAACCTTCAGTTTCTGCTTTCAACCCTGCACTACGTAGCCACTGATGTGTACGGGTTTTGTCTACGTCAGCATGTTTGGTCCGGGCAGAGTATTGGCCATGAAGCCATCGCTTCTGTATCTGTTCGGTTGCATTCGTCTTTACTGTCTTTTTTAGGTATTTTGCAGTTTCAGCCGGTGTATTGTGCTGTAGTTGCATCTCTACGCCCATTTGAAACTCCATTTTGTATTTGTTGGCTTGATTCATTACGGAGTAAAGACCCTTACTTCTTTCATGTTCCTTGACGCATACCATCATCCAGTCTTCTGTAGTTTCCAAATATCTTTGGAGGCCAATTGTTGTAGTTTTGTAGGACAGTTCTAGTTGAACTAATCCTCTGCCTCCTTCGGATCTGGGCACATACAGACGATCAACATCAGCTTTGGGATGATGCATTCGATAGCAAGTGAGAAGCTTTCTCGTTTTGGCGTCCATTCGCTTAATTTCAGCTATGGTCCAGTTAAGGACATTAAAGCTGTATTGCACCACAGGGACAGCCAATGTGTTTATGGCCATATCCTGTTTTTTGAGTTTAGCTCAGTATTTAGTATCAGACGTACACGTCTGTAGTACTCTTTTTCTTATTTTTTCCTTCATTTGGGGGTGTTGTATGCCATCTCCTTCTCTAATTCCTAGATAGTTATAAGCTTCATCATGCTCCAGTTCCCTAATCTTTGTGACAAAATCTAAATCTGTTAAGGGTGTTTCTGTAATTCTACCTTTCTTGAAAGTTACTTTTGCACATTTATCTAATCCGAAGTCCATACCTATGTCGTCACTGAATTATTTTACAATATTGAGGAGGCCTTTCAACTCATTGTCGTCTTTGGCACAGAGTTTGAGATTATCCATGTAGAGTATTTTCTTATTTATTTTGTAACCATAGCTACTGTTGTTCAGTTCATGTGTAAGAGGGATTAAGGATAAACAAAACAGAAGGGATGACAGAGAGTCTCCTTGAAAGATTCCACATTATTATTATTATTATTATACAAGTTGGTAAGAAAATAAAAACAAATTGCAGGCAAATTACTCATGGAGTCGATAAAAACAGTTAGAACAATAAAATATATGCTCAGGGTGCATTTGAATATTAGAAAATACAAGACACTTGAAGCTTTCTCCTACAACACTTTAAAAAACATATCAAACCGTACCGCGATTTCACATGACGTATAATACCTGATGATAAACTGGCAAAACCGGAATAATGGTACGGTGTGTTTTATTTATTTACTACATTTTTAGAACAACGTATATATATATGTATAAAAGAAGACAGAAAAAATTTAATGACTGAGATGGTCAGTGTTGACTTGGAAATCCATACTTGAATCCCGATTTTTTATTACTGTTTTATTTTTTGTCATAACAATGCTAAAATGCCAAGTATGCACTGTTATGTATGAAGGTTTGATTTAGAGCAGCTCTACTTCGATCCTGGCTATAATCTAAGGTAATGATCCCTTTCATACCTTATGTAAAACTGATTTATAACATCTCAAAGTCATTAGTTTAAAGATAACTAAATCGGCACGGTCAGAATTTGAACGGTGCGCCGATTTCAATTTCCGCACTGATAACCATTTCGTTAATCGCACATCCCCGTTTAAATTGTGTAACAGTTAAACACAAATCAGTCCAGAGCGTATCAAGACAACGTTTGACCATTTGATCGTAATTATTAATCCCAAATCCTTCTAAATATAACATAGGTACAAAATTTATTGTAATTTTCTAAAATGATTTTCCTTGTTGATAATGTTCACAAATTTTCATTTAATTTTTGTATGTTTGTTTTTTTAGTCTACAGACGTTTGGGAGAGCTCCGGTTCTTTTTATTGGTCACCAAGCATAAATCAAATCTTTTGGATTTTCTAATGCTTTAAAACGGGGATATACCATTGTTTTTTTTTTTTTTTTTTGTGGCTGAATTCGTGTTGCATTATAATGCTGAGAAATTCAGTTCCACACAGTCATATTTAATTTTTAATTAGTCCATCCCAGTTTGTATATTCCCGTATGATAATGTCTTCTTCATTGTTTTGGAAAGTCTATATTTTATACCTTAGCTTATAATGTATGTATAAAGAAAAATGAGATATTTTACAAAACACCGAACTCAGTGCATTAGTCACTCATCTCGACAAGAGATTGACCATATTTTATACCTAAAAAATGCTATTTCAATTTAAAGATGAAGCAAATTACTAGGGTAAAAATATTCCCAAAGCGCACTGATTGCTAAATAATCCACCTTATCATAAAATTTCAACTGTCTTAGCAGATTTGTTAACACAATGTGGGATAGTTAAAAACGAAAATATTAAAACAAAACTGAAAGGGATCGATTAGATGGTGTGTCTGAAAAAATTTAAAACTCAAACATTTAATGTTCAGTGTCTTCAACTCATCAGATTTTCCTTTCTGTACACAATTATTGACGCTGCCATTGATATATGCCATCACAACTCCTATGCAGAATCCCATCAATAAAAATTAGTTTTTGTCCGAGGAAGACCGATATAACACAGTTCTCTCGTTCATTTTACATGACATTTTATAACTGTCACTCATTTGTCTAACAATGCTCTGATATATAATAGTTTCTATATAGTATTCTCTCTGTGAAGATATATACTTACCAGTATATATATATATATATATATATATATATATATATATATATATATATATATATATATATATATATATATATATATATATATGCGTAAGTATGCAGAAAATAGAAAAAGAACACGTTAGGTGCATAATCCGGGGTTCCTTAGTAATTTTTGTTTTTATTTTTAAGAAGACAGTGCTCCATACTTATTTGTATATTTCGGCTCTCGTTTTTGAAACATGAGAACTCTTATGTAGCAAAGGAATCATATTTTTAAACAAAAAAAATTATATATATATTATATTATATATATATATATATATATATATATATATATATATATATGTGTATATGTGTGTGTGTGTGTGTGTGTGATATATATATATATATATATATATATATATATATATATATATATATATATATATATTTGATGGTGCAATTGTTACATACATGTATACCACACTAGATAGATATTCATGCATTCAAACAATGTGGCGTCAGTCTGTTTCAAGGTTAAAAGAAAGCACTTGTCCATTTAGTTTTAAATTGAAGCATAAAAAATATTCGACTATTCAGTGTTACTAGTTTTCCGAACTTCTTGTATTCTATACACTCATTTTCTTCCCTTAATATAGCATAATATAATATATATTTTATAAAATTTCTGAGTGTATATGTGGGTTTATCTATGTGCATATATGTGTGTGTGTGCGTGTGTGTGTGTGCGCGCGCGTTTGTGTGTGTGTGTGTGTGCGCGCGCGCGCGATGAGCATATTGCCGCGTGGTAATATCCTTAACATTTAAACTAATATTTTCGGATTCGAATGCCACTAGAGTCTTTTTGTTTGGATATTGTCGCCTTCGCGAAGCATGCTGCATTCTGTAAAAAGGTCTATAAACAATCCTATCTATGGACATAGGCCTTGTGGGTAAAAGTGGCATATAGACTTGGTTGCATTTTCTCATTCGTCTACATCTGTTCTTAGTCTGTCCTCACACCAGAATAAGTACAAATGTTCCTATAAGCATATATTCGCAAATCATTATCGTTAAAGCTGGCTACATGGAAACACAGCACCATCTACCGCAAACGTACTCAAAAACAAAAGATTTGCGTACATATTTTTATACGGACATTTGTCCTTGTCTTGGTGTGAGGAACACGCCCCAAATTTTTTTGTAAAGTTATTTTTGACACACCCTGTATCATATATATATATATATATATATATAGATAATTTATTTTTTTTTAAATAAATTGCTACGAATATTTTTTTTCGAAAATGTATTATTGGTATTTTTAATTTACAATCTATTTTTATACTTTCATAATGTCTTGACCATATAGGAACCGACAGCTCAGATACATATGATATTATAGTAGTGAAGGCTTTGTGCAGGACGAAACACAATTTTTTGAAGGGCCGAGTTATCTTTCCCTAAACTAGTTGTCATCCAGTATTATAGAATTTGTTTATATATATATATATATATATATATATATATATATATATATATATACACCTAGTGACCAGACAAAAAGCTACCTAGGTTTCACCTAAACGGATCGTCAGGGAAAGTAAAATCCTTACTTTCCTGACGATCCGTTTAGATGAAACCTAGGTAGGTTTGTCTGGCTCACTAGGTGTATCTAGGCCTGCTCTACGGTTGTATTGAGCGCTTTTGCTAGTTGTTTACTCGTATCGGTGTTTTTTTTTCTTTGGGTTTCAGACCTGCATCTGTGCGATTTTTGTCGACAGAAGTTCATGTTTGTAGCTCTTTCTATTTTAAAACCTTTTTTTCCCTCGAGATTGATGTGATTATTAGCAAATCAAAATTCTAGGTTTTTCTATATTTGTATTTATATATATATATATATATATATATATATATATATATATATATATATATATATAAATTCTTAGAGGTACAAAATCTGTATATTGTTTTAAAAACAAAGGAATTTATTAAAGGGTAATATTCCTAAAGGCCCTTTCGTCCAACATCTCATCAGGAGAAAATCGTTGGAAAAATTGATAAATTAAACGAAAAGAACAGCAACGGAAATGAAGAGCAAAAAAGGGTAACACGCTAAAATCAATAACGTATATATATATATATATATATATATATATATATATATATATATATATATATATATATATATATATATAAAAAAGGTGAGGGAAATTGCGTGTCAATAATTAGCGAGGGACAGTTAGAATAAAATAACCCCCAACAAATTAAGGGACTTCACAAAGTCCTTCTGTCGGCACAGGGAAGGTTTCCGTAATCCTATAGAGATTGATTCCAAAAAGTATGAAACCATCCATTACCCCGAGTTCTGGGTTAAATAATGCGACTTGTAAGAGGAGAAAATATGTTCAATGCGAAAAAAATATTGTTACATTGCAAGCCACAAAAGGGTGATGGGCCGTAAAAATAAACCAATCATCGTAATCCTAATGTTTCTTTCAAATGCCACACATTACCATTGTCATCACTCCATTAAATTTGCGTGGCTCTGGAAACATGTAGTTGGTAAATTTTAGTATGAAAAATTACTGGTGGTCGAATTATGAGATACCGTTCACGGAAATTTAATTTCCTTGTCACGAAAATAGGTATTTTTTGTTAAAATATATCATTTGACACGGCGGACTGATTAAGATCAAATTTTCTTCACATTCAAGTGTCCTTTGTTCTACACCCGATTCCTTACATCTGATTTTATGAGTTTTTCAGATCATTCTTTGTTCTAGACTAAAAAGCATAAACAAACTTTAGACACCAGTTGTCTTAGAAGTACTTCATCATATGCGGAGTCTTCACTGATCTACGAAAATTACCAAGTATCAAAGATCCTATGCAAGCCGAACGTTTTTTTTTTATTAAGCGGTATTTTTTTAACATATCAAATGGAAAATTATTCATTTTCAGTAAGTTCAATAATAGCACACTATCATATAATGTAAAATACACTTTAAAATTTCATCTATCGTTGTGTAAAGATGGCGTTGTCAACAGTGCCAACTCTCCATGTTGTTACTGCTTGTGCGCAGCGTGTAGTTTTAACGGAGTGGAGTTGATCGCACAACGCTAAACTGGTTTAGAATTTTCAGTTGCCTTTCTGTCTGGTTATTAAAGCAGGATAGTGAGTCCAGTCTGCCCGGTTATTTAGCCCGCGATGAGGGATTCAAGCTCTTCAAAGGCTATTTCGGCGGACTCGAACGCAATGTCCTAGGCAAAACCCGACACACCAATCATTCTTTCAGTTCCGATAATAGCTATGGTATGCCAACATACTAAAAATAGTTTTAGTAGTAATTTCATCAGCCACGTATAAATATACTGTTTAGAATTTTCTGCATTCAAAAGTAAATAATACAAAATGCTGAAGTTCTTTTAGCCACTCACTCTCTCTCTTTCTTTGTCTCTCTATCTCTCTCTGTATACACACACACACATACACACATATATATATATATATATATATATATATATATATATATATATATATAAAAGTGTACGAGAACGAACAGAAGGATTACAGCGTTCAAAAAATTAATTTATAAATAGTGCTCAATACATAAAATAGACCCGTAAATATTTATTTATGTTATGCAGTGTTACATTAGAACATGCACATACCCACTACAAAATTGTACATTTTTGTTTCAACGTCAAAAAAGGGAAATTTTTTTTTAATTTAGGTCTCTCGTTTACTGATGAAATAGCTAGATGAATCCGTAATTTCATGCACTTTTCACTTCTAGAACTCTCTTTCAATTTATTTACAAACATTAAAAATTCAAAGGCAATGTCATTCGTAATCTTCTTTCTTCCGAAATTCTGTTCTTTTAGTACTCTTTCTATTCACTAATGTATTTTCATTATCCATCATTTGCTCTCTTGTGTCTTAGTGGCATTTTCGCCTTATTTGGAGTGAAATCATGAAGAAATAGTAAATGCCGCTATATATCAAATTCATATTAGTAATCGAATGATAAAAATTAAGAATAATCTCGCAAGAGGAGCGTTTTGTTTCCATACCGAATTTCTTAAGAGTATTTATATCGAGGGCACCAGCCTGGAGAGAGAGATACAGTGTGTGTGTGTGTGTGTGTGTGTGTGTGTGTAGTGTGAGGAATATATAACATCAGTTTCAATTTACTGAAAAATATTCGTAAATTTACAGCTTGTTGAGGCTGCTTAAATTTACAATTTGCTATGATAACTGAAATTATTGACGTCCGATAAATGGAGATTTCCTTCGGCATTCTTTCATGTTTGTTTTTATTATCATTATTTTCAGTTATCTCACATTAAGATAGCAGTGGCTTTGAGAGAAAATAATATATGCCGTATGAATTTGCATGAAATTTCCCTGTAGAAAATTAACATGCATTTTTTTATCGGTATCGCGTTAAAGAAGGTAATACAGCCACTAACACGCAATGGAGTTACAGGGTGTGAAGGAATTAAGAACAGAAATTTTGGTAATGGATAGAAAGTAAAAAGGACAATCAAGAGGACAGTAAATACCATTAAATTTTTGGAAAGTTGATTGCAAAACATAGAGCCAGGTGGAGGTTCCACAAGCGTGAAGTGCGGGCTAAGAAACTGTTTGCATAAAAGTTACGACTAGCTCATCTTTAAATAGATGAGATCTCTCCACCAGTCCACTATCGCTCTTAAATTTACACAGTCTAGGCACCATAGCATAGAGCACATCCAAACGGTTACCATGGAAGAAATTCTAAAAAGGGCACATGGAGACAATCTTACGGCTAAGTGGCTGAAACTGAGCTGCGAGATCTGGATCAATAATATTGCTTTTTTTTTTATCTTATCGAAGAGCTCCAAGAAAATAGCATGGGCACCGGTTCATATATGGCAGCAATATTCTAAGCATGGACGAATGGCAGACTCATAGATATGCAAGATAGCTGCCGGATAGAAAAAATTATATTGCTCGATACAGTGATCCGAATATCTTAGCAGCTTATCTGGCGATCGATGCAATGTCGTCTTTCCACCTGACGTCAGCTGAGAATGTCAGCTCGAGAAGGCGCATCGAAGCACTTCCGTTGAGGATAGCATCAGCCATGCTGATGGAAAGCAGAGAAGGGTCTCTCAGAAAATTAATAGAGAGAAGTTTAGTCTTGGGGTCGTTAAAATTGACAAGCCATAGTTTGTTCATTTAACGACGGTCTTGATGTCTTCTCGTCTATTTTGTCCTTGTCTCACTGTTCAGCCTTACAATCGACGCAGGAGTAAATAGTATTGTCATGAGTGTAGATGCAAAATTGAGAGCTGATATGATCGGGACGGTCGTTAATGAGGATTTTTTTTCTCAAAGGAACATTAACATTACAATGGATGGAGTCAGGGGGTTTATAGTAAAACTCACGTTAGAACCATGAAAAAAGGATGAAATCTGACACTGAATCTGTCAGCTGTTCAGGACACCATTTTTTTTCTCAATTTGGTAGGAACACATATACACTCTACTTCATTATAAGGTGTATTTTCGTTCTTTGTCGTTAAATAACCATCAATTAATCATTTGTAAAACTGCTGAAAAAGCTATCAATTTTGATCTGAACGAATAGTTTATTGATCTGTTCTAACTCTCTTTGGATTTTAAACTCCTTTGAATTATCCTCCAAGTGATATTATATATATATATATATATATATATATATATATATATATATATATGGTAGTTCATATGAGGTGTGTTTTATAAGATGTGCGGCAACGTTTTAAAGCTCCAGTTTTCTTATAGTTTTAGTTTAAATAGCGCTGATTGGGCTCCTTAGCAATTTTGGATACAAGTTTAATGAAAATAAGTGTTAACTGGAACATCCATGCCGTATCGCCCATTTAACGTGGTGAGATCCAGATAATCCTACTACATAAAAATTCCTCCACGTTAGAAGTTTGATCATTTTTATACATATAAATAGAAGTTGATATCGCCCGCCTAATCATCCTATCAGGGAAATATTCTTAATTGATCTTTTTACATATAAATACTGTCATTGTATCAGGGAGCTTAATTCTCTTTACTGTCATTGTATAAGCAGAAATAGATAAATTTGATGTAAACTCAAACACTTCTACCAAGGAAAAATAGTGGTTATAACAAAGAAAATAATGTCAGATTAAAGAATACATTAAATCATTAGTAAACATATACACATACACACACATACGCACACGCACACACAGACACATATATTTAGAGATAGATAGATAGATAGATAGATAGATAGATAGATAGATAGATAGATAGATAGAATACATTTTCATTTTGTTTTAGTTTGTGGTGAGTAAGCATGGCTTTTCCATTTCACACACACACACAGACACATATATTTAGAGATAGATAGATAGATAGATAGATAGATAGATAGAAAGAATACATTTTCATTTTGTTTTAGTTTGTTTCGAGTAAGCATGACTTTTCCATTTCATTATATATATATATATATATATATATATATATATATATAAACTAAAAAAAATTATGGGCTAGAACCTACGTATATAGATTTTTCTCAACGGATCATCAGGATATTACTGATATCAGTTTGTTCAATATATTTTATTTACAAATCGTATTATGTGGTTTTTTTCTCGCATCGCTCAGTATAGATATAAAACAATATAAAATATTATATATATATATATCATATATATATATACATATATACACACACATGCATATATATATATATATATATATATATATATATATATATACACATGCATATATATATATATATATATATATATATATATATATATATATATATATATATATATATATATATATATATATATATATATATACACAGATGGGTTTAATGATTTATCTCTTGTCTTTTTCTCCCATTTCAGCTGTTGACAGTATTGTCAGCGTTGCATCCACATCGGAGCGGATATCTCAAACTATAAATCTGATTCGCTGTAATCCAAGGTAAGTTCAATTCCCCTTTTCTGAGCCTTCGAAGTTTTTGCGGACAAAAGGTTGCAAACATGTGGGATAGAGCAAAAATAAGAACGTAGGAAGTGAGATTACTAAAATTTACCTCAGAGACACAGCTGAATAGGAGCCGAACGAATATTGCGTGATTCAAGATGTTGCATCCATATATGCCAATCGCGCTTACCTTGCAATTGTTATAGATGTGGCGATAAACGTGCTCGACTTATATGACTGGATTTCTCAGTTAGACCCGAATGCTTTCAGGAAAAAAAATGTCATGATCATATGACCTTATTCTGGCGGTGTCCTGATCGGAATCGTCCGACCGGAAATGGCGTCGATTGTTTCGGCTGATGTTAACCGGAATTTGTAACATCATTCTACTCAGGCATAAACGTGAACGAAGGAGTGAAAGTTGTCGTTTGAGATGTTGTTTTGTGTATTGCTTTGCATACGACGAATAGTTATTCATTGTGTTGCATTGTTATGGTATGAACGGTGCTGTGTTTCATTCTTGGCTCTGAAAGAGAACCTGATATTTACAGGATGAATGACGAAAATATAAGAATACGAATGATAATCGGGGAGGAATAATGGATGAGAAACAGAATACAAAAATAATTTATATGGTGGTGATGGTCGTTTTTAAGAGTATGTTTCTGGAAAATACGTTGCAAAGAAACAAGGATTACTAAGTAGCTTGAATAATTATATATTTCCCACCGAGAGGGAAGGTCGCTGTTCGAGCTAAGATAAAAGTAATGGGTCGAGTTTTGATTTTATAGTTAGGCAGGCTTTCTTTCTTGGAATATTTTCATAACACCTTCCCATATTAGTCACACCCCATTTAAGCACATGTTTTGATTAACTAAAGCTATAATAAGAAATTCAGGAGAAAATCAATTTTGAATTATACGTGTGGTTAATCTTGAAAATAAGTAGAATACAAATCGAATATAAAGCAGTGCAAAAGCAAACAAAAATGTAACATCGCAATTATAAGGCCTATCTGAGCGTGCATAAAAATTCAAAATGATGTGAAAGGACGTTTCAAAGATTACCTAACGCAAAAAGTTAAAACACTGGTTTCTATTTTTTTTTAAACATTTCACACCAAGAAAGGGGCGAGCACCGCTACCATACAAATGGTTACAGAGAGTGAGAGGAAGAGTAAATAATAAAGATGGTTGCTTGAAGAAAGAATATAGAGAAAGACAGCGATAAGAATAAAGGCATCAGAAAATGTCGATTGACATTACATTTGAATATTTCAAGATTATAGTTATCAGGGAAGCAAGTAAAAGGAAGGATGTTCCACTGTCGGGAAGTGCGAGAGAGGAAGCTGTTAGAGTAGAAAAGGAGTTTTTATTTAACTGCTTCGACTGTGAAAGGGTGGGTCCGAGATGCCAATCTAGTAACACGCTTAAATTCATGTAGCTTGGGTACCAGTGAAAGTCGCTCGTCAGAGCAGTTGCCATGAAAATATTGTAGAAAAGACAGAGGGAAGCCATATAACATTTGTGAGAAAGTGACTGAAGAAGAGACGCCAGATCAGGACCCATCACATTGCATATCCGTCTCTGGAGCAAATTTCCTGAAATACACCTGATTGATGCTTTGGCAAACATCATCACTGATGTTTTTAACTAAGGTTCCTTAGAAGATCCGGTTCTTTTAATACCATATCCCCCTCTACCCAACCGATACTGATCGAGTATCGACCTGTGTGCCATCCGTCAACTAGAACATTCCTTATATTTAGTCACAAACTGCAAACTCTCGTGGCAATTTATAGACCAATTACAGATAATTCCGGTTCACCAGCTCTTATGGGACCTTACCCATAATGACATAATGGACTATTCCATACGTAATAAATACTGCGCCTCAAGAGGAAGCAGGGAGTTCAGAGTTCAGTCTGAAGTCTGGAGTGAGGTTCGTCAGGAGTCTGTAAGTCGAGTCAGAGGCAGTCCGAAACAGAGTTCAGACAATTACTAATAAACCTGTTTGTTCGTATTAACATTTTCTACTTCTCTGTATATATTTCTGTTTGTAATATATCTGTGTTATTCCATATCCGTGTTCGAGTTCATCTTTATTGGTTCTACTTTGAACTATCACCGTGGTAGAAGAAACTGGACCATAACACCAGCAATCTAAGCTCTTCCATAAAAAAGGAAGCAAACGCAGTAACAGTTTTGATCTCGTACATCGTAAGTAACGATCTGTGATTCCCCACCTTAAAGGAAGCAACCCTTATATTTACTGGGAAAGAAGGCCCTACATGCAGATAGAAAACAAGTTAAGCAAGTAGACGAAAGTAAAATGAGATCAAAGAGAGGGAGAGATGCTTCTTCTCACTCGATTCATGAAACAATCCTGCTTGAACTAGTAGTACTATAATTGGCGGGCACAATTCCTACAACATTACGCACTGTTGATAAAAAAACTCCGAAAGATATCGCCTCGAATTCTTTAAAAAATATTTATAAAAGAAAGCGGGAAGAAAGTATTGGCATTAAGAAGAGGCAACATATGGTCGTAAACACGTGGGGCAGCTGATATTTTAACTAACGGAGACATCAAGATTAATTGGGTTCAGATAGACTAGGGAAATAGAGAAATTCGAATGCCTGTTGGAATAGCGAAAGATGCTTTCAAAAAACATTATTTACATTATTCGAACTATTGTTCTCATCTTTGTCGCCATATTTATTACAGCGTTTCAGCCGTTGTACGCTCCGGACTTCTTCAGGTGGTTGTAATGTCGAACTGAACCAATTATTTCGCTTACTGGGGCAGGACACATGGCACAGTGGATAAAGGCGTTAGTTAGATCCATTGACAGGACCCAAAGAGTATTAGTTCAATACTCGGCTAAGGCAGTGGAGAACTTTCAGAGGGAAATTAACAGGAGATAACTGACAACTGACATCTGACATTAAACATGGCACGTGGAACTAGAACAGTCTACCCCACTAAGCGAAATAAAGGTTTCAGTTCGACATTCCAACCACCTGAAGAAGGCTGAAGCGTACAACAGCCGAAACATTGTAATAAATATGGCGACAAGAATGAGGACAGTAATCCGAATAATGTAAATAATGTATATAATACCTCATCTTAGAAATATAGACAGACATTACATTCAAAATGTTTACAAATTATGAAATTATTAGGACATTTTCTTTAGAAACCTAAGACAGAATGCTGATTATATGGCAATGAATTCAGGGTAATTTCATCACGGATGATTATAAATGTTAAAGCGATTGTAGTATCTTTTCAGACGAATAATGATAATACAATGGTCGGAATATGTGAGCAGAGGGTGTTTTGAGAAAAACAGAACTTAAATACTTAATCAGAAGACATCATTTGAAATATCTGACGCCCAAAATTGAAAAGTATATGAAGAATTTCATACTCAGAAAACCTAGTAAAGGCAAGAGGAACAGATAGAATGTGCGAGCAACAAACCTCAAGATTTTTTGTAAATAGATGACTGAACGAAGCCTGTTATTGGAATAGCTAGAAAGGGGATAATGCAGCGGAGTTCCTTGATATAATATGCCTATATATAATATAATGAGGTTCAGGTTAAGAAGAATCCGAAGAAGAATCCGAAGAAGAAGAATTTGAAAAATTTGAATAATCCGAAGAAGAAAAAAATCCGAAGAAGAAAAAAATCCGAAGAAGTATCCGAAGAAGAAAAATTTGAAGAAGAAAAATTTGAAGAAGAAGAATCCGAAGAAGAATTTAAAGAAGAATCCGAAGAAGAAGAAGAATCCGAAGAAGAATTTGAAGAAGAAGAATCAGACGAATCCGAAGAAGAAGAATTTGAAGAAGAATCCGAAGAAGAATTTGAACAAAGAATCCGAAGAAGAAATAGATGAATCCTAAGAATCCGAAGAAGAAGAACAAGAAGAATCCGAAGAATAATCAGAAGAATTTGAAGAAGAAGAAGAAAAAGAAAAAGAAGAAAAAGAAAAAGAAGAAATTTTAGATGTAGAAAATTAACAGTATAAAGGAACCGATTCGCAAATAAATTTTCATTTGAACGCATTATTTAAGTTAATATATAACGAAACAAAGCACAATAAATAAAGCAAATAAAACCATTTTATAATAAATGCCCTGTATGAAAAACAATTACATGCCAATACGGTTCCGAAGTCAAAATAAATTAACAAAGGGAAACAAGCGGTGTTAGTGTCAGACATTTTTTGAGTGTAATGTTGCAGCAGATTAAAATTAGAAATAACAAAAATCAGCATCTATAGACAATAGAAAATATTAAAATGGCGTGAACAGTAAAGAAAGTAAAAGGTGAATGAAAGACTCTTATTCTAATTGTTATTTTTAAATTGCAGATACTGAATTAACGAAATATTTAAGGAATTCTTATACGTTCTTTCAATAATTCCGTAACCTAAAATGAAAAATCATTATAAAAACAATTATAGAAAATTATTTTTTTAACATAACGTATTCTGCTCATAATACTTTTTTATTAATTACAATAACGTAACATTATACAGTGAAATTTTCAGATCCAAATTCAGTTTATATCTGGTAAATGATCTGCCTACGTATTAGCAGATTTGTTTTGTTTTCTCAAAAGCAGAATCACATGTGGCATAAAACATTCGTCTTCACGATTTATCATTTCGTTTTCTTAACGCCCACATACATACTAACCCTAACCCTTGTTAAAACAAACGGAATATCTTATCCACCCAGGTAACATTATTTTCTTTTATTGTCCCATTATTTTTTCATGTTCCACGTAGGCATTAAAGATCTAAAGGTCGTCTGGCAAATGAGGAATGATTGTTAATCAAGAGAATTTCGATTACTGCACGAATCCAATACAATTAACGCTATCATTTGACTTTTTTGACCGTTTACCCTTCTATTAAATTGAATACCCTTATTTTTGTCATGTTGTTTTTCTTATTTATTTTAAAAGTAGCATGTTTTACAGTTAATGTTGTTCTTCTAGTGTTTTTACCACCGGCCGACGCATGCGCACATGAGACGAACAGAACGAAATTCTCTCATTAATCAAACTCAAATCTTTTACGTTTAATAAAACTCCAACTTAGCTCATGTCAACATTTGTTTGTTTTTCATCAATGATTTATTATTATTTTTTTTTAAACGTTCTTTGTTCAAGGAACGTGCATGCTATGTATTAACTCTGATCGATTCGGTTGTTTCCGAGTGTGAGGTTTACAGCAATTCCTTCGGCTTTAAGCAACATACGATGTATTGACAATTTCAAAAGAACAGATTTTAGATAATATATTAAATTGAAATTACTATCATTAATCAATCTTTTTTTTTTTAACGTTTATGTCTTTTATAGACGTTTACTATGTTTGGCCGAGTAAAATACAATTGTACATGTCTGAGACGCTCGAAACAACACACTGTAGAAAAAATTGTCGACCCCAACACGAGAGATAAGCGCTGAATATTCTGATATTTATTACAATTAGATTCGGCGTACACAAAGCCTCAAAAGTCGGGCACTGCATGAGCACTGTTCTCTTTAATACACTGGGAGATGTGAATTTCTTTAATTAACTTAAACTTATTTTGTATTTGATCCAAACTTAATGTTAGGCATATCGTCAAACAGTTAATATATGCGGTGTAAAGTAGAAATAAAAATAGCTTTAGACGATAAATGAATTCAAGTCCAACATACTGAGATATAGTTTTTACCGAATGCTCGAATTGGAATTTGCATAAACGGTCCGTATTTAAAAGCGTTTCAATAATTAAAATAAGTTGTTTAAAATATAAATTCCCAATATTGTGTTTCTATTTGAAACAAATTTTATTTTCATTTGGAAGAGAAATTTTCACCTTGTAATTATAACTTTGTTTTAATGAAAAATTTAAAATTTTCACCTCGTAATTATAACTTTGTTTTATTAAAAAGCGACCACATTGTCATAAACCATAAGGAAGGCGATGCAAATATTATCCACTACTTCTCCCTATTATTATGTGTAATATCACTACATGCAGGAAAATGGCCAACGCATCTCATAGACGTAATTGAGTGAATTACTGGCGCATGTAGTGTTAAACCATTCTATTATATTTCCTGCTTGTAATGCGTAAAACAGTATAGGAGATTGAAGTCTTTAGCATTAGATGCCAATCATTCGAGAAGAAGGCTAATTCGGAGTTTCAAGTCGTATAGAGCGTATCGGGAATACTCTACACCATCTTTTCTTTGACAGGACAAGGCTGCTTATCCTATATAATATATTCACGAGACAGCAATGACTATACAGACTATACAGGCATTGGGCAAAGCCAGATCCACAAAATCAGAGTGAATGATTTGACAATGCAACAACAACAACAACAATAAAACAGCAGCAAAAAATAATTAAAAAATAGATTATAATAGAAAGTTTGTGTCTTTTTGCTACGTGTCTTCTCGGAAAAATAACTCGAAAACATTGAATTATCGATTGGCTGTCATAAGCTAGATCTCTGGTTGAAAGACTTGATATAATACGCTGATATGTGGAAGAAGACAGAGGAGGAAATGATTTTCTACTTGGACTTGACAAGTTAAGAATAGAAATGTTTTCAAATTGAAATGTGGAAAATTTGTTGCCATCGGGAAGTCGTGCATTCTTTTGAGGTTAAAAATAGCTGCCATAGCAAATATTCGAAGACCGAATGCTCTAAGTTGAACCAACTACAAGAACAGAAACAAATAAGTTATACACAGAAAAATACAGCTCGGATAACATATTCTTACACACTTAAAGCTGGATAAGTTTTCTCATTCAGACCAAACCACCTATTCGACTCAAAATGCGTTAATATTAGATTTCGGATTTTGCCAGTAACACTCAAGGTATCAACATAAAAATACTTTAATAAAAAAAAATGTCCATTTTTTTTTACTGCTTTTTTTTTTCTTTAAAAAGATATTTAATATTATCAAAGCGGATTTTTTTATCACTGAGACAATTGTTTTTTTTTTTCTTCTCAGGATTTATTGAGACCTTAACTGAAAGTTAGTATATGGCCATGTGTGAAAGATAAAATGTCTAATGTATAAAATAATTACCATCTAGACTCCATGAAATCAATTTAGGAACATAACATTTACGACACGGAAAATCATTCATACACTATTGTTAACTTTCATTTTGGTTAAAAATGGAACTGTAAACATTAATCTCGATTTTTTATATAATTTCTAATAAAATAAATGTATCGTCTACATAACGATCATAATAAAGACATATTCTCGATTAAATAACTTTAATAAAAACCTTGTTTTCAACGAAGGACATATAATAATTGGAGAAGCAAGCGAGAGCGTTACTCATATTTACACATTTGTGTGTAAATAGTTCCATTCTGGCTATAAAAGTGGTGCAAGCGAGAAATAGTTTACATAAAATATTGGGTTGGATTGATGGAGGTGGAATTTTATATTTTTTATTTTAAATTATCTTTATACAAATAACTAAGTATAATATCAATAGTTTATGGAAATTATGTGTAGCTCGAATGGATTGTTTGGTAGGTGTTGGTTAGTAATATCATTGAGAAATTTTGCTCGCTTACACAACTAGAGTTGTTTTTTTTTATACCAACAATGGTACTATTTACAAACAAACTGATGAAGTAAGTAAAGGAAACGCTTTTGGGCTGTGTTTCCCAAATTATCATGTCCTACGTTGAAAAAAAGTTTTAATAAATTTATTAAACCCCAAATATATGTTCATTATGTAGACGGTATATTTATTTTAAGAGAAATTATATAAAAAAACTCAAAATCAAATCACCTTTTCTGTTATATTCAAAGACGCTTACATGAAAGAAGAATTGCTCTCTAAATGCACAATATATATATATATATATATATATATATATATATATATATATATATATATATATATTAAAATTAAAAAGGTGCAAATATAATTTATAAATTCATGAATCATTCATACAAAAACAAATATAGAGGTTAATGTATTCTCGCCATTTAATTCATTAATCTCTATATTTGTTTTTGTATGAATGATTCATGAATATATATATATATATATATATATATATATATATATATATATATATATATATTCTTCGTTGTTATAGATTGTTTTTCGATTATTATATTAGTTAATACATGGATAATATTCCGATTGATGGTTTCGAAAGCATATATTTGTTTCAACACAAGTTAGTCGTGTGTTATAGTCGGTGACATTTTCGTACGTAATTTCGTACGTAACTGGATTTTATGACATGCATACATATTCTGTAAGATATACTTTCAATGTGCCCTTCCTTACAATTCGTGTGTGAATTCTGAATTTAATTTTTTTTTTTCTATTAAATGTGAAAATGAAATGAATATAAAGAAATCTTCGGCAGTTATGTATTATTTATAGTGATGTTTCCACAGTTAGGAGAAACGTTTTTAAGTGTGTTTTTAAGTTCGAATATGAAACATTTTGCCTGGAAAACCGAAAATGTTCCTACATGCCTGAAATCGTTATCAATGACTAAGTCCAAACGCTCATTAAAACAATTTATGTTTTACGAATAGCAACATAGTAGAAATATCCGAAATATCATATTGTAACGCTTCTGAAAACACATGGGTACGTGAATGCCTAATATGTTTAGGTGTCTCACAATTTAACAAAAAAAAAAAAATAATCGGTCGCCTTTCCCTCTGCGGTTGTCTGATCAAATGAAATAAAAGATTCCATTTTTAATATAACGATAATAGTCGTGGTAACATGGATTTCTTTTATATTAATGAGAAGTGAAAATTGTCCCAGAGAAAACGAAATGAGACACTTTTACCAGCTGTAAAATCCAGGAGGCATCGATGAATGTGATATTCTGGATATGGTACGATGGAATACTATTTTTATATAACGAAATCCTGAAAATCTGATGTTGAATTCAGAAAAGTATTACTTTAAATTAGATCCAATGAAATCGGCAATATGTTAAATGCACCCGGTATTGGCCAATCGGAAGCATGTCATCTTCCAACAGGACGACTCCATGCCTCATATTTCATTGCAGTTCCAGTAAAAATTGGTACGGCTTTGATTGGAACGCGCTACCACAACTGCCATACTCACATGGAGCTGCGACTTCGGATTACTACTTATTACCTAAAACGTGCACGTAAGACTTTTAATTTGATTTGATTTGTTTAACAGCTTATCAACTCATGGTTGTTTGACTGATTGGTTGATTTTGTTTAGCGGCATATCAACCATGATGGGTTATTTCATGTCAAAATCCAAATTGTGCGCATAATTTTAGGGTGTACTCAGGAACAACAGCAATTAAGACATGCCCCTCAGAACCTTTAACACGCCGGATGTACCGTTAGAAGATTAATGTCAACACTTAAGAAAACAATTAACAACTTAGCCCAGTTTTCCATCCAGTAAGAAGCCAATTTATAGCTTGAAATCAGGAAACAGCATCAAAGAAGGCAAAACGTAATCTAACAAAATGTCTGATATGTCCTTGAATAATTCCATATAGTCATATCTAATTATTGTTTTTTGAATCCAGTTTTAAAAAAAAAATACAGAATTTTGTTCCATCTGATTACATAGCGACCAGAGGTGACATACAAATTTAGATTTAGATTATTATAAATATTTGTCTATTTTCTCTAAAGATGTTTAGGGGTGTGATGTATGTGCGGGTAGCCAAACTCTTATCGACGCCGAATCGATAATCGGTTTTTTATGTCTTGTTTATGAATCGAATAAAGTCGATTGAGGCTATAATTTTCAATGTTTAAAAATTCATCTTGTTAAACTTTAAGTTATCAATGAACCAGAATTTGATAGGATGACACTGAAATAAAGATAATTAAATAGCTTATTTTGAGTATCAGTGACCAGAAATTTTGAAAGAAATATTTCGGCTTCTTTATTTACAATAGCACAACATACGTCACCACTTAAAATAGGCACTCCCAAAATTGACACGCCAGGTCTTAGAATAAGAGAAAAACTAGTTTTCTGGAATAAGTTTTAGAACGACAATTATTTGTAATACTTTTACCCACGACATTTGTAATCGAAAAATATTGATGTTTATCATTTTAGAAAGGGTGAACTGTTCTTCATATTAATAAAGTATCAAACCGATTCATAAATTTTAAAATAATCATCTGCATTTTGATTTTATATCCAAATGTCATTTTGAAAATGTGCTAAAGGTAACGGGGAACCATTGGAAAAAAGGACATCAGTAACAGCACCCACTTGTCAAATACAGCTATGAACATGTGAATTGCAAATAAACACAAAATATAGATAATACTGTATTTATATTATGAGCAGGAAGTATACTTAAATGTTAAAAAAACAATATTTTTGATTCGGAAGAATGTAGAGGTTGATAATGTACAAACATGTTTCCCGACAAAATGTATCCCCGTATTTTTTTTATTTTTTATTTTTTGTATGAGCGAACAAGTAAATTTAAGAAGTGCCCAGACTTCTTTTGGATCTGACTTACTGATATTTTTACTCTATGCTGATATCGTGTTGTTTAAGTAAAGACTTGCTAACTTACTTTAGCAGTTTGTTGGTTCCAGCATTTTCTATGGTTTCTTGTCGTCTGCTATAATCTTATGTCGCAGACGTTTTTCTCGCTTGTCTATTTTCATCAAATGAAGCCTGAGTATGAAGCAACCGTAGATTGCGAAGGTAAGAAAATAATGCCAGAGATAATGATAGGAAGAAAAATAGATTATCAACAATCTTACTGAGATGATAACCAATACATGAGATGCATGCCGTTTTCTGAGATCTTTTCTCTTTCCTTGATCCAATGTAATTACTTTCTGAAAGACGCCTGATTCTGATAACCAGTATTTAATTTGATTTTAACTGCGAGGAAATAAGGTTTTATTGACTGAAAGTATTAAGACGTCAAGTCTTAGTTTAAATGGAAATACAAGAAATTGATTTTAATTTCTGAATCTGAAAAATTATTTTCGTTTCCAAATCATACATTTTTCGATTTCAAAAATATGAAGATGGTTTATTTTTCATGAGTTTTTCTACGACCAAATACATATACATTTTTAATAAGTATCTAACCATTGGGTAATGAATTAGCCAACTATTAAGTTGATTGGTTATATTTTTAGCGGCATATATATATATATATATATTTTTTTTTATGCCGAGATATAAATAATTTGAGCACAACTTCATGGCTTCAACTAAATATATTTTGGACGCAATTGAATGCCTTCAACTACAGATAAAATGTATTGCTGATTATGTATTGCCGATCTTCTTCATATAAAATGTTTGCTGTTTTTTTTTACTATTAAAATATATTTTTAAACTCGCATAGTGTTTGTAATTGGTGGGGAGGCACTATATGCAGGTTGCTGGGACCCCAAAAGGTGCTGAACTTGGAAGCAAAAGCAAATAAGATGTGGTTCCAGGTTCTTCAAAACCTCTAATCTTTCAATCAGAGGCCTTGCTGCCAGATGTAGTTTATCGTCATGCCCAGGAATTCCGACTATTAATATGAAACGTCTCTGAAAAAACTATGTTTGAATTTGTGCCTAGCTAAATGCAATCTACAATAACATGACAGTTATAAAGTCTGTTTGGCACACTTACTAATAGATTACTGATTCCAATCTTTACTGTTAGCTCACAGAGCGGTGGCCTCATACCAGTCAAATCTTAGTTCATAAGCTTCTCTCACTGTCAAAAAACATTTTGGGGTTGCATGAGTTTGATGGCCATGGGCGCGTTATCCTAGTATTTTTCTTCTAGTCTAATGTAAGCTTAGAAAAAATATATAGTTTAAATGTTGCTATATTTATAGATTTATATTCTTATTTTATGGCTCCAGGTTAACTTGTCCCGGTAAACCGGTTCAGCTGATCATGTGACAGGGTGGCGTTAACAGGGCACCACTGGGCGAATGACCTCCTCGTCGCAGGATGAAAGTATTCCGCGGTTAAAGTACAACGGCTGCGTGTTCGCGCCCAAGGCTAGGCACCCAGTTGGAGGACATCGGTTGTGGTATAACCTGGTTAAAACGCCGAAGACACGCCACAAGATGAGCAAACCAAGAAAAGATTCGCTGATACCCGTGAACTGGCACACAACCGCGATAGCTGTAGGAGAATGGTGGGAAACTCAGCAGGTCGACACCCCAAACCCTCCTTCCGGGATTAAGTTCGAAAGAAGAATATATTTAGAGAATGAGTGCTAAGTATCGGAGCTAAAACGTCCCAGCTTGAACATAGGAACCAACACTGAATATATGTGTGTGCGTGCCTGTGTGCTCATACGTGTATTGTTCCGGAAGTTGGTGGTCGAGACGGGAGCTATCTGAATATTATGCTCAGGCCTTCACAGGTCATTAACTGACATCGAAGCGTTGAATAAGAATGATTATTTTAGTGTTTACTGGAGATGAGATGGGATATCCGATAACAGAATTATTCATTATTTGGATGAGTAAGATCCTGAACAGAAAATCAACAGCCTCGACAAAGCGTTACATGAAATAGGACTAAAGATACACCTATCCAATACAGAAAGAATGATCTGGAATTGGAATGAAATCTATGATATTATGGACACTTAAACCGTCATAAAAAAAAGGATTTAAAATCAGTAAATACTAAACCCCTCCATAACCTTGGATGAATAATAGTAAAATTGCATCAGGAAAAAGGATATTGAATATAGAAGAGGTTGAACTATATTCCGTCGTCAATAGTGCATATTAATATAAATGCAAAGAGCCAAACCCCTTCAGAAATATCTAAAATGTCAGCTGTATGCAACCATTTTTTCTGAAGAAATAAAAATAGAATTCAACGAGTGAACATTGAATTCTTCGAACAATCTACATTGGCGCTACACAAAAAAAACTATACTAAATAACAGAAACCACATCATCTGAGGACTCTCGACAGTGACAACAATTAAAATGGATAGCACATCTAACTCAAATAGAAAATAATAACATAATCAATTCATAAGTCCAAATTACTTCGATAAAATATTAAGAAAGAATTTTCTATCGATATTGCAGCGATAATATCTACCGGATTTGTGAAAGCTATTTAGCTGTAAAAGTATTTTAAGAGAAAGACTTTATAAATTTAAACAAGTAGTACTGACTGCTCCCAACCAATGAATAGAAAACATATCCTTATGAAGAAACGGCTAATATTACCATTACCACTTGGATAGTTCAGAGATGTTCATTGTTGATTCGATTATGCATACGAAGAAAAGAGACGGGAACCGCATCAACGTAAACAATGAAATCCTAAAAGGGACGAAACACATCACACTAAAGCTTTTTTTCCAGTTTCCTTAAGTTGTTTTTATATATATATATATATATATATATATATATATATATATATATATATATATATATCATGGCCCCAATGTCTATCTATCTATACATCAATAAAAAGAGGCAAAATTATTCTTAGCTTTGGCGTTTCGATCTCCGGGGCTCTTTATCAACGCAATGTTATATATATATATATATATATATATATATATATATATATATATATATATATATATATATATAATATAATTTATTTTCATTTATTTTCATCTATAAAGGAAGAAAATGACATTGCCTTGACAAATATAAGATATATATATATATATATATATATATATATATATATATATATATATATATATATATATATATTTAATGAAAAAACTGACCATTTTAAGGTACCATTACAATAATTTATTTCACCAAAATCCTTTTTGAAGGACTCCGGATCATCAGGTAACACTTCCAACAACGAAATGAAAGGACAAATGGGATTAGAAATTGATGGGTAGTGTATTTTTTTGTAATTTAACAGGGAGGGTGATAGCTGTAGTTAACGAGACAAGTTAGAGTATAGGGAGGGGTTAATTTCATATTTCTCTTAAGCATGTTTGATATTGTTTATATTTTATATTTTTCCTTTTCTTTCCCCCCACTACCCTCCCATTCCTATATATCATTTCCGTTAAGTTAACCACCTACATAGGTCACGATTAGGTCACTCCTCCTACCCCAATATAAAACATGATTAAGAGAAATATGAAATTTACCCCTCTCTATACTCTACCTTGTCTCGTTAACGACAACTATCACCCTCCCTGTTAAATTACAAAAATTACACTACCCATCAATTTCTAATCCCATTTTTCCTTTCATTTCGTTGTTGGAAGTGTTACCTGATGATCCGGAGTCCTACAAAAAGGATTTTGGTAAAATAAATTATTGTAATGGTACCTTAAAGTGGTCTGTTTTTTCATTAAATATTAGTTCTGGATTCACATTGAGCTCTCAGGATTTCATCCTCCATGGAATTACCCATTCGGTTTACCAAGTTCTTAACTTAAATATATATATATAATATTATATAATATAAATAATGTATATATATATATATATATATATATATATATAAATAAACACACACACACACACACACACACACACACACACACACACATATATATATATATATATATATATATATATATATATATATATATAAAGAAATGGAATAAGTCCGATAAATATTTTAATCTATTTATTATTTATACAATACTTATTATTTCTTATTATAAACAACAAAAATAAGTAAATATATATATTTATATATATGCATATTTTATTATATTAAATTCATATATATATATATATATATATATATATATATATATGTATTTAATATAATTTTCTTTCATTATACACTGAAATGTTTGTCTATAATTCTGAGATGAGTTACTGTAATTATTTACACTATTAACATTGTTCTGTCTCTTGTCCTCATATTTGTTGTCATATTCACATCGTTTGGTGCTGCTTCAGGTGATATATGTTGGAATTTTGAACTGAACACTTTATTTTGTACACTGGGGTAAATTGCTCTAGTTCCTCAGATCATGCCTTTTCCAAAAGTCTCAGTATCTTTAACTCTACTCTCTCCGTTTTTGTTCCCCTCATTTGTAACCAGGTATTGAACTCATAACACTTTGAATCAATTTACGGAATTCAGTCAACGATTTTATCAGAAGAATATGAATAGTGTAAATAATTGAAATCTTTCCTAAATCGTGTAAATTTCAAATTTCTGTCTTCATTTTTTAATCGCTAATATTAGAACCATCGACATACAGCCACGCGCCATTTATGGAAACTTCTAACAAAATATGTGCGCAATATCATTTTCGAGTTAGTAGCAAAGCCAAAAATTGATACAAGCAGAAAAATCAAGAGCGTCGCAAATCAATCGAAGACTAGTTTACTTTTTGTTTCAGCCCGACGGGCTTATTACATCTCACGTTTAATCAAATCGCCATCGCATAGAGTTTTATTTCAATTTTATAGTTTTATAGACGACATGTATATTATTTCTTTGCTTACACAAAGCAGAACCGAAACCAGCAGTACTTAACTAATGTCATCTGTCATAAGCACACAAAACTTCCATGCATTTAATTTTATGCAAATTTCCCTGCTACATATACATACATACATTCTCGGGTCGGATCGCTTCAAAGTTCACGGGCCCTTGGCTTAAGAGTGAGAGAGAAGGAAAGACAGAAAGAATGGGAAGAGAAAAGGCGGGAAACGCTGATCATAGAAAATATTCGCTCGCAGGTTGCAACATTGTATTTTATTTATTTTTATTTTTTAATTATATATATTTTTCGAACTAGAATTTGTGAATTTTCTGTGGCTTTTAGCCTTATATAGCTAATGAAATCGTAGGTATGTCACAATATATATATATATATATACATATAGATAGATGCATTTTTTATAAATTCGCATTCTTTTTCTTGCAGCTTCTTTTGGAAACTCCGTTAGAAATGGCGTTACCGTAGATTATTTAAATCTTCCATCTTTCCGAAGAATACCATGAGGTAGACAAAGGAATTTTGCCTACCAAACTGACATCACATAGTTCAGTGAAAATCAGTGAGTTAGTTGAAAATAGTCGAACAAAACAATAGCACGACATGGAGTATTTTCGAGTAAAATATATTCAAAAATTCGAAAAACACAAGAAATTAAACTGCTACATGTCGGCTCTTTTTAATTAAACTTTTTTTGTTTGCTGCATCTATATGGAAGGCAGTATAGAGATAGATTGATAGATGAGTTTCAGTTTCACAAATTAATCCGTCCTAAGGCAATCTTCAAAACGCTGCGTCTCCAATATTCAGCCCACTACATAGATAAAACAGCAAATTTTAGTCAATTTATATATATATATATATATATATATATATATATATATATATATATATATATATATATATATATATACTAGCAGCATGGCCCGGCGTTGCGCATGCTTGATTCAAAAATCGTACGACTGATACAGCAATTGCTATCACTTGACTTAAAATATTTTTGCCCTTCCTTGCTTTAAAGGAGTGCCCTTTGCCGTACTGATGTTGCTACATGTCTTACGTCTTGCCTATCTCACACTGCGAATTTTTTCTCTATACTAAACATTAAATCTGTTACGAAAAATTAACTAAACAAAATGAACACAAAACTATCAGCTTTAAAAAAAAGGAATCGTAACTGGAAAAACCGAACGAAAAAAGAATGTTAACAACAAATACTTTTTCACACCAACCCAGTTCTGCGGAATCAGAATCAACGTTGAGTTTAAGCAAGCGATTGAGCCAATTGGAGTAAAGTGCCATGCAGATTTAAATTTATGCCACTTGTGACGAATGCAGCTATCGATTTTTTTTTTTTTTTTGCATGCTAACATGCTAGTTAATATTCTTGACATTCAGCTGTTGGCTCTCACGCTGGCCAGTACAAAATGGCCGAATACTACATGAAAACAACCGTAGAAGCATGAAAAAATTGATTATTTCCACTATCGATGGGAGTTGGGAAATTAAGGTCTTGGCCTTCCCGCTAACTTGGAGCATGTGCATGTAAATTTTGGTGCAAATCCTTCGGAAATTGCGGCCATGCATTCGTTACACACTCACACACACATCCTGCCTTTTATATATATATATATATATATATATATATATATATATATATATATGCTCCTGAGAAATTTATTTCACTTGAGCTCTCTGGGGAGGAAGTGTGGGCTTGTAAACAGTGCCTATTACGACAAGACTCTTCGCTAAAACGAATTGAGTTTTCTAAGTCACTGTGTCTTTATCTAAAAATAAATACGTTTAAATTCACCTTCATCCCTGCCGTGCGCAAACGGCTTAGTGGTAGATTACCCCACTGACGTCAATTCAGTCGGGTCTCGATCCTAGCTAGAAGCTACTGGACGTATCACTGTCATACAGCGAATCAGTCTGTCTGTGGATGACTCTCTCTCTCTCTCTCTCTCTATATATATATATATATATATATATATATATATAACGTGTCCTTTACTAATTTCAATTTGTACGTATGTTCACAAACCTAACCAAACATAACAGAAAAGTATTTCGAGGTTATTTCGCGATTCATGTATAAATTCTACATTTTTTTTATAATTACACCGCAAGCAAGGCAAAAATTCCACTAGTGCGCAAGCGGGGTTACAAGGAGTAAAAGTGAAAGAGAAGACTGACAATAGAATAATTGATGAAATAATTAAAGATGAATGGGATTCAAGAAGACAGAATATGGTGACTGATGTTGTACTTGAATTTTTGAAGATCGTTATTATCAGGAATGCAAGCAAACTAAAGTGTGTTCCACAGCAACTAAATGCAAGAAAAGAAGCTGTTAGAAGTGATGTTAGAATGTATCTATTTCAACAGTAAAATGCTGGTAACTAGCTACCAATCTAGTAGCAAGCTGAAATTCATGTATTCGGGCACCGGGGAATACGTTGGACAGATCAGTTGGCATGAAAATATTTGTATTAAAGACAGAGGGAAGCCACATCAAGTCAGGATAGATTACATTACAGATCATTCTTTGGATTATGTCAAGAATCTCGAGATGTACAGCTGGAGCATCAGACCAAATGTAGATACAGTATTCAATGCACTGACGAACGTTAAACTTGTAAATGTGCAGAATGATTAAATTCTCACTCTAGCTATGCAGAAACACTAAAGTCATTTTAATGTGTTTATCACAATTATCTTTAGAAGACTGGTTACTCAATCTCCAAGTAGCATTATGCTACAACGTAACATTATTTTTACAGGCGGAGCGCAACTTCACCAAACACAACTATTGAACTAGAAATGAAAATAGCCTTATTTTAATGACATTTATAAAGAAAATTCTAATGTAAAATGTATTATATTTGTACTAAAAGTGTTTAATTTATTTGAGATTTTTATTACTTCATTCGAGGCAACGTTACCAGAATCCATAATCAAATTCCAATATTAATATTTGCTTGGTGATAGTCCTTCATTTGTAGATTTGCTCTTTTATAATTCTCGATAAGTTTTCAATAGAAATAAGATCGACCGAATAAGCCAGAAAATTACCCAAATATTCTTCTTCGAAAACAATTTTATTCGGATTTTAATTTTCTTTCCAGGCATTCAACGTATTGCACCGAATAATAATTATCATTTTCTAAGTTTTGAAACAGGATTCGCTGAGTGTTTCAAAGAAATCAATATTTTCGCTATATTTTTAAAACTAAACGCATTTTACCGTGGCTCATCCCTTTGTCACTTATAATCCCACCGACAACATAATATTCTATCCGTCCGGTGATTGTTTACCTTGTGAGGGCCTTTCCCGACAAAAGCCACATTGAATTGTTTCAAATTTCTGGTTATTCGACAGTAGCCTATCATTTCTTTTTGAGAAGACAGGTTGAAATTAAGCCTTCATTTATATTGCAAGTGTTTCAAATTACGGAAGGAAGTCGATTTTCGAAGGCCAAATTTTCTCCGTCATAACTGATAATATCTTTAGAAAATATGTTTTTTGGTTTTTTTCCACTTTTACTAGATGAAAACGAAGATATGGACATTGGAATTCATTTCCGATCCAAATGATATAAGCAATCGAACATATTAGATTTATGAATCTTTACATGGAACAGGTTTAAATGCAAGTGTGAATGTAAGAAATATTCCGTTAAGAAATCTAAGGTCAATTTACATATCCCACATTAAACTGGAAGATTCCCATAGGTATAGACTTATGGCAACATCAGCTTTATAGCCATTAAGCGACGGTGGCGGTCTTATTATTCAGCTTACGAGAGGCCCCAAAGAGGCTCCTACGTATTGCTGTAGTCGAGGTGTACAAGACATGAGAAAGGTGCCTGAGTTTAGATTAACTTAGTATTCTATCAGAATATTGCGTATCTTGCATTGGTACTCTGAATAACTGCTTTATATTAAAAAAAAGACATTAGTATAATATACTAGTCTGTAAAGTACTACTACAAACTTAAGACGTTCTAATTTAAGAAGTCACTGTCAGTGTAATCTATCCATCCTGAGAATAAGCTTGTTTTTCAATCGATTTATACTACCATGACTTGACTGATCCATTCATGATAAATAGACTTGGGTAAATGTCAAAGGAGGAGAAGATAATGCTAATGTTATAGTTTTTTTTGAAGTCTCGTTTTGAACGTGATTGCGACCAGTTTTTTTTTTTTCCGAAACCGAGAAGAAATTGTCAGTTGAAATATTCCTTTTTGAAATCCAATAAGAACTTTTGAAACCGTATTTCTTTAGTTAAGCTGATTTTGCTATTATTTTTCTTTTAATCTTTTTTGTTAAATTGATTTTTTCTTTTTCCGTCAGTTTTAAGTTTTTCTCCTTGACGACTTTTAGCCGCCATCTTTAATTTTATTTTTTTGGTGTAACAAAGCCTCACCAGTTCACTTTTTATTGTTTTATTTCCTTTTTAGCTAATTTATATATTTTTGTTTATAGTTACAAACTTGAAGGCCTTTATTTGGACTAAAAAATTGTTTTCCTTTGATTCTTTTTTAGTTTTTGCTTGTCAGTCGTCTTATTCGTGCCCTCCCCACTTAGGATTTTCCATTTCTATTTTACTCTAGGCTACTGTTTTTTTTTCTTTCATTCACTTATTACTTTTTAACCTTTACTTATTTTCAGTCTTTGGGCGAAATTTCTTTTTATTTAAAGCCTTCGGCTATTTCCTAGTACTTTTCACCTAACTTTATTTTTATTATACGAACATTTATTTTTACTTTAAGCACATTGTTCTTTTTTGCATGGTCAAACCAGTTTCTTTTTAGAGTTAGTATATTTTGTATTATTTGTTTATTTTTTTTTTAACCTTTCTCGGTTAGTTCTTGTTAGTTTTCACCAAATTTAATCCCAACTTTCATTTTCTGCTATAGCCAGATTATTGATTGTATTTTATTGCCTACCATTTTTCTTTATTATTTTCTTACCTTTGGGTTAAATTTCTTTTTTTTACCAAGCACATTTTTATTTAATTTTTTTAATTTATTTTTTAAACAACTTATTTTTCCTGGTTAAACCAGTTTTTCTTACTGATTTGGATTTTTGTATGGTGAATTTTCTATTTTTTTTTCTCCGCATTTTACGTTAACATATTTCCGGCTACCTTTTTCGTTCCCCGACCTCTCCTCTTTTTTCAGTATAATTAAAAAATATTCTGCGTACCCATTTAAAAGAACAATATGTCCGGCAAAATCTGTCGTTCCGAAAAGATTTGTTCGGACCAACATTCAAAAATGTTCCGCTTGATAAAAATGACACTTTGGCGTACCCGGAATTGAAATGTTCCCAAAAAATGTGTCAGCGGAAAAACTGTTTCTATAGAGGCAAATAATGGCCAAAAATTTGAGCGACAAAAGTACGGAGGCCAATAGTAGCTTAAAATATACCCCCCCACACACACACAAAAGCATAATAACCTTAACGATGACTAGTAAAATACGGAGTTCAATAATGGCCAAAATGTATCCAGTAAAAAGATAAAAGACCATTCGGACAAAAAATGAAATGCTGAAGTCTGGAAACATTCCCGTTGTTGGAAGTCCCCCCCACCCGAACTGCATTATCAATATTGCGGAGTTTTTAGAGCGACCCAAATGTTACGCTCAACTTGTGGTAGAAGGTGCACTCTTAGAAAACCCCCAAGAACTTATGAAAATTGAAAAAGGAGTAATGTCAGTCTTCGTTATCGAAAAGTGTAGGCTCACAATTAGTCACTTCACGAAAGGCACAATGGTAATATCACTGTATTCCGTGGGAGTTAAGCCAGAGAGAATAGCAAAGGGTACAGGCTTCTTCATGTGGGACATATTCGTCCCCACACCAGAAGATTGTGTGAAAACCACGAGTAGAGAGGTGATCACGAAAGATCTAATCTTGCGGACGGATTACGAAGGCAGACGAAGGACCAGTAGCAATATTGGAGATCCCTCCTATCAGCGAGCATCTTGCTGCATTCCTTTCGCAGTATGGCGATATATTAGGTGCCTCCTGAGATAGCCTGACCGAAGGATGGAGTTTTGAAATCATGTTGGACCGAAAAGCATTACTCTCCATCCCCAAATGTCTGGAAGCAGGGGGTCTGAAGTTACCATTCATTTTGACCGGCCACATTCTAACTTGATGGAAGTGTGGAGAGGCTGGTCAACTCTCCTCTTTCTGCCCAGAGAAGGATGCCTCTGGAAATGAGGCCCCAGTCGACCAAGATTCCGTCTTTAAATTCCGCCTTGGCTCGCTGCTAGTTCAGTTGTGGGGAAGGGAGTGGAGGAATGTCTGGTTGCTGGTAGATCAATTACCTCCATCTTTCTAAGCGCGAATTGGTTGTGCGTTGCGTTGAAATTCGTTGACATACGCTTCGCATCTCTACCGGATGTTTGCAGTCGGATGAGAATGGCGAATTCTGGAAGGAAAACGCCTGTAAGAACTCCCCATTCTTGAGAAGTGTTCGCTCGTGCGAGAATGGGGCCGGTCGCTTACCCGTGGCGAATGATCCTTCTATCGCGAATCTCCGCTTGCCCTCAATACGGGCAATGGATGTGGTCTCCGACGTTCAGCTGTTCTCCCGTAAGGCATTATATCAGGTGTTAGTAATGGGGAGCGTTCTGAATGATTTGATAGGCGATCTCATTTTGACGGAGCAGAAGGCTTGCTCCATATGGTCGTAAGCGTCCGGGTTGAAACATTTCAGTAATACTGAAGCATCACTGACCTAACTTGTGATTCAAGGGGCCCTCTGTGTGGGCAAAAGTTTTTTGTTCTGCACTTCCGTCTACTACATTAATTTCATTAGCTCGGCTTTTGTTCTCATTCTTGTGGGTAGGCAATCCCGTAAGGTATCTCAGGAGTTCTGTTATCTCCATCCTTCTGAAAGCAGTCTTAGTATGCCTAGCGTTGAGTATCGTCAACATACGTTTTTCATCGCATTCCTAGATCGAATATGTCGCGATTCGGAAGAGGCGAGCGAATTCTGGAATGAAGTCGCCCGTAAGAAATTCTCGTGTACTCGTTCGAGAAGGATTTCGCTCCCGTTTACCCCGAGATGAGTCTTCTTTCTATAGTGATTGTGGTATTGCTCTGAGACACCTTTTACCGTCGTCGAATCACCTCTCCAACGTCCAGACGTTGACTCGAAAGGCATTATATCATGTGTTAGTTGGGGGATCCGTACGAGATTATTGGTCTTACGGACGAACTCTCAATATTGATTCAGGAGCTCGCGTTCAAATGCCTCAATAATAAAGATGGATCACTCATCTGGCTAGTAATTCGTAGAGCCCTCTGGGTCAGCTAAAATACTTTTTTAGTTAGTTTGGAAAACTCTCCAAACTGCAATCGCTGTGATGGGACGGTGGAGACCCTAGGTCAAGCCTTATTTCATTGCAGGGTCGTTGTGCCGTTGTCCAAGTTTATTGAAGGCATCATGGTTAGCAGGCTGCGCAGAAAGGTGTTCATCTTCGAGGCATGTTCTGTCCGTAGCAATGTGGCACTGCCAATAACGAAAGTTGAATACTATGTGTTCATTTGCTTGCTGGTTGTTACGAGAGTCGTGATATGCACGACACGTCAGAATGCATTCTATAAGGGTTAAAAGTTTACTCCTTCCCAACTAATCTTGTTCATTAACCTTAAAGTCAAGATTAGGACGGAAAACAGCGGTTCCTTCCATCAAAATTTGGCAAAAGGTGAATGAGTCTTGCGCGTTTGTGTCGAGTAAGAGGAGCCGACTTGAGTGGCACTTTAATGCCAGTTAGACATTAGGAGATTGTTCTGTGTTGAACATTGGAAAGTGCACCTGAAATTAGTAAATTGATTTTTTGTCTTTTCGTTTCTTTCTTTAAGTTAACTTAGCTAATGAATGATGCCTGTCCATTGCCCCCTACTTTATTTCTGTCCCCACTTTCTTTACTTTGATTTCCCCTCTCCCTTTAGGTTTCCAGAGAAGTCAGTTCCCTGGTGGATGGTGGACACCTTTCGTTTTCGTGTGTGTTTTTTCGTATATTTTTAGCTTTTGAATAAGTGTGTGTTTGAATGTTTTGAACGCATTGTAATGGGGGCATTTAACTATAACCATGATGAAGAAGTCACACATGTAGCATACTACAGAAGTTATGAGGAAATCTTTAAAGGAGACTGTATAAGCCAGTCGGACGAGAGAAATGTGCGCCTGTTTTTAAGAAAGTTTGACCCCACGGAAAACAAAAAAAATACGTCACTTAAATCAAGTCGAAAACATCGAGTGAATTGTTGTTTGAAGAAACTATTATTTTGTTAAGTAAAATTGTCAGTTAAAGAATTTCATTGTTCAGTAAACTTTGGCAATACTGGATAATGTAAAACTTGAATCTGAAGAATTTACCAGTTATGTTACTCTCATGAACAGGAAATGCGAAAAGTTCATATTTGATAATCTATTAAAGATCTTTTAAACTTTCAAATTTCGTAGTTTTTGCAGTGTTTATCAAGTTCTCATGACTAGTTCCTATACTATAGCTGTTTTCTTTTGTAACTTAAATTTACATCAGATAATGTTAGATTTGAAATATCTTTACATTTATTTTATGTCTCGTCGAATAGTCAGATATGACATTATAAAAATTCGACAGGGAGAGAAGAATCACAGATAGTTCAACAATTAAAAAGCATCTGCAGATCATTGTCAACATCAGGAAGGGAGAAAAAAAAGAAAGCAGACATAGTTAAAAAAAAAAATGGTTCGCTTGTGTTATCCCACAAAGCAACGCGGTTAATTAGCTAAGAATACGGAACCAAAATAAATAAATAGTATCGGTAAGAATAAAAAAAAAATACTGTCTCCGGAATAATTTTATAGTGACAAGACATTCGGCCACAAAAATACTGAATAAATTTGAAAACTGACAAAACAACAATAAATGATGGACTCGCCAGACCAAATCAAAATTAAAACCGACCGCTAACAGACATTGTATCAGATTAAAAAAAAATATATATCTATCAAAAGATAAACGGGAAATGTGGAGAAAAAAACAAATAAAAAGAGTATACACCTAAGTCTAGAAACTTATTAAGACTTATTTAACGTCTGTTTTTCAGTAAATTTCTTTTTCACAAAAATACGTGTGTCTGCCATTTCTACTTTTTTTTACTTTCATCTAAATTTTCAAATGCGTAATTAATGCCTTTCTTTCTTACAGGTATTTACTGAGACAGAACCCGATTGCATCAAATATTCCTTTTTGTTTTTGTTTTTTCTTATCCCTTTTCCTAGTTTGATTACTTGACAAATGTTTCATTTACTCTCTTTTTACCTATTTTCCGGCTGCTACTTGAGAAATTTCGATAGTCATTCAAAAGATTCTAACTTTAATAACTCCAGTGTCTCTCATTTTCCTTATCAACACTTGTGGTATTCTAAGTATATATTTGGTAGACTATTTGGCGAATGAACATAGATCAGGGAAAGTGGATTCATGCCTCCTGCAATAGATATAAGTATAGCCATCTGAAACTAAAATTCTGCCTTTCTTGTTTTTAATCGGAACATGACAGTTCCTCAGATATATCAATCAAATTATCCTCATTCCATTCAATATTTAATCAGTTGTTTCCATTGCTAAAAAATATCCTCTCCCAAATCCTTCCATGACGACCATGAATGTTCGATTTCTGCCATGTTTTACTAAAACAATCAAATTTCTTCTCCTTCTACCTTCTATATAGATGTTTCAAAATACATTTCATAGATATTTATTCTTGACTTATTCATATTTATTTTTGAATAGCATCCATACCCAACTGGTCGATCAGAAAAAGCGTTCAATTAGAATGCAGCAAAAACAGAATCATGTTTAGATGGAACAAAGTCTATCTTCAATTACTTTAAAGCACTTTCATTAAAAAACATTTTGAAGTAATGCAGTTACTGATATAACAGAAGTAGTCTGCATTTATTCAGTCGAAGTTACCTGATGGCATGAAGGGGTAAAACAGGCAAAATGAAGACCACTTTAGACCACAATTATTTTACAGGTTTTGAAATTCAATTTGTCAGGGGTGTAAAAGATGATACATTTATAAATCAATTGTTAAGTATGATGAAAATTGGTTGAAAGATCACCTAAAGATGAGAAAGAAACTAGTAAGAATCGCCATTTTTCGCTATTTACGCGCGTTTTCACTATATGGGTTGACACAATTATCAAGTTAAATGACTGTTAAACAATCAACTTATTGTTGAATACATTTGAGTGAAGTTTGTATGAGAAAGCCTGAAAATTGAGGAGGTTTTTAGTTTAAAATTTGTGTTGAAATCGATTTGTGCTGAAATCGATTTTTCGTTTTTTCGCGAAACGGAGTAGAGTAGAAATAAAAGTGAGGTATGGTTGAGGCCGACATGATGTAAGTAACCTTCATACCGAGTTTAAACGAAATCGGAGAAACAAAGTAGAATTTATCGATTTTTGACCGGCTTTATCTATTATTGCATTTTTTAAAAAACTTACATCCTATATTTTACAATGTACGTGCCAAGTTTGGTTAACATCGGTCGGATGGATCTTGGGGCAAAAGGTATCACACAAACAGACATCCTCTGTTTATACACACACACATATATGTATATATATATATATATATATATATATATATATATATATATATATATATCTGTTCTATTTAACTCAATATACACTGGCGTGCAAAAACTTTTGGGCGTTGATAAATTAATTATTTTGATATTTTACCCCCATGATCAGGAGTGATTAGTATTATGTCTTTCTCAGTATATTTTATGATTGTTCAGGGGCGAAATACCAGTTACTGTAATTGTGTTAATTGTGTATGGTGGATGATAGAGTATATTAAGCATAATAATGCTCAAAAAGACCATATATATATATATATATATATATATATATATATATATATATATATATATATATATGTGTGACGTCGCCCCCTGGTCGCAGCGTCGACTCTGTCGTTCGATCTCGTTCGCGGCTCCAATTGTGACGTGACGTGATGTAGCCGCCTGGAGGTCGATCCTTGTCACGGACAGCACCAGTTGTGACGTTTTTGCCGCGGCGTCAGCTGTTCGCTCCTCGCTGCTCCAAATGTGACGCTCTAACCCTTTGGTTAGATGATTACCAACCTCGCCGTTCCCAACTCGCTTCCAACACCTGGTTACTAGGGTAACTGTACTGATATCCGGTCTGCCTACCCACGTTGTGATTAGATCTTAGACAGACGGGATCAAACAGGGATTAGGGCCGTATGCAAGTTGAGTTCGACGGGTTGGCAACACACAAGTAAAAAAAAACTCACGAGGCCAAAATTACTGATAAAAAAGGGTAACAACCTTTTATATCTAATGTTCGTTACATAAAAATTATTCTTACTTCCCGACCCGTTTTGTGGACTGTGGCACCAAGCTTCTACCATACAATTTAAAGACTTCTGAGTTGCCTACTCTCTAGAAATTTGTGTCGGAGTGTGGTTTGGTTTCGACACTGGGCGCTAATCTCTACCAGTCGTTCACGGCTGATTCTTCTCTTCGGCTTTAGTTGGACGACTTATTCACTTCGGCTTGGTTGGACGAATTTATTCACTTCGATTTGGGTTGGACGAATCTCTGTTCTTAGACTTGGTTTGATTTCAACTTCTTCTATGCGCAACTGCAAGTAACTTCTTCTTCGTCCGCCCTGCATCTCTTCTCGCCAAGGTCCGAACTCTTCTCTCTGCCGTCTGAGACTGAACTCTTCTCGCTGCTGTCCGGGAACTCTAACTTCTCTGTCTGGCCTGCAATTCTTCTGCCTGTCTGGCCTGCAATTCTTCTGCCTGTCTGGCCTGCAATTCTAACTTTTTCTTCGGCTTCAGCGCTGCAACTTCTCTGCCTGGCCGGGCCAAACGGACCGGCCCTTCTTCTCCCAAGGGGCGAATGAACAAGGCCCGCCGTCCGCTCTCCAACTTCTCTGGCCGTCTACCCCGCAACTGATTTCTGTCGATTGGGGTCCTGGCTTTTATTGACGCCGTAACAAACTGGGGTGGGTCTGTCGGCGCCAGGGTTTTTCTTGATAATTCAAAAGTCGCATTATTTCTGATTTCCCATTATCGCTCTTATTTTCACCCCTACTTCCTCACAGTGCCTCTGGGTGGGGCGCATACCCATCTCTCCCGGTCTCTCGTATGTCAGGTGACCGTTTTCGACCAATGGGTCCTGGTCGAGCGTCCTTTCCCCTCTTTCTCGCATATCACGTGACCGCTCTCGGCTAATGAGATTCTGGTTGGGCGTCTCTCGTCCTTCGTGACGTCTCTAATCGGGCGTGGCCTATCCGGGGCTTTGTTCTGGGGAAGAAACACCTTGCTAAAAAAACAAAATCCAATTTGGCCTTTTTTTTGCGCGCACGAAAATGACAATCTCAGCCTTTCTCACCTTTTGGCTTTTGTCAAAACAGCCCGCCGCTAATTAGATGTGACTTCAGGAAGAATTTTTCTCGTCTTGATGGCGCTTTCTGTGAGCCAAAACAATTGTTTTCATTCCTTTATTTCCGCTCAGGCCTGATAGCCAAAATCTTAATTATCTGAATTGAAAATATCTTCACTTTATCATCGTGGGGGTTCTTATCTTCAACTCTAGAGCTGGTCAGAATCTGTATACAATTCCAGCGGTCACCTCTCATCCCAAAGACACCCCTTTTTGATTAATATTTCTTTTTCCATTGTTCTAAAAAAATCCCATTTCTCCAAATTGATAATGAACTTCCACATTCCGCGGACACAAAAGTAGGCCAGGTGTTTTGACCGATTTTATTAATCGTCCGTCTTGATGCCTTTTCCCTTTCTTTCTTTTTATTATCTCTAAACTTATTCTTTCAAATAACAATTTCTATTGTTCGTGAAATTCGGTCAGGCGCGTTGACACCTGTTTTCGCTTATGACCGGCTTTTGCATTATCCATCTCTCCCTCTCTTTTTCTTTCTTTTCCTCTTTCTTTTTTTCCTTCTTCTTCCCTTAGGATCGCCTAAATACAATTAGAGAATTATTCTCAAAACTCAATTATTCTTCGTCTAAATAACTAACAACTGGTTAATAAACCGAATAAAATTTAAATCATATTTCTATGAATATTTCTTTTTTCAGTCTTTCTAATAATGCAGGGTGCCACATATATATATATATATATATATATATATATATATATATATATATATATATATATATATATATAATGGTAGGTCACTAGCGAAAACTGCACCATTCAGCTCTTGCGTCAGAAAAGGATTTCTTTTGCAAAAAGTGATCTTTATTAAAACGTTAAAATATGCCGTTAATAACTATTTGCCTGTAGCACGAATAATAGTCTGAATTCTATATGGCATTGAATAGAACAATACGCAGATTTTGTCATTGGGAATTTTTCCACATTCTTCCTCATACTACTCGGAAAACTCTTGGAGATTGCGTAGTTTTGTTTGAGTAGTTGTTAATTCAGTTCCCGCCACAATGATACAACTAAATTGAGATGAGGATTTAGTAAATGTCTGTTTTTCCACAATTTGAAGATATTCATCAACGAGAAACCAGTTTGTTGCATCTGATGTCTAGGAAGGAATATCGCCATGTTGGAAAATATCTCTATATTCGTAGTCTGTCAGAAGATTAAACCCTCGCAAAGTAATATAGTTTTCACTTCTTATGTTTCCATCAACTTTAAGAAATTTTATTTGACCCTCGTTTTATGATGTAACTATTGTCTACCACCAAATTTTACCATCTTTGTAGTGTATTTTGCGTTGCTCCTTTCCTCTCCCCGTCTTCTTACATATTCTCTTGCATTAGAATTTTTACATTCATCGCTAACATTATTGTGCCACTTTTAAGCTTTCCATGTTAGATATTCTTTTGGACACATCACTCTTCTATTCAGGTGTGTAATGGTTAATGATGTTTTTTTGTTTTATTACTATACGACAGTTCATGTTGTTTTCTTTTCGTAATATTGTACTGCATACTGTTTCAAATGATTCTCAGTGTTAAAACTGCATTCTATCTTCATTATTCTTGCTATTAATTTTAAAATCCTTCGGAAGATTTTCACAGTTTTTTCTTTAATCTAATGTCTGTGGTTATCCGGTTTTCTTTGTAATTCAAACATTTCGGTGGTATCAAACGTATTTTGCATGGTTTGAACAGTGTTTGTTGTTATTCCCTGCTTACTTGCTATCTATCGTTATCTTCTCATTCAAAATCACAAACATCATCTTTGTTCCAACAAAGATTTTACATATAGTTTTAGAGTAAAAACCAAGGTAATGTTTACCTGCAATGAGAATGCTTTACCAAGAATATTTACATTCATGTTAATGTGATGGAAGAATTCCTAGTTAGAATTGTTCCTATTATCATGGTATTTCTCAGCTTCAAGCTACTTCAAGCGGTGTATCATCCAGACGACACCTACGAAAACGCAGTTACGTATTATCTACTTCACACTACTGATAAAATCATACTGATGAACAATCTTAACGTCTTAATAGAATAAAGGTGTATAATCCTTATTTAGTGTTGGCTCAAAACATTTGTACGCCATTGCACAACCACTTTGTCTGATCTATGATTAAAAATGGCTTCGATTGAACGTAGACTGTAGGGATTCAGCGAATAGCATCCTTGTGGACTCGCGATACAGAATCAAAACAATATGCGCTAAATATAAGAAAACACCTCAATTTAGGTATTTTAACAACATCAGCAATTAAAATGTATAAAAAGTGTAAATCGATGAAAAAATAAGGAGATAATCAAGATGACGACATGACAGATTCCTTTAGACGAAGTTTTATGAAAAATGTTGTGGAAAGAGCGGTAACAGATACTCTAATTGAGAAAGCTATTTCCCAGAAAAACTGTTTTTATAAGATTATATTAGTTTCAACAAAAATAGTACTAAATCCTTGACTAATCAATCTCGAATGTTTCCTCATAAGGAAACATTTAATATTACCATTATCATATATTGTCGTTTAGTAATTTCTATGATATATTTTATATTGCTTGTCTTTTAATCAATGGTGATATCTTTCGACATGTAGCCACTTTGCGAATCAGTGTGTGTCGTCATCTTCAGTATGTCTGCTTGTTTCGAACATGTCATTTTTATGAAGACCATTTCTATTGCTTCACCAAGACAAGGCATGGTTTTGAATTCAGAGTTATCTAGAGAATCAAGTCTGACCTTTTATTTCACACATAAATGGGGGAGAAGAGATATATCCATATATCTCTCAACTGTATTTGTGCGAAAGTAAATGCAACGATCTCAACAGGATTTCAAAAACAGCTGACAAATATCTCGTTTTGACCATCTAAACATTGAACCACTTGGACATCAAAGCATTGCAACAAATCTAAATTTGACATATCATCTGCATAAAACCAACAGGGAATAGATAAAAAATATTCAGTGATTTAGTCTCTGACTCCCATTGTCGCACATCATGACCCGCCCGTCTCCTTATATTACCCTCCATTAATTTACTGGTCAATGTATTTTGTTTGGTGCAGAGTTTCTCTTATTATATAAAAAAAGTTACATATTTAGGATATCTGATATATAGTTTGTAAAATTCCGGTTTTTGGCTTATATAATATCCAACATATAATGTATATATTACAATATATAGTCTTTATAAAATCCGATAGACTGTACAAACTCTATTATATACTGTGTATGAAATCCAAAATATATTTTATGTAAAATCCGATATACAGTTTGTATAAAATCCGATATGTAATCTGCCTACAATCCGATATTCGTTGGCATCCGTCCGTCTCAGGAGACCGAATGGGGTAAGGTACAGTTCTACAAGCTGGGTGGGGACTTTCACGATCTTAGGCTGCCCAGAAAACGAGATCCCCATCTCAACATTTATGATAGAGTCAAAAGGAATAGATAAATCAATAGAATTTCTTACCGGTTCAGATACAGAAATTGCCATAAGATGACGCAGTACGCCATCCAGTGAAATTATATGCCCAACTATGAATAAAGTTAGCGTTTATTTACATCTTAGCCTTCGTATTTTCTGAAGATATAACGAAAATATATCTGAATTATTGTTTGTATAGCATCCTGCTTATATTTTGATTAAAGTACTATATAAGATCTGTCGGAAATGCAAAAGTAAGTTTGTATAAAATCCAGTATAAAAACAGAATAAAATTCAATGTGTTCTGATATATATGGACAATTTGTAAACAAATTACTCTTATCGATGAATAAACTATTAATTGAAATTATATTAATAATTATGAATGAATATATACACACACACATACCCTCACACACACACACATATATATATATATATATATATATATATATATATATATATATATATATATATAAAAGTAATTAACTTAGCTACTATATATATATATATATATATATATATATATATATATATATATATATATATATATATATATATATATATATGATGGAATAACGAACAAATGGGAAACGTTTATAAATGTAACGTATTTCGCTTTTATTTAAATTTTATCAGGAAATGAAAGATAAAGGAGAACAGAATATTCTGGTAATTTTGTTTTTCATTAGTTACGCAGACCTCATGTGTATTTCTCAGGATGCATATAAATTTTTCCAGAATTTTATTTTCTCAACCATATTCTATTTTGTACGTGCATGTGTGTGTGTTTGTTTCTGTGTTGGTTGAAAAAACTGTTGGAGTTTTTAGGAATGTTTATTTAGAGTAATTTTACCAGCTTCACAGTTTCATGATTTTTAAAAGTTAGATTGAGATGGAGAAACGTATGATTATACCATCATGTATTTCGCATCTGACTCGATTTGGAGAAACGTTTCCGTCTTATGAAGAAAATAAGTGGCTCTGGTTGCTGTGTAATATGCGATCTGATTGGTGGATTAGATCAAGTGATAGTAATTTTTGCGCCAAATATTGATAACATGAATTTTTTTTAAAAAGTTTGGAGTTTTATTGTTCAGAAAGCGTGGCTAAAGGCAACAAATATGAAGTAGTTCCTGAAAAGAACGTTATTTAGATGTTACTGTTCTTCCATGTTTTGAATATTACTGCCACGTCTGTTCTGGTGTTCCTACTATATATTTAGAGTTTTTGATACAATTCTATCCAAAATCAACAATGAGCCCAGATTTACCCTTGAATACACCACACCCATAGCTCACCGAAACCACCGCCAACATCTTTCAGAAAGGGCGGTGTCTGTCCCTAACTGCTTTTAGAACCACCCGTAACCACTGTAAGCGACTTCTGGAAAAAGCAAAGTGCAAATCTGGAAGATCACCAATCCAGTTAGGAGCAGAGGTAAGGCGGTCGTGCCCATTATTATAAATGCCCCCTTGACAGACAAGCCGAAGCTTTTCTCAATCTTATCTTCAAATTTGACGTTAGATGACAAAGCTACCCAACTTCCTGCGTCTCACTGCGCACAATCTCAATAATATCTATGTCTCCTCACGAGTAGTTTATAGATATATCAAAAACCACGACGCCAAGAAGGTAAAAGAAAATTCTAGTGATTGTCCTTAAGTGTATCAATCTGGAATTATCCCTTATCCTAGCGACGTTTTTCAACCGCTGCTTGAAGAAGAAATCCTCCCCCAGTCTGTGGAATCAGTCATGTGTATAACCGTTCTTCTTCCTCTCAGTGTAGACCCATTAGACGTGTCGGTAGCATCAGTAAGTTTTTGAGTCTATAATCAACAAGGAGGTCGCCGAGCATCTAGATATGAACTACCTCCCGTGCGATCAGGAGTAGAGGTTTCGATCGGCACTATCGAAACTCTACTCTTGATCATCCGTCCTAACTAACATTACACACAGACTTAGTGAGGCTCTTGACAGGAAACACATATCGTGGTCAATCTCATGAGATATTTCGAATGAATTTAACAATGTATGGCACAATGAAATCACTTGGAAGGTTTTTTCAATTGTAATTTTTTTCCTAAGATGTAGATCCTTGCTGGTCGTTATTAACGTCCAGTTATTAACGGTTAACGCAGGTGTCACCAAAGGGTCGCCTCTCGGACCAATCCTATTTTTGATTTACATAAATAATCTGCAAGTATATACTCAGATCATTTGTAAACATCTATGCCGACGATATATGAGTGAACCTCGAAAACTTTTGACGATCAGAGATTGGCATCCGATTTAACCTTCAGTCGGGGAAAAACTGGCTGGCTACATTTAATGTCTCGATAACGAAAAGCCATCCATCACGATCGGACGGCAAAATACTGCCAGTCACAATGAATAGATATCACCACGTGGAAGCACAGTGACTTGTGATACTATTGTGCCTCAAACTCACACCTGACCTTAAACTGGAACATATACATACGATCCATTGCTAAAAATGCAGGTATAATGTTCGGCTCTCTGTACCGCTCCAGTGAGTACCTAACTCCACATACTGTCCCCTACATTTACAAGAGTCAAGCCAGAACGAAAATAGAGTTATGTTGTTATATTTGGGTGAGAGCTGACAAGGCCTCACTTTCCAGACTTGATAGTGTTCAACAAATTCTTAAAGTCTTTTTGGACGACAAATCATTTTATAACCTCCAACTTCTTTCTCAAAGACCGGATTTTGAGAACATCTCACTCGTCTATCGTTACTTCCATCGGAAATTGGTAAGACGATAAACTGCATCCAGCAGCAAGGCCTCCATACAGAGTGTTTTGAGGAGCGTGGAACCACGTCTTAATTGCTGATGTTCCCAGCTCCACTCTGACCTGGAGTGGTAGCACCTATCATGGTTCCAGCTATAGGCAAATGTTAAATAGTTAACACTATGCAAGTGTAAAGATAGGTTTTAATACCAGCAATACATCTTTGTAAAAAAATTATTAACACCAATGAATTTTGGGAAAAAAATATTACCAGCAATATATTTTTGAAGAAAAATATTACGAACAATACATTTTTGGAAAAAATATGAGCAGCAATACATTGTCGGAAAAAATATTACCAACAATAAAAAATATTGTCAGCATTAAATAGCCCATTGAAGTTAATATGGCGTAAAACAAACCGAACTAAACTAAACGAACTATACGTTTTGGTTCCGCCAGGTCTACTATTCATGGCTAGGACCCGCCATACAACTTACATTGTTGCAAAATGATATAATGGAATATGCGTACAACTGTGTCCCCCCTCACTGGAATATGATTGGCTGGTGACCATCATAAATATCGACGGACGTGTCGGAGGGAAGAACCTTAATCTGAGAGCTAAGTCTATAACGCCGCCCATTGGACTACGCCATTGATCTACACTTCTTACCTGCGACTCCGACGCGTACCAGTCGATTACTGCTACCGTATTCTACTTGGTTATAGTAGCCAAAACCACTTAGCTACTTCGTTCAAATATATCCCTTTCCGGGACATATCACAAAATACCCATACTCTCTCTGTCTCCTATCGGTGAGAAGTAAGTTCCACTCGAACAGCTTCTTCCTCCGTACCCCTGCTATGTGGAACAGACTCCCAAGAGAAATATCCCCCGATGACTACAATCTAAACCTGTTCATGTCTAGAGTTAATCCCTATCTTCCCTCTTATCCGTATAAAATTTTCCTTAAAGTAAGCGTCTACTTCCAGTCCTCCCTGTTCTAACCTTGGTGTAAAAAATAAAATAACATTTAAAATCATAAAATTTTTATATGTGTCTGTAGATGTTTTACCTTCATGTTTAACTTGTTGCATTATTTCCAGTAACACTGAGACAAAATATATAAAATCCTCCCATCAGACATAGGCTTCAAAGTGTTTTCGAACTAAAACGGAGAAATTATTTCACTTAAACGAAAAATATGGTTTTTATGTAAAATAAATTGTTTATCGATATTTTGGCACAAAGATATTAACAGACAATAATATGAGCGTCGATCAAATCCTTAAAATTAAAAAGATTAATGTAAAGATTTTGCTGATTGACTAATAGCAATTTCGAGAGCGGAAACGCAAGTCTGATGAACTGATTTCATTTTCATTAATTATTTTCTCATAGACAGCAGTTTGGCATACAATGATTTCTTATTTGGTAAATAAGATTACGAATAGGAAATCTTGATGTGCTGGTCTTCGTATGCAGCGAAATATTCGGAATGAAAGTCGGCAAACGAGTTATCAATGGGAATTACATTTTGTTCTTGCGTCGATTACAAAGATTTGTATGTAGATTAACATTGCAATCACTTAAAACTGATGCAATGCAATTCTTGCGTCTGATGCAACTAGGCGAATAGAAGATTACTAAACCTTTTCGTTTTCTTAGAAAACAGAAATACAATGTGATTTAGAAACCAGAAAAAATAAAAATGAGTCGCAAAAAGAGGAGGATGTAGAGTCGCGAAAATGGAATTTAAAATACGGAAGAATAGTGACTGTAAAATCCCAGAATGAAAAATAGAAGAGAGAATCTTCTGTGGAACTGAAATAACCAGAAACCTGTCAAATGAAATGTCAGCAATTCTCATCATGAAATAATAATAACAGAAGTAATGTTTGCTCCAAAGATAATTGGAAAAAAGGAAATACTTGTGTCAAAAGGGAATTCAATTAATAATAGGGACATCTGTCAATATTATTAATTGAAGTACTGAAACGATGCCAAAAAGAGTTACTTGGAAATATAGAAACAATTGAAAAGTAGAATTTAAAACAATACATAGCAATGCATCTATCTATCTATATATATATATATATATATATATATATATATATATATATATATATATATGAAGTATATATACATATATACATGCACATAGATACATACACACACACACACACATATATATATATATATATATATATATATATATATATATATATATATAAATAATTAATAAAGTGTCAACTTTAAGGCTATTTAAAATATGTCTCTTTCTTAATTATTTAGTTAATATTTACTCTGTTATTTACTTACATTGAGCTCTCTGGATTACATTCTCTTTGGAATTATCCATACCGATTATCAAACCCTTCATTAGCTTACTATATATATATATATATATATATATATATATATATATATATATATATATATATATATATATATATATATGAAACAGTCGGTCGTCTAGTAACAATAGTGATACAGCGAAACTTGCTTGTATGTGGATGACTATCTATGTCCTCATTACCCGATCGAGCACTCTAGAGAAAGGCTAATTTTAAAAACATTGGCTGGTGCTGCTATTAACGCATCGCTCATCAATTACGAATTAAGCGCGCGTGGCTACTGACGTTTGTATGCATCTCGTATATAATATATAATACGTTAATTTTTTTTCTTTCTTTGCCGTGCGCCGATAGCTTATGATTAAGATCTCTGATTGATGCCGAGATCGGTGGAGTTTCGATCACGGCATGAAGAAATTGGTAGCCTATCCATACTGATGAGTTGTAATGCAGCAAAATAGGCCTGTATATGGACGACTCTCCGTCTCTCTCTCTCTAACTCTCTCTCTCTCTCTCTCTCTCTCTCTCTCTACATATATATATATATATATATATATATATATATATATATATATATATATATATGAATTTCTGTGGTTTTGGTTTGTCACACACTTTAAAATAGATATACATTGACCGACGAAAACCAAATTTTGAGATGTACAAACAGGTTAAAGGGTACAAAGAACAATTCACTTTATTCGGCTAAAATTTAGTACAAGAAATTTTCATTAATGTTTTTGAAAAAATTAAAAATGTTATTATTTAACATGCAAATATTAATAACACGAATTTAAAAAGCAATTAATGATTAAAGTAACAAATACTTATTTATTAAAAATGCAGCATTGTCTATTGAATAACTTTTCTTTAATTTTTATTTTTTTAGATAAAAGAATACAGTTTTCCAATTCGCGTCCTGGGTAAGAGGTTAAGCTACATCCAGCAGCAAGACCTCTAATCAAGAGGTCTTGAGGAGAGTAGAACCACCTCTTAATTTCTGGTGTTCCTATGTCCACCCTGACCCGAGTGGTAACATCTGTTAGGATCCCAGCTATGGGCAAATATTTAACTATGACCAGCAATAATTTTTTGAAAAAGTTATTACCAGCAATAACATTTTGAAGGAAAAATATTACCAGAAACTGATTTTTGACAAAGCAAAATATTACCAGCAGTAAAAAATGTTGTCGGCATTAAATAACCAATTCAGGTTGATATGCCGTAAAACAAAATAAACAAAACCAATGTAAACCAAAGAATGCATATTCTATTCATACGATTCTTTCTTAAAAATGTTGTCGGCATTAAATAAGCAATTGAGGTTAATATGATGTAAATCAAAACAAACCAAATCAATCTAAACCGAAGAATACATATTCTATTTATACGATTCTATCCTAACAATGTTGTCGGCATTAAATAATCAATTGAGGTTGATATACCGTAAAACAAAATAAACCAAACCAATCTAAAGCAAAGAATACATATTCTATTCATACGATTCTATCTTAAAAATGTTGTCGGCATTGAATAACCCATTGAGGTTGATATACCGTTAAACAAAATAAAACAAACCAATCGAAACCAAAGAATACATATTCTATTCATACGATTCTATCTGAAAAATGTTGTCGGCATTAAATAACCCATTGAGGTTGATATACCGTTAAACAAAATAAAACAAACCAATCGAAACCAAAGAATACATATTCTATTCATACGATTCTATCTGAAAAATGTTGTCGGCATTAAATAACCCATTGAGGTTGATATACCGTTAAACAAAATAAAACAAACCAATCGAAACCAAAGAATACATATTCTATTCATACGATTCTATCTTAAAAATGTTGTCGGCATTAAATAACCCATTGACGTTGATATACCGTTAAACAAAATAAACCAAACCAAACCAGTATCCAATTCGGCCTGCGTTAGCAAGAAATATTTTAAAAATCACATAGCCAAAGACTTCAAAAAGTTGGAATTTGGCTCCAGAACGAAATATTTACGCATATCCAGTTGTATTTTCTAAGAATGTATTCTTCGTTTTTAAAAATGAAAAATTGAAAAAAGACATTTTCTTAAAATTTATTGTCTACCATAAAGCCCTATAAAATCTAATGAAATGAAAGAAAATCTTAAAGTCAAAAAGTAGTTTTATTTTCAGTGTAGTTTTCCGAACATATTCAAATTTCATCGATTGGATTGTGCAAATGGACGAGGCGTAGAGGTTGTAAATTTTAACAAAATTCTTAGCGATAACTTCAGCAATTAAATACTGTGAAATTCTAGTTTTTAATATTGACAAAAATATAACACAGACATCTCTGAATATGAAATGACTTGTACGGCAACACATTAATAAGAACGAAGGTGTATATCATATAACAGGAAAAAAGCGTGAATATCTTCATAATGGCAGTTGTGACACATAACATCCTTAGTGCTACTGTAAGACAAATATATGTATGGATGTATGTATCTACCTAGCTATCAATCTATCTATCTTTCTATCTATCTATCTATATCTACATGTTAGGTGTATTTTGGGAGTAAATTTTCTTTTAAGCTTGTTACATTAAAAACCCACGAAAATTTATTGTTTATACTTTTTATATAATTTCTCAATATTTATAATACTTTTTTTTCTGATTTCTGTTTTGCCTTTGCAAGTATATCTTGCCTTATGATTTTTGAAAATTACTACTTTTAGCGGAAATTGCTTAGATAAGAGAATCTATGTTTAGAGAGACTAGCCGGACATCAGACATAGTTTTTGTATTCTTGCTAATGCAAATAAGAGCAATAACCAACAAGAAATATTCGTCAGACATGCATACACACCCACACACACACCCACACACACCACACACACACAGATCTATATATATATATATATATATATATATATATATATATATATATATATATATATATATATATAGCATCTGTGTGTGTAGGTGGATATAGTATAAATAAGTAAATAGTAAATATATATTCTAATAAAAATATTCATGCGTTGCGATTCCCTATTTTTCATGTGGAAAATATAGAATCTCAACACATGATTCTTTTTAAAAGATCTAGCAAAATATACCCTTAATTAAAATAATTTATTGTAATTTGTTTGTGATATATTTCATCTGTTAATATTCATAGGTATAGCGAAAGAGTTATTACAGAAACAATATAAAATCACCAGGTATTGCAATTTGTTCTTAGAAGCAAAGAAAACAATGCTTGGCTGCTATGTGACATCTTCCTTCCCACATAAAATTGAATGTCGGGCAGATTCCTCACAGACGAATAAAAGATTCTACTAAATAGAGATATGGTTCTACGAATGTTGAAGAAACCATGATTAGGTATGTTAGATACGAATCCGTTTTAAGGAGCATAGAAACTACAAACAAACTGTTGGTAATATTCAGTAAAAAAAACTGGCAACATTTTTGGAAGAGTGAAAAACAGTTTAGAACTGGTGGTCAATTTAAAATTAGAAGAGATGACTGTTGTCAAGGGAAATGGGAGAAAAATCAGATAGACGATTTACACAAGATTTAATAAAAAGCAAATAACACAAAGAAAGCTTGTAAAGTGTCAAGTATATATTTAAATCAAAACTAGAGGGAGGTGCTGAAAGCCATGATTTCACGTCTTGAAAGGAGAAAGGAGATAGAGAAAAGGATAGTTCATTAAGACATGTTTAACGTTTAAATAAAAAAAATTGTTGGTCATATTTGCGAATTATCTGTTTGCGAAGAGGCACACATAATCTATGTAAGAATCCTAAAATGTTATGAGCCTATGAATTTTACCAGGGTTAAATGGTGTCTTCAGTATCTTCCTCAGATTTTATGTTCTTCCAAACTTTATGCTATTGTCTTTAAGACAGTTCCATTTGCTCTAAAAATGATGAGTATGTCTCCACATTTTTCTTTTCACTTCTCTCACGTGTTCAGTTTATTTGCTTAGACTTTAATTTTCTTTCAAGCTTAATACAAAATCCACTATCACCTCCCACTTTAGAATAAATAAAACAGAGTTAACCAAACGCAATCTCTTTCAATATTAATGTCTCCGAGGAAGTTCATGTTTATCCACCAATACATGTTATACTGTAGCATATAACATGTTTGATCGAGTAAATAATCTTCGTTTGCACTTTTAGTAACCCTCATTTAAATTTCCAATATTTTCTTGAATTTCATTGTTTGTTAAATAAAAATTAAGCTTCGAGTAATTTCCATAACAATATAGTCAAATTTTGTGCAAAAATAGGCTCAACCGACATAATAATATCTTTCTCAAATTCATCCCCAATTTAAATGTTTCAAGAAATTCTATTGGCTAAAAAAATGAAAAATACAACTTTCGCCCACGCATTTCTCAGAAGAAATCGCAACAGCTACAAAGTCTCTTTGGAGCCGATTTCGTTTTTAAGAAAACTATAAATAGAAATAGCAAACGAATTTTCGTCGCATTTGAGACTGTCACACGCGAATGATACACACGGAAATTATGCGCCGCCAAAGCAGCAAACTTCCTTTATGAGAAATTAGAAAGTTTTACACAACCAACTTTTTCACTCAATATCTTTCATAGAAAAATCTTTTGTCTAAGTAACATTCAACATTTTAAATCAAAGGCAGACAACCTTTAGACATTGAACATTTCCGAAACAGCAAATAACATTTTTTATCTAAAATATTCTTTCCACACATCATTACAAACAAAGAAATTGTCAATTGTGTATATAAAATTTAATCTGTTGTTTCAAACATGTAATTTTGTCGTGATTGAATAACGTTACCATTTGGCCATTTCTTATAATTTATGTTTGTGGATATTGCATATTTTATTTACAGCATAATCTTAAATATTCACGCAACCTTCTTAAATTCACTACATAGTACTATTAATAGATTGACTTTTCCCCAATCATGTTTATTTTTCTGTTCCTTATGCAACAAGTTGAATTCTCTTATTATATTACTCACTGTCTCTTCTCTATCTACACAAACACTGAAGATTATTGTCTCTTAATTATTATTGGATTTTAAACAAATGTTTCATTTAGACTTTTTTCACATTTCCATTTTAAAACAGTGTAGTTGCCATTTTATTTTCGATTATTTGAGTGTATTTGCGCATGCGAACAAAGATAATACTAAATAACAAATGAAAAGAAAATAATTTCTTGCCTAAAACATAGCATCACCAGGTGTTCTGGGATATCCCTTCTTACAAATAAATCCAAACAAATCTCAAAAGGTTCCAGTCAATCGAAGAAATCGTAGATTAGACGAAGGGAAAAAGATTTCCATTAAAAAGAATCATTCAAAAGATATTCATTTAGATTTTTTTTAAAAAATGGGACAGGATGGAGAGTTCATTAATGGATTTTGGATTCTACAGGAATTAATCTGTAATAAAATCGAATCGATGTTTTCTATTATTCCTCGAATATCCATTTTTGTCTCTTTACATGTCTCTGTAATGATGGACGATAGAGTAACATTCACATGTCATCATCAACATGATGTCCTTCGTCGTCATCATAATTACTATTATTATATGCTTTCTCTCCCATAAAAACTCTTAAAATGAAATTACGCAAAACCTATGGAAAAGAATGTAGTATATATATATATATATATATATATATATATATATATATATATATATATAAATATAGGCGCAAATTTTCATAAATTTACATACTAAATGGCACTTAAAAATACATTGTTAATATTTTCTTGACACTGATACTACTCTCCTTGCAAGATAAGCAGTTCTATGTTTTCAGTTTTACTATAACTTGTGGTTTAATTGCCTGAATTATTTACATTATTTGGACTGTTACCCTTATCGTCATTGCCATATTCATAACGTTGCGGGCATTGTACGCTTAGGCCTTCTTATGGTGATTGAAATTTCGAACCGAACTCTCTTACTTCGTCCAACAGAGTAGATTGTTCTAGTCTCTGTATTAAATGATGTAAGTAATCATAATACCTCATCTCAGGGATATAGACATCTACTGAAGGATTGTTTCGAAATTACAATCACCTGAAAAAGACCGGAGCGTACAACGACCGAAACGTCGTGAATATTGCGATGAAGATGAAGATAACAGTCCGAAAAATGTAAATAATGTAAATAATCATAATATCTCATCTCAGAGATATAGATATTATAGTATAATATCTTGCTAGTTTTCTTGCGACTACAGTTTTTGTTGCTATTCAGGGCACCAATTATTATGTATAAAAGTAGCTTTAAGATTTCAGTTTTTTCCTAAATTTCAATTTCAGAAACTATATATATATATATTTTGTCTCATTCATTAACAAAATGATGACTCTTTTAGTGAGTCTTATTTTATTTGTGGCCTACATTTTTTTGTTTGTTCAATACTTGTTATACATCACTACAATTATACCTTTCAATGAATAAAGTACCCGTCATATTCACGATCTTAGCATTTATTCTCAGTCTAGATTGAACAAACAGACGATAAACGGGTAATAGGCTCAATATTTAGTTCCCATATTCTATATATTGGGTCAGCACTTTGTTTTTATTATATTTGCCTCGTATTTTCTGGCGAATACTACTACTACTACTACTAATAATAATAACAATAATAATAATAATAATAATAATAATAATAATTCTAATAATTTCAGTTGTAGTTGAAGCACTCGGATTGATTGGAAGAGGTTCTGATAGACACATTGAAGAGATTTCTTGTAGCCCAGAACTTAATGTATTACAAGAAAACTGTGCTCAGAGCTACAGTTCAGAAATTACCATGATATTTTTCTATGTAAAATGTGTGTGGTATTAGGGGCTATTTTTCACAAAAATGATGAGTGGAAAATGTCATGAAACAATTTCTGACCTTAGGTCTCTGGCTGGGAAGCGGAAGGAAATGTGCATACTACAGAATTCCAAATAATAATAATAATAACAATTATTATTTTTATTAAGATTGTTGCTGTTGTTGTTGTTGCTGTTATTATTATTATTATTTTTATTTTCTTTGATTTCTGACGTTTACACATTTCTTTCCGGGTCCCGCCCAGGGACCTAAGGTAAGAAATGGCGTCATGACACTTTCCATTAAAAAAAAAAAAAAAAAAAAAAAAAAAAAAAAAAAAAAGAAAAAGTTAAATTACATAGATAAAGCCCTTCGTAAAGTGTGGGCTGTACTTGTCAGAACAATTTTTGTATCTCCTTGAGGTATGGACTTCCAAGAATCCCTTCAATTAGTCTACTGCAATCTTTTCCAACCAGTCCTAGGGCCCCAACTACAACAGGGATTGTTGATGTTCCCATATGCCACATTTTCGAGATTTCTATTTCAAGGTCCTTGTATTTTGACAACTTTTTGAATATCTTCAAAGATACATTGCAGTCAGCAGGGACTGACATATCAATAACGAGGCACCGTTTTTGTTTGTGGTCTTTAATAACAATATCTGGGCGGTTGGACTTGATTGTTCTGTCAGTGTGTATTGTGTTGTCCCTTAAAATTGTAAGATGTCCTATCTCTGTAACCGGGTCTGGGTGGTGTTCATACCAGTTTCTTTCAGTTTCATTCCCGTAGAAGTTGCAGATTTTCCAGTGCAGATGTCGGCCCACTATGTCATGTCGGGTTTTATATTCAGTGGGTGCCAACGCCGTGCAACCTGATACAAGATGATCAATCGTTTTTGGATATTTATCACAGAATCTGCATTTTGGTCTGACACAATATTTTAGTATATGTGCTTGATAATTCCTAGTTAGCAAGCATTGGTCCTGCGCAGCAAGGATAAAACCTTCAGTTTCCGCTTTCAACCCTGCACTACCAAGCCATTGATGGGTACGGGTTTTGTTTACGTCAGCTTGTTTGGTAAGGGCAGAGTATTAGCCATGAAGCGGTTTGTTTTGCCATCGCTTCTGTATCTGGTCGGTTGCATTCGTCTTTGCTGTTTTTTTTAGGTATTTTGCAGTTTTAGCCGGTGTATTGTGCTGTAGTTGCATCTCTACGCCCATTTGAGACTCCATTTTGAATTTGTTGGCTTCTTTCATTACGGAGTAAAGACGCTTACTACTTTCATGTTCCTTGACGCATACCATCATCCAGTCTTCTGTATTTTCCAAATATCTTTGGAGGCCAATTGTTGTAGTTTTGTAGGACAGTTCTAGTTGAACTAATCCTCTGCCTCCTTCGGATCTGGGCACACACAAACGATCAGCATCAGCTTTGGGATGATGCATGCGATAGCAAGTGAGAAGCTTTCTCGTGTTGGCGTCCATTCGCTTAATTTCAGCTATGGTCCAGTTAAGGACATTAAAGCACTATTGGGACAGCCAATGTGTTTATGGCTGATATCCTGATTTCTGAGTTTATCTCAGTATTTAGTACCAGACGTACACGCTTGTAGTACTCTTTTCTTATTTTTTCCTTCATTTGGGGTTCCCTAATCTTTGTGACAAAATCTAAATCTATTAAGGGTGTTTCTGTAATTCTACCTTTCTTGAAAGTTACTTTTGCACATTAATCTAATCCGAAGTCCATACCTATGTCATCACTGATGTATTTTACAATATTGAGGAGGCCTTTCAACTCATTGTCTTCTTTGGCACAGAGTTTGAGATCATCCATGTAGAGTAGGTGATTGAATATTTTCTTATTTATTTTGTAACCATAGCTACTGTTGTTCAGTTCATGTGTAAGAGGGATTAAGGATAGACAAAACAGAAGGGGTGACAGAGAGTCTCCTTGAAAGATTCCACGTCGGATATTCGGACGGTTGGATATGGCAGTGCCTCCGGTGTGACTAAGGTATAGTTTGGTGTTCCACATTCCCATGCTGTGCTTAAGGAAATTTAATACAACAGGGGAGACTTTGTACATTTCCAAAGTCTTAAGGATCCAAGAATGTAGAACACTATCAAAGGCTTTACGATAATCAATTTATTATTATTATTATTATTATTATTATTATTATTATTATTATTATTATTATTATCGATAGATCATGTAACTAAAAAGATAAATAACAACCTAATCAATATTTTGACTTTCCACAAAACTTCGAAGATAATTTTTCGAACGGAAGTAGCCATGAATACTAAAAAAAAGTGTGGTGAATTTAGTGAAGCTTAACTTTCTGATAAAAATACATTCTAAGAGAAAGATTTTATAAATTCCAGCAACGGTAACATCAACTGTCGGTCAATAAATACCGAATATTTCCTGTAAGGATTCCAGGACATGCCAGATCTACCAACAAACACTCAAGAGAGCGTCTGTCTATGATCAATGTTATGTCTGGACTAATGTGTTCAATAAACCTGTCAGTCTGAATTGTGACGTCCCATAAGAGTTGCACATGCTCATTTTTCAAAACACTGACAAATCTTCTTCACAACTTCTTTTGATTTTTAAGTATTCCCAATTGTTTGCAGTAAAAATATAAGTAGGACGAAGAAATGTTTCAATAATTTGGACTCATTGCTCACTTTTCCAGATTTCAAAAAATATTAAAAAATATTTTTATTGATAAATATCAAGGTTTTATATCGTTACTTCTGTATTTACAATTTATCGTATGTATTACAATATCTTCTTAACATACTGATTATAACTGTTTTTTTATTCATATATATTTATTTCTGGCGTAAATTACATGAGGAAAATTCGTATTTCTTCTTTATTTTTCTTCTTCTTCTTCTTCTTCTTCTTCTTCTTCTTCTTCTTCTTCTTCTTCTAATACTACTACTGCTACTACTGCTGCAGCTACTACTACTACTACTACTAATAATAATAATAATAACAATACTAATAATAATATTTTTTTCGATGGAAACAACAATCATCCCCTCGAACAGATCTGATGTCGAAAAAGTATCAAATACTGATAAATGAAATTATCCTGGAGAGTTTTTACAAATGGTAGAAATCTCAGCATAGGTTGGATACATTTCCGTAAAACCTTTGATAGTGTGCCACACTCTTGGATATTTAAGGCTTTGGAAATGTCTCCTCGTTGATATTAAATTTCCTTAAACATAGCATGGAACCGTAGAAAAACAAATTATACTTAAATCACACCAAAGTTACTGCCACTTACACATGTTTGAAAATTCAACGAGGCATCTTTCAAGGAGACTTCTTGTAGCCTTTCTTTCTTTCTTTCTTTCTTTCTTTCTTTCTATGACCCAACGTTGGCATTTCTGTCTTCAGCTTCAGTGCCAATAAAATATTTTTCCCAATATTTTTTTTTATATTCTGGAATCATTTTATCCGGATTTTCCTAGAGAATTTTCCTTAAATTTCATTTATCTCTCCCTAAATATTTCGCTTCTTTACTTTGTTTCCGCACCCCCTACTTTCCAATTCGGTATTTTCATCTTTGAATCCTCGAGGATGAATTTGCGAATTACTGTCATGTTGGTTTTATTACGAGGGGAACAGAGTTCAAAATCCTTTTGAAGTCAAACATTTTTAAAGAACACAAGGATTCTACTGAAAATTGAGACACCTTCTCTTCTTCTTCTTCTCTTTCACCTCCTGCTCCTCCTCCTTCTTGTTCTTGTAATTATTATTATTATTATTAGAAGTAGTACTACTAGTAGTAGCAATCGTGGTAGTAGAATTGATGTAGAAACAAGGTGTCGTATTATTTAGCGCATTATTTTTTTTCTGGAAGGATATTGGTGTGTTCTTTGTAAATTTAACAAGAGTAAGTTTTCGTTTTGATTTTGTTTTTTTTCCAACGACGGTGATGTCAGGTTTGGTCGCCTCAAGGACACGCAGTCTGTTTTGGATGTTGAAATCCCACAAGATCTCGAGTTGGTTGTTTTCGAACAGCTTCTCTGATTTGTGGCGTTATATTTCCCCTCGACTATCACTAGATACTTTCGACACAAGCAACGTTGCTGACGAGAGGCTAATTTATCATGATGCTTCTTCTATTCTTTCTGTTCAAACATTCCACAGGTGTTTCTTTTATGGCTGATATTTCGCTCTCGTTGCAAAACAGTATGCACTTATCCGAATCCACTTGGTGGTAGATGACTTCCGGACAAAATTACAATTCAAGGTTTAATATTGAATAGCTGCCGCTGCTGATGATACTCTTTTCTTCTTCTTCTTCTTCTTCTTCTTCTTCTTCTTATTATTATTATTATTATTATTATTATTATTATTATTATTATCGTTTTTTACTTTGATTTCTCTTGTATACACATTTTCTATCTGGGTACCAACCAAAGACCTAAGGCCAGAAAAGCTTTATGGCATTTTCCATTGTGTATATTTGTAAAAAGAAACCTAAAATCATACATAATGTACATAGATAAAGCTCGTCGTAATGTGTAAGCTGTACTTGTGAATTTTTGCAGTGTTAAGAAATGGTCTCCCAGGAATCACTTCAATAAGTGTGTCAGACAATTTTCCAATCAATTCTAGTGCGCCAAATTAATTATTGTTATCGTTATCTGCCTGATTTTTAAGATTTCCAATACAAGATCCTTATATTTTGATATTTTTAAATTCCTTAAAAAAGTCATTACAATCTGCACGAACTGCAATGTCAATAAGAAATCTCATTCCATTTTTGTGGTCTTTGATCAAGATGTCTGGGCGATTAGCATTGATTTTTCTGTCTCTGTGTATTGTCATGTCTTATAAAATTGTTACAGGTCTAATCTCTTTTGCCGGATCTGGGTGATGTGCATACCAGTTTCTTGTAGTCACCTTGCCGTAAAAGTGGCATATTTTCCAGTGCAGATAATGGCCCACCCTATCGTGCCGAGTTTTCAGTGGTTGCTAACATAGTGCAACCTGATACAAGATGGTCAATTTTCCCTGGATATTTATCACAGAATCTGCATTACGGGTTAACACAGTTTTTCAGTATGTACTCTTGGTAATTCCTATTAGAACGCATCAATCCTTTGCAGCAAGAATATAATATTCGTTTTCAGTTTTTAAACATGCACTACGTAAACACTGATTGATACGGGATTCCTCTGTATAAGAATGATTGGCTCGGCAGAGTATCATTATATTCCGTTGACATGAACTAAACTGTAATAACTTTGGATACAAAGTAAAAAAAAGAATGTATTTATTCAACTATTCCACATGGATGATATCAAAGTCTTTGCCAAAGACGAAAATGAATGGAAGGGTATCCTCAATACAATAAAATATTTCAGTTATGGATTTGACATTAGATAAATGTGCAAAAATAATATTCAAAAAAGGGAGAATTACAGATGTCACTCAATAGCTCTCGATTTTTTCACAAAGATTAAAAAAATGAAACAAGAAGAAATCTCTAAATACCAAGGAGTCAGCGAAGGATATGGAATACAGTATAGCTAATATGAAGGGGAAAGTAAGAAAATAATACTATAAAAGTGTTTTTCTGGTGTTACGTGACGTGTGAATTCACAAAACATATTATCAGCTATAAAGAATTTTGAGCAATTCAGATTCAACATCCATAACTGGACCATAGCGAATGGATGTCAAACCGAAAAAAAGCTTCTCACTTGCTACTGCGTTCATCTCCCTAATGCTGATTTGGATCGTCTGTATGTGTCCAGATCCGACATAGACAGAGAATTAGTTCAACAAGAACTGTCTTACAACACCATTGCAATTGTTCTTCAAACACACTTGAAAACTACGGAAGACGGGATGAGGATCTGTGTCAAAGAACATGAAATAGATAAGAAACATTATTTGGTAAATAAAGAAAGCCAAGTAAATAAAAAGGAAATTTCATGTGGGTAAAGAAGTACACATAAACCATAATACACCTACTGCAGCGGTAAAGAACGTACAAAAGAAAGCAAAGGCAAACATAGTGTACCAAATGAAAAAATGCTAGCAAGATAGGATTCTTCATCGTCAATACACTGCCGTACCAATCAATCTTATATAGAGAAATCCCGTATCAATCAGTTTTTTACGTAGTGCATGTTTAAAAGCTGAAAACGAATATTATATTCTTGCAGCACGGGACTGATGCGTACTAATAGAAATTACCAAGCACACATACTGAAAAATTGTGTTAACCCATAATGCAGATTCTGTGATAAATATCCAGAGAAAATTGACCATCTTGTATCAGGTTGCACAATGGTAGCAACCACTGAAAACTCAGCATGATAGAGTGGACCATTATGAGCACTGGAAAATATGCCACTTTTACGGCAAGGAAACTACAAGAAACTGGTATGCACATCACCCCGATCCGGCAACAGAGATTAAAATTGTAACAATTTTACAGGACTTGGCATTACACACAGACAGAACAATCAATTCTAATCGTCCAGACAACGTGATCAAAGACCACAAAAATAGAATTTGATTTCTTATTGATATGCCAGTTCCTGCAAATTGAATATATATATGAAGAATTAAAAAACATATCAAATTAAAAGGATTTTATATTGGAAATTTCAAAGATCAGGCACATGAGGATATCAATAATTAATTTAGCGCCCTAGAATCGATTGAAAAATTGTCTGACAGACACATTGACGTGATTCTTGTTAGACCATCCCTTAAAAATGCCAAAATTGTATTCACAAGTACAGCTTACACATTACGACGAGCTTTATCTATGTACATTATGTATGATTTTAGGTTTCTTTTTTACAAAAATAAACAATGGAAAATGCCATAAAGGCTTTTCTGGCCTTAGGTCTTTCGTTGGGACCCAGATAGAAAATGTGCATCAAAGAGAAATCAAAGTAAATAATAATAATAATAATAAGAAGAAGAAGAAGAAGAAGGAGGAGTAGAAGGAGAAGGAGGAGGAGGAGGATGAATAGAAGGAGGAGGAGGAGGAAAATATTAGCAGCAGCAGATTCGGATAAGACCATGCCTTTTTTGCAACGAGAGCGAAGTATCTGCCATAAAAGAAACACCTGTGCAATGTTTGAACAGAAATAATAGAAGTAGCATCATGATAAATTAGCCTCTCGTCAGCAACGTTGCTTGCGTTGGAAGTATCTAGTGATAGTCGAGGGGAAATATAACGCCACAAATCAGAGAAGCGAGATCTTGTGGGATTTCAACATCCAAACAGACTGCGTGTCCTTGAGGCGACCAAACCAGACATCACCGTCGTTGGAAAAAAAATCAAAACGAAAAATTACTCTTGTTAAATTTACAAAGAACACACCAACATCCTTCCAGAAAAAAAAAATGCGCTAAATAATACAACTTGTTTCTACATCAAGTTATACTACTACGATTGCTACTACTACTTCTAATAATAATAATAATAATAATTGCAAGAAGAAGAAGGAGGAGGAGAAGGAGGAGGAAGAGAAGAAGAAGAAGAAGACGTAAAAGAACAAGAAGAAGAAGAAATTTTCAGTAGAATCCTTGTGTGACTTAAAAACGTTTGACTTCAAAAGGATTTGAACTCTGTTTCCATCGTAATAAAACGGACGTGATAGTAATTCGCAAATTCATCCTTTCTCGAGGATTCAAAGATGAAAATACCGAATTGGAAAGTAGGGGGTGCGGCAACAAAGTAAAGAAGCGAAATATTTAGGGAGAGATAAACAAAAGTTAAGGAAAATTATCCAGGAAAATCAGGCTAAAATGATTCCAGAAAATTAAAAAAAAATATTGGGAAAAAGTGTTTTATTGGCACTGAAGCTGAAGACGGAAATGTCGACGTTGGGACAAAAAACGAAAGAAAGAAAGAAAGAAAGAAAGAAAGAAAGAAAGAAAGAAAGAAAGAAAGAAAGAACACATGAAATAGAAAAAAATAAGCCAAGATGAAGAAAGTTAACTGGTAAAATAGTTAAATAAATACGTTAAAAATAACAAGAAATGATAAACAAAAATTTATTAACATAAGAAAAAAGAAGAGAAGTTACTTTCTAATGAACAAAAGAAGAAGAAGAAGAAGAAGAAGAAGAAGAAGAAGAAGAAGAAGACAAACAACAAGAACAAGAAACAAAGTAAAAATGAAGTAAATCTAAATTATGAACAAAAGCTTGTATTAAAGAAGGATGAGAATAATGGAAAGAAAGTGAAGAAAACAAGTATTGTAAAATAGAAAAGGATAACACATGAAATAGAAAAAAGAAACAAATATGGGGTAATATCAAAACATCTGTTTGCTTTGTTTGCTACGGCTTATCAACACTTTGTGGGTCATTTGGAACTGAAACTTATTTCTTGTATTGTAAGAATAATTGTTTTTGTTGCGAGTGGATATTGCGTTAAATTTTTTTGAAAACAGCAATGATTTTTCCGGCTACAAGCTTTATCATTTAACACATAGCAGGGAAGGAAAGAGTAAAAAGAAAAAAGAAGCAGGTGAAAGTGAAAAGGCGATCAAAACAGAAGACTAAAAAGTGAAGTGGGTGACGAAATGGGAAAAGAACGAAGACCTCCACCCTAAAAAAGAAAAAAAAATAATGTAATCTTGAAGAAAAAGAAGAAGAAGAAGAGGAAAAATAGCCACAAAACAGCAATAACAACGACAACAAGAGCAACAACAACAACAAGATGATAAGAAAATTAAGAGATGAAGTTGAATAGGAAATATCGATGCGATTTTGAAGATCAAACGTAAATAGAACAAGAAAAATTTGGAACGATATTTAAAGGAAAAAATATTTTAAAAACTGAAATAATAATAATAATAATGATGATGATGATGATGATGATGATGATAACAATAATAATAATAACAAGAAGAAGAAGAAGAAGAAGAAAAGAGAGGAGGAGAGGCATGATGAGAAAAAAGAGCGTCTTTAAAGGTGCACATGGAACAGGGAAAACGGTAATAATCGAATGAGATGCAAGTTCGGAAACTCACTAAAAAATGAAAGCCTGGAATTCAAAATTACCTCTGCGCTTCCTGTAAGGAATGAGATTTAATGTAACTGTTTATCTCAAGAGCCTTTTAGCGCATTCCAATTCCACTTATATTAACACACACAAGATTAAAAACGCGAAAATCATTCGTGTAAAATCCATTATAAAAAAAGTACGGACGTTCATATGTAACCAAGAGATAGACACACAAATTGATGTATTTTCCTGTAGCTCGAAGGATGCCTGAAACCTACATAAACATTTACAAACACTTGCACACACGCACACACATACACTTATGTATACGTGAATGTGTATGAGAAATAAATTTTAATAAGTAAATTTCGTATCTAATGTAAAGTTAAAATTATTTATTTACTTGCAGACGATTGTCCTCATCATTGTTGTAATTGCACATTTTCGAATGTTGTGCACATCGGCTTTCATAAGGTGTTTGTCTATCCGAGGATCCTCCATGGAATTTCGAATCGAATGCATTATTATATTCATACATACAGCGAGGAGAGGGGGCAATATTCGTGAGCATACAAACTTTTAATTTCTTATATTTCCAAGAAGCTGTTCCAGTGGAACTTACGATGAAATATAAAGGGAATGTGGATGTTCTACTATGTAAGTGGCATACCGTTTTCTTGCCATGCAGCTTTGCCTTGATAGGACCAGGGAATAGAGTTCGTTCGTGCACATTACGTAGAATTAGCGGTAGGGCAGAGAGACTTGTTACATATCGCCTGTGCAAGAGAAGTCGAATAGTGGAAAATATTTCGTCACCCACAAGGGCTCATAGACGCTTTTAAACTCTATCAATCCTAGAGAGTGAGGTATGAGCAGCTTCCACGCAAATATGACACCAGTACTCCATTTTTGGCCTGATCTAGCTCTTGTAAAGGTAGAGGATAGCAGGGGAAGTCAAGTAATTACAAATGCGATAAAAGGCGTCGAACATTCTTACCCGCATCCTTAGCAACGGATCGTTCCCCTTGAGGTCGGGTGTGAGTTTAAGGCCCAAAAGTCTTTCAAAGTACTGTACTTCCCCGAAAGGACGTCCATACATACTGAATGCTGGTAGCTCGGGGTTGCTTGTCTACGAGACATTGAATGTAACCAGCCAGTTTTTAACCCATCGGGTAGTTTGTCCCCGGTCGGAAGTGAGATCAGTCGTCAATCCCCGACAATCAAGAGTTTTTGAGGTGCGCCCGTATATAGTCGTATCCTCGGCATTGATGTTTACAAAGTATAGGAGTTTATTTTTTAGCCATACCATTTATATAGATCAAAAAGATGATTGGTCCAAGGAGTGACCCCTGTGTGACGCCTTCAGGGACCTACTTGCTTGTTAGGAAGGATTTTATGATCCAAAAATAAAAAAAATAAAAACTCCAGAGATTCCATGGTTACTTTATTGCGGATTTTAATCATCCTATACTAACAAAAAGACGGTAATTTTTTATACATATAAAAATATAAGATAAATTTTTCTTTTAGAATATCAAAGTTCTTGTCTTAAGGTTCCTTGTTTCTTCTTTTTTGTTAAGATGAAAAGAAATGTGATTTGTTCGCTTGTATGTGTAAAAAAAGAAGGGTAAGAGAGAAAGTTAGGAGGAAAGTGTAAATGTCACGTGGCTTGGTGAGGAAGCCGAGTGAATGAGTAAAAGAATTGTCTTGAATCGCACCATCGTGAGGTGATGTTGCATGTATCCATCTTTTTTTCTTTACTGATTTTACTCTTCAAATACTCTTTAAAGACATCACCAAGCATGGCTGTTTTTAATTGTCGGCGGGGATGCGAATTGTTGATTTAAAAACGTTAAATATTTATTTTTAAATGGCTCATTTTTTAACCGGACGGATGTACAGATCCTCCGACTAAGTAACCATTTCTTTAGATGATTGACTGTCTTGGCGTTTATTTCTGTCTTCACTCTACAAATTCACATTTTTCCTCGAGTTTCATAAATAGAAAGAAAGGCATTTAAACTAAACCAGTAGATGTTTTAATATAGTATAAAATAGCATATTTAGTATATTTTGTTTAATTTCACTTTATTCTTTCCTTTATTGTATTTTTTGTATGTCCCAAGGACAGAAGAAGACAATTTGCTTAATATTTAGTCAAATTTCAGCACAATTGCTTGTAAATAGGTAATTTCTGGAAGGAATCGTGTATTTTTATTTATGGCTTAAACTTCCGGTTACTATACTTACTAAGAATGTTATACTGAATGTTTCGGCCGCCGTGTCCTTTAAGAAACATGTCTCTCAGGAATGATCTCATTTTATTTAACATGCTTAAGAGATATTTCATATCATTCCACAGGAGAGGAACGCTCGTATTCCTCAATCTATTCTTAAGCATTCATATCACTTAATAGTTACCAGACTTATTCACCTTGCTGTCGCTTGTCTCTGTAATGTTTCAACATTACGAGCTTGGATTCTTCAGGAAATATATAGCCATGTGGAATAATGTCGATTTCATGAAAAAAATCACATAATCAATTTCAGACATGGACAGAAGATATAATGGTTAATAAAACTGGTAAATTTTAACAGATATAAAATATCCATTGAGCGTAGAAAATTAAATATATTAAATTTTATAATATAGTAAATTGTAATATAATAACTAATAAAGTGTATTACATAAGTGAACAAAGAAGGAAGAGTTTTGCTAGACTTGGACTTTCAGATAAATTAGTTTGTGTTTTTTTCTTTTTTTCTTTGATTAGTTTTGATATATTTTAATTCTATTATTCATCAACAGTTTTTATCAAATAGTTTCAAGCTGTCAGGCAACCCTATCATGTGAACATCTCATTCGCTGGGCCTATTCCTCAGTGCATTCGCGCGGATCGTTGTGGATGTTAAAATGAACATGTCAGTCATGAATGAAACAGAGTATCTGTGAATATGCTTGAATCTGGAAAATTATTTCTGTTCAAGATATTCTATAATAGCTCTTTCTTCGTGCATAATGCAAATATCTGAAGCAGATTTGTTAGCTTCGAAACCTTCATTGACAGCAAAGACCCGCCATTTTGTCTACTTGGCACTCCGTGGTTAGATGTCTGGAAAAAAATGTAAAATTCAATCAAATTTCAAAATAATAAACAAATGTAGAGGAAAAAGAGAGTTAGAAAAAACATAAAGTACTACAATAAAATATTTTGCGTGTTAATTCAAATAAGATTATAAAAACAAGCGAGCGAATTTATCTGACAACAAAATATTTAATATTTAGTAGTGAAACCATATATCATTTTTACGTTAACATGCCTTATACCATGATTCCAAATTGCAATTGATAAAATTCGTCATACACTTTCTAAAATATATATTCATGTATAATATTTTTCAAAATCGACACATATTCCTGGCTGCGGAACGAGTTGGTTTTCAATATTAAACAAAACAAATTTAAAAAAATTAAATTTAGATATAAAACACTGATTTTCCTTTTGAATTTTATCGTATTCAATCTTAATTTAGTTTCATGTAAATTTGCTATTAACAAATACCGTATTTGTACATTTGCTGCAGAAAATTCTGAATATATGAGTGTGTGAATACTACCTGTTTTTATCTGCATATATAATTAATACTCAGTTTAACTTTCCTATACATAGAAATCCTTCACCTGTTGACGACAGCAGCGTTGATATTTTGTCTTAGCGGCAAATATCAATCTACCGGAAATAAGCTGTTTTAATGAACCTCTGGTGGTCTTGGGAATATTCCAGGAAAACACGACTTTTCGCTGATTCTATGAACATTAGTCAAGGAAAACGTTGCAGTCGGAAGACTGGTATCCACTGGCTTCTCCCCAGTACTACAAAAGCAATCAATTAACTGACTGTGATAACTTCCTGCATGCTCAGCTAGGTGACCACACTTCTCTCATTTAATAAAAGAAACCTCTTGCGTATGTTCATTCTTTCATTTACTCTCTCTCTCTTTCTTTCATTGTATATTTGCATGCGTGTGTGTCTGTGTGTTTTAATATATCTATAAGTGTGCGGATGCGATTACGCTTCTGTGCTTATGTTAGATGTAGAGAATAGAGAATTTGCAAATAATCTTTTGCATTTTTTAATTATCATATATTACAATAGATCCAAGAATCTTCGTATATCTATTTCAATTGCTCACTCCAGTATTATTCGGAATAAAATCTCAAACGTATGTCAGCTAATGAAGAATTTACTAGAAGAGTTTTGGTTCCTAAAAGAGTGCATCTCTACAAATCTTTACAGAGTGTTTAGCATGGCCATCAGTTTAACGTTCACTTTCCAACACGTATCTCTTTTTTTAACTGTGCCAAATCTCTTCGGATAGGAATACTGGCTCGCTACAGTTTCATGTTGTATACCTCAAATTAACTTTTCAGCCTGTATCCTCAGTGTTTGGCTTTTTTGCCTTCATTCACAAAAACACGTTAAATATTTCTCTCGCTGTTTCCCTTTGATCCTCGAACCTTCAAACTGTCTTGTCTGGATTAAATTCTCTAAATCCTATTTTCTCATAACATATCCCGAAATCTCTCTCTCTCTCTCTCTCTCTCTCTCTCTCTCTCTCTCTCTCTCTGCTTGTAAGTATATGTTATCTTGTTCGTTTTTTTTTTCTTAAAGACTTTCTCGTTGCTTGCATGTTTCATCCAGTGTATTGGCAACATTCGTCAATAAAACATTTATATATGCTATGCCAGATTAACTTGAGATACATAGCGTGTGCTCGCTGGGTTCGAATGGTTTATCGGCAATCCCTCAGTAGGGACTGCAACGCTGCTTTACAGACTGAATCTACAATTGTCTTCGGTTTTCTTTGTACTCGCTTTATTTTGGCGTATAGTCGTAAGCATCATTTCTTGTAGTGATCTAGAGAGAGATGACAAGAATGCATATCACCAGAACGGCATGATATGTATCATCTTGATGTGGTGTCTTGTTTCTTCTGCTGAAACCATAGCACACCAAGTAATCTGGTACTGGAGTTCCCGCATTTGGAACAGTACTCATCATCTTCGCACGTTTTCATGCTTATATTAAAAAAAAAAAAAAAGAAACTTATATACAGACAATGTATGATTTTCAGGATTTGACGCCCAAGGAGTTGAAATCAAACACAGTCATTTCGGGTTGTCAATGTTCAGAATAATACAGTAGTATGTCATTTTGTCAAGCCTATAAATTGTACAATACTTACTCCGAGTTATTTTGTGGCGGGTGAGGCATACTTGTTTAATCATTTAATTCAATGAAATATCATCATACTACTATGATGCAAGGAGTGGAAAAGAATTTTTAAAAATTAGAACAAAAAAAAGACAATGACAGAACAGGTTGCAGGAGGAGAGAAGATGGAGATTGACGTTGTATTTACAATTTTAAATATTGTACGTGGCAGGAAAACAAGAAATCGGAATGAATTTCCACATATAAAAAGTGCGAGAAAAGAAACTATTAGATGCAGCTACATCTAGCTATGTCAATATTAAAAACGATGATATCCAGTAATCATGTTAGTAGCACGCTTAAATCCATATGGTCAAGGAAGAGAGCTCATTATAACAAATGTCATGTTCTATTAGATATTTCCTAAACACAAAAGGAAAAAAAAACACAATCATGGCGGCACTTGAATATTAAAATTCAGTAACTGTCAACAAAACGGTATTTATGCATATAACGCGATGTGATACCAAATATGCATTTACTCAACGCAGGCTAGAAATATTCCTAAAAATAATTTGGGCAATATATTTAAAACAACCAATACTGAGCTGCTGAATAGCAAAATGGAAACAGACGATCATGTTATGCTCTTTTTTAGCAATCTCGTGGTGGTACCTATGTTACATGTTTTGTCAAATCGAAAAGACTATTTCAAACTACGTAACGGATTTTTGATAGATTCTTATATATATATATATATATATATATATATATATATATATATATATATATATATATATATATGTGTGTGTGTGTGTGCGTGTGTGTGTGTGTGTGTGTGTGTGTGTGTGTGTGTGTGTGTGTGTGTGTGTGGTTGCGGACCGTAACACCAAAAATCTGCCTTAAATATTCACGGAATCTTAGATTTACATTAAAATTTCAAATTGCTGGCATCCGAAGTATTGAGATGCGATGATCTGCTGACCTTATTCAGTTACTTACCGCACTTATTTTTTTAGTTTTATTTTTATCACTGTTGTAATGAAATATCCTAGGTTGTATTCGCAGTTCTTTTGCCAAGAAAAATACGATGCTCTACGAACACGGATGTAAATATACAGCGAAGGACTCAGAAATCAGTGCATTTAATATTCATTTTCTTATAACTTCTCTTTTCATCCAAACTCTATTCTTTCAATCAAAATTATAATAGTGATCTGTTTTGTAACAGATCCTTTTTTGTTGTCATATATATATATATATATATATATATATATATATATATATGCATACGAAACAATATTCCCTGACTTAATTATCATTTTCTATCACACGATTCTTTCCATCAGGTTTATTACCTCTTTTCCTTTAAGTCACGCATTATACTGCGACACACAGTGAATTTCTAACCTTTTTTTTCCTTAAGCGCAGGAGCATGATTTATTCCTTATTCCATTTACATCAGATTTCCTTCAGGGAGATTAAAATCATGAATATATTTTTATTGACTCCAATGCGTATGATATTTATAATTATGGAAGAACATAAAGTTGTTTATGAATATGATAATAATTCAATATTATATACTTGTACATATGATCCATCGCTAAGCATGCAGAATAAAATGGTCGGGTCATTGTACCGCTCAAATAAGTAGTTGACTCCACGTGTTTTCGTTTACCTTTCCAAGAGCTAGATCAAGCCGAAAATGGAGGTTGCTGCCCTATTCTCACTTTTCAATCTTGATAGACTCCATGTGAATGACGAATTATTTTCTAACCTGTAACCTCTCATTCACAGACGGAATGTAGCAAACATATTACTGCTCTTTACCTATTTCCATAGAAAATTCTCGAACTAACTGCATTACTCATTTCCACTAATTCTAACCTGCACGGCTAGGACCCACAATTCCACATACATTGTAAAAAGCAACAATATTCCATCCATATTCCTTTGGTGAGAAGTATGTTCCACTTGAGCAGCTTCTTTCTGCGTACCACTGCTCTGTGGAACTGACTCCCAAAAGGAGAAATCTTAATCTGGTCAAGTCCAAGGTTAGACTTTATCTTCCCATCTACCTGCATAAAATGATTCATACTTTGTAACACTATGGTTAAACTCTCTGTAAATGAAAAAGTTATTGTTTTGTTTTGTTTTTAATGATGAAATCTTATCAGTATAGATAAATTTGAGTAAATGACGTTTCCTCTAAGCTTGGGATTCGAAACGCATAGTAACTGCTCATCCATCTAGAAACTGACTGGGATCACTATTGTTTAACTCTGATCACCAAAGTTAAACAACGTCGAACCTGATCAATAATTAGATCGGTGATCGATTGGGTTTTGTTTGTTTAGCAGCACATCAACTCCTTTTGGGTCATTTAATGCCATAATTAATTTTTCTGGAAAATATTAGTAATTTCTTTTACGAAAATGATGCATTTTTCAAAAAATCAGTACTGTTTAATATATATATATATATATATATATATATATATATATATATATATATATATATATACAGAGAGATATATATATATATATATATTTTTTGTTCTTCCATAATATATATATGTATATATATATATATATATATATATATATATATATATATATATATATATATATATATATATATATATATATATATAGGTAGTAATCCGTTGGTATAATCCATGCAAGTCTTAATTAACACAACATAGAATTTGAAATATGTTAAATCTGACTCACAAGAGAGCGCTCTATGTTTATTCACAATTAACATAGCAAATTTTCTTTACAATTGCAATTACGATACCTTTTGTAAATGACCATTTTCATCTGCGAATTTTAATTTTAAATTTCGCAGGATTTTTCAAACTGTTTCTCGTAACGGCTTGTAGTTTACTGTTTATTTTGAGAAGAAAGAGAGAGAGTGTGTGTAATTTGATACCTTTTGGGAGGTAAGTGGGGAAGAAGAAGGCATCGTTAAAAAAATCATAGGTAGGAGAGCCTGGGTATATATATATATATATATATATAAATATATATATATATATATATATACAAAAAAAAATTGCTAGTAATATTTTTTTCTTCAAAAATATATTTCTAGTATATTTACAACAAAAATGTATTTTATACTTTCATAATATTTTGACACTAGTTTGGAGATTAGATATTTGCCCAGAGTTGTGGGTCATAACTGGTGCTACCACCCCAGGTCAGCGTGGACCTGGGAACAATCTCAAATAATATGTGCCATATATGACAATCACCTCGATCTCCGCTTTGTTTATATTTTCTATTTTATCGTTGACAGCCTAACGTGGAATATTTTGAGCGTATAAATTTGTTCAGAGTAGATTTTTCTTTAAGTTTTCTGTTTGTAAATCTGTTCATGCTATCTCTTTGGTAATTCGGTTTGTTTATCCTATAAAATGTCGATCATAATATTTTAGCTATTCTATTGTTAATCATTTGTATTCCTTACATTCCAAGAAAGAAGATATGTTGTACTTTTTTATCCATAGCCTCTTTCTCTTTACATTACCATATAGTACATCTTTTACACGCGTGTGCAAGGCATTATGCTTTGCCTCTCAACGTCTTTTTTCCCCAAGATTCTTTGTTTTTCTTTTGGAAGGACTGTCAAGAGACCCTAACCAAAAATGTATTCCTTCTTTATGCTTTTGCTCATCCGTCTTGTTGTCAGTATTTCATTAGTGATTTTTTCGTGTTTTTTTCTTCGTTTCTCTTCATACGAATGAACTGCCAGTATTGTGAACGATTTTTGATCCCATTTCCCATTCAGTGTTCTTAGTTCGTTAAGGCAATTATTTGTCCTCCCTTTCAATTTTCCTTTGAGATTTTCTATCCATATTATTTAGTTGCGATATTTCTTTAATTTTTAAAGTATCCTCTATTACTGAATCATTTAACTCGTATCATTAGATTTACAACTTGCTTCGGGCATAAATCTATCAAAATTCTTTCTGATCATACATTTATACATTACTCCTGCAAGTGAACTTCTACCTTTGATATTTAGGTTAGTATTTTATATGAACTTGAAAACTATTGACGTACTTCTTCGTCATCTTCATTCCGCCTGGTATTTAAACTTCATTTACAGGTGTACACAAACCATTTTGCTTAAATAATGTTTGAAGTGATTCCATCGTTGCCACAGTTATTCTTCAAAGGTAATATTTTAGTCGAAGAAGGGCTGGATATATGTATTACAAACTTTTCATTATATTTAAACATTAGAAATACTTACATTATTTACATTAATCAGACTGTTATCTTTATTGCCATGTTCACAACGTTTCGGCTGTTGTACTCTCCGGCCTTCTCCATGTGATTAGAATTTTGAACCGAACCCTTTATTTTGTCCACTATGGTAGATTGTTCAAATTCCACGTGCCACGCCTCTTCTCGATATCTCAGTTATTTCCCTTTAACTCAACTCTTCAAATTTTTTATTCACCACTGCTGAGGCCTGGTATTGAACTCACAACACTTTGGGTTTAGTCACTGGATCTATCCAAAATCCTTATTCACTGCGCCATGTGTGCTTGAATTACAATAAGATAAGGCCGGCGAGTATAACGGCTGGGACGTTGTGGATATGGCAGTGAAGATGGGGGGTAAGATTCTGAATACTGTAAATAATTGTAAATAATGCAAATAATGATAGTACCTCATCTCAGAGGTACAGACGTCATTTAGAAAATTTAACAGGGTAAATACTGCGCTATAGGTAGCTGAAACTATCACTGCAAATTGCTACAAAACGAAAGCATTTACTTAAAAACTCCAGTGATGTACTTAAATAGTCACGTTAGATCGAGATTCTCATATTGATGTAAACTGTCACATGTACAGTGTGCGATATGTAAATTGTCGTTTCAATTAGGCAAAAATGAAAATAATAATGACGTCTCATTTCAACAGATATATTTAACAAAATTTCTCAAAAATATCATAAATACTAAATAGTAAAAACATTATTGGCTTAAACCACGGCCTCTTGACGACTTCGGAATCTCCTGCAACTCTTCTTTACGGTATCCTTGCATGCTGTCATAATCCTTGAATTCAGTTCATCTTTGGTGTTATAAGGAGTTTTGTGGTCTCTCATTCATCTGCGCCCCACACTTATATAATGAAGGGGTTTCAGTCTGGGGAGTTAGATAGACAGATGTAAGGGGTTATGCCGCCGCAGAAATTGTCTAACAGCCATGACAGCGTTCGCTTGTTGGCATGGTACAGAAGTTCTATTGACAGACATGGTTCTTCCTGCAGCCTTAACACTAACCCCCATGGTAGTATTAACTTGTCAGGGTACTTGATGTAAAATTTCGTGTTGAGTCTGAGGCCCTCACCAAAAATTCGGGAGTCCTTTTCTTATCAGAACGATCAGTGAGTTTCCAGAACCGACGGAGCTTCGTAAATACATTCGACTCATGCAAATATTTCCGAATCTTCTGCACTTACCTCAGAGTGACACTCAAAGATTCTGAAATGATCGTATTGGATCTTCTGGCGCGAATGCCAAGTAGTACAGCATGCCGTTTCCAAAATTCCTGATCCTACTATACTGTGCATTTGAAAAAAAGCTCACAAACAAACAAAACGCATGCGTGAAATTTTAAAATATTATATGGCGTCAATTTACCCATCGCACTCTGTGCGTTGTTCCAGTTTATGTGGCTTTTTTTTATTGTCCTCTGATACTACAGTATGTCAAAGAGTGATGACATGGTATATCTTACTCGGAAATGTTATTTCAGAAATAACTTAAATATGAAAAACTACTATATTACTCTCTCTAAAGGTATTGGTTCTTCCAAGTATGATTTATGTCACCTTTCCAAAATGTTAGTGATTTATTTCTCTTTTCTTTCTTTTTATTTTTAACTACTTGTGAAATAAAACAGATTTATGCGTTAGAGAAGATTTTTATTCTTTTTTTATACATCTTCAATTAGTCGATACACCCGGCAAAATTATATCAAAAATAAATGTGATCTTTCTGTTTTTCTACTGGTGAACTTCAAAGTTTGCGATTTAGGTTATGTGTTCGCCTGCAGAAATTAAAATCTGCTGAAGCGTCTGTTCGTCCACCTCTTCTCCTGATAAATTTTAAAAGCTTATTTTAATATTCACAAAGCATTGCTTGAGCATTAGACTCAATAGCATGAGATTTCTAGAAGATTTCAAAGTCAACCGAACTATTCTATTTGGAAATTCGAAATCTTCAAAATAGTTCGAATAAATCGGTTCTGGTTACCAAGAAAGTTTCTCTTTCAAATTTCAAAATGTCAGCCAATTTTAAGAAGCCATGCACTCATATTAATAGAATCCATTTATTGGTCAGATAGAGACTAGATGGTAGATGTTTGCGTAGTGCCGTTGTCAACATTTCAGAAAGTTGGACTGTAATGCTGACTTCAGATTCGATCTGAGATCTTGCGCAAATATGGGTGGCGACGTTGTAGCTGTTTATCCACGTGGCTGTCTCCAGGACTCATCAAAATAGTTTAAACATATTTTAGACTACATTTTATTTGTTGGAGACCATTTTTAAATTTCTATAAGCGGCTTTTTTATGCAAAGAACGATCAAAGCCTTTGCCTAGAGAAATTCAAAAGATTTTCACAAAATCCGAATCATTTTTAGCAAATAGACATAATTTTATATTCTCCATATGGTACGACGATGAATTACATCCGGCAGCAAGGTCTCTGATCGGGGAATTAGAGGTTTTGAGCTTGTGAACACATCACTCAATAGTTACAGCATACTGGTCTAGCCTGACCCTCGGGTGGCAGCCCCTATTAAGCTCCCAGCTATGGGCAAATAGTTACCCCCACCCTCCTGTCAAACAAAAACACGATGAAAACTTAAAATATATATTTTTATAGAAATATATTTATATAAAAAGTTCGAAAATACATAATCAGGAATACATTTTATATATAGTTGAAAGCAAACAATTGTGTTGAAAATATTTAGTTGAAACCATAAAATTTTGTTGAAAACATTTAGTTGAAGTCATTAAATAACCCATAGAGGTGTTGATATGCCGCTAAAGAAAAACAAAAACCAAACTTTCTCGATATTTCAGGATGACAGCTTTAAATTCTTGTTATGGTTGTCTTTGAAGCCTTACTAGAATTATTAAATATTTGTGCATATATTAAACAATTATCACAGATAGAACATTACATGTACTGGTGAAAAGATTATAGCATTTATTAATATTACTTACTTCCCTGAAGATTTTAAATGTTTCATTATTTTTAATCTAATTTTATTCTAAGCCATACTACTTGTTGCTGATACTTACTGAGTTGATAAATTATTTATATTTCCCTTTTTTAAATATATAGATGAAATGACTATATCGTTATTTATATTATGTAATTAATCTTGATAAATTATCAGCGTTTACAAATTTTTCGACTGTAAATTTTAAATGTTTTATTAATAAACTTATATGGTATCCCTTTATTGTAATCTGTTAGCTGTATGAATTGTATTTGAAACTTTATAATATAGTCTTCATTGCTTCCTGAAATATATATATGTAAATAAATGCTTTTTAAGACATTTTTATGTTTATACATTCTTTTTTATAATTTACTTAAATATTTGTATCTATAAAAAAATGTATAAACATAAAAATGTCTTAAAATAATTGTTGGACTTTATCCATTTCATAATGTGTGACGTCATTTGTTTACATTTGGATACGCATCGAGCAGGTATGAATGTACGTGTACCTTGCTAACCGAACGCTCCTCTATGGCGAAATCGGTAAAAGCACGTCATGCTATATGACGGTACCGTATAGGATACAGGTTCGATTCCTGTCGGAGTACGCATATTTCCTATGACAATTTCTCAGACATTCAGGCCGGTAAATGTAGTTAATTTTTTTTATTATATACAGAGCATTTATCTAAATATTTGTATCTATAAAAAAGAACTTATAAACATAAAAATGTCTTAAAATAATTGTCGGACTTTGTCCATTTCATAATAGATAAATGCTTATAACACAATGTATAGATCCGTGGCAAACAAAATAGAACATTATATCAATATATTGTTATGGGTGTGTGGCTGATGTCGTATTCTGACTTTGAGACTCGCGTTCAAATCTCATAAACGTCAATTTGTTCTTCGAGATCATTTCTTCATGTTGTCGTCCAAGGTTGGGGTGGGGGAAGCTATCCTAACAGGCGGAACCCTTAGGAAATGCGAGAAAACCATATCCTTGTGAGAGACATTGATTATACAGAGCTGTTTAAAAGCCGTGGTCAAGCGTTTTTTTCAAAAGATTGATCACGCCAGGTTATGGCCCTCTCCCAGACATTGTAACTAAGTTTCGCTCAGCAGAGTTGCAAAATCAGTCACAGGTTTGCTCTGTGGATCGAGCAGGCGTCTGTAATTGGTTTTGGTTATCGAGCTGGGTAATCGAGTGTTCTCATTAACGAAGAGTAGCTGGCAATTTAGTCATTTGAAATCCATTTGAAATAGTGAATATACTTGAAAAAATGTTTAATCTTCTAAATAGTGATCTCCCTCTCGCTAGTTATCTCATCCAGTTTTTAAATATGAAATTCCCCACGTTTCTAACTGTTTAATGTATTTTTGATATTCTACTAGTTAGACTGGTAAAATATTATTGTAGGTGTTTTGTTTATCTGTGCATGTTGGGTTTGTTTCTATGTTTGAACTCCGTTTAATGTTTATGTATCAATTACAGTTTGTTTTTTTGTTTTTTATTATTATTTTTATTACTTGTTTTATTGTTTCTTTCTCGATATCGTTTCTATTTCTTGGGTAGAAATACTTTTCTTTCAAATGTGTAGCATATTTTTTTCAATATTTTCAGCCATAAGAATTTTCGACATTATAGGCCATAAACTTTTTCGGGATATGATTACTTGTGTAGGGAAGCAAAAGAAGATTACCTCTCTTTCGTTTAAATAAAGTAATGTGGGCGAGATACCTTCCGGTTAGTGATGTCAGAAGATAGATGGTTTGGTTTGGTTTGTTTTGTTTTTCGGCATATCAACCTCAATGGGTCATTTAATGCCGACAACTTTTTTTTCTGTTAATATTTTGTTTTGTCAAAAATCTATTACTGGTAATATTTTTTCCTCAAAAATGTATAGCTAGTAATATTATTTTCAAAACTGTATTCCTGGTAATATAATTTTTTTCCTTGAAAAATTTATTTCTGGTAATAAATTTTACAAAGTACTTCTGGTATTAAAACCTATTTTTACACATCCATAATGTCTTTAACCTCATTTCCGGAGTTAACTATTTGACCATAGCTAGGACCCTAACAGGTGCTACCACCCTGGGTCAGAGTGGACCTGGGAATACCAGTAATTAAGAGGTGGTTCCACGCTCCTCAAAACCTCCTGATCAGAGGCCTTGCTGTTGGACGTAGTTTATCGTCTTACCCAAGACGCGGATGTAGTTTATCGTCTTACCTAGGACGAGCCAGAAGATAGAGTGACGAAAACCAGTTGGGATGTAAAGCCCAAAGATGAACGACGTCCCTAGAATACGCTGTATCGCTGGTTTTCTCTTTGGAAAATGTTACAAGTAAAGATGAAGAATTGTGACTATTTACATTGTTCAAAACACTGTGCCTTTCTTTATTGCCATATTCTTGCCCTTTCGGCCGTTGTATTCTCCGGCCTTATTCAGGTGATATTTGTTTCGAACAATATAAATAATTTAAATATTTATTTCACTAATTAGTAAATTTATTTATTTATTTATTTATTTTTACGGAAGCGCTTATGTTGAACCAGAATCTATGGATTTCATTGTAGCATGGAAAAGCTCGCAATTTTTGTGTACTTCCCAATATCTATGTATTTTTCTTTTTAACTTGTTTCAATCTTCGATTCTTTTGATCTGCTCTGTTGTTTCTGTGTGTTATTCCCTGCATCCCAGTAAATTACTCGCCCAATGTTACTTTAATTCGCGTTCGGTTGATGTGTTGCAATTATTCTAGCCTATTATATTTTTGAATATGTCATAATGTTTTCTAAATATAACTTTTGGGGCTAAACGATTTGGATTTCTTTTCTTATATTCCAAGTACTGATCATTTGTGCAGAGTTCTATATTTGTATGTATAGGAGGAGGAGAAGTAAACAATTTGAAAATTACTGTAAAAAAAAAAAGTGATGCAAATCCTCATAAGTGTCCAGCTTTTCGTTCAGTTCATAAGGAAGGCAGTTGTTGATAATGCAAAACATTAAACAGAATTACCATTAAAAACGAGGCAAAACCTTCAAAAAATGTGTCTATTTCTATAATCTTTCATATAAAAAATAAAAACGCGAGACAGGTAGCAGGTCGATTTAAGTTGTAACGAATGACTGTAAAAAATATAGACAATTATTTAGCTTGAAAAAAGGAATGTTCTCTTTTAGAAATAAAGAGAAATTTCAAACTACACAAGCGTAAATATAAATGTACAACAGATTATCGAGTCAGTTGTCTAAAAATCTTTGGTATATATTGGATTATCAATGAGGTGTTGTTCAATTCCTGAATCTGTAATCTTCTGATTATGCTTCAACGTGGGAGATTATTAGCCATTTCCTATGCAGAATTGGAAACATTAACATATTGCTTGAATCCTGCACTGCATGAAAGGGGGGCTAAGAATAATTGTGATTAAATTGTGATTTCACACCTCATTTGAAATCCAGAAATCCGTGGTTGAAAGATTTTAATGCCAAACCCAAAATATAATATTTAAAATATACAGAAATTAGTGTATGAAGAGAATCTACAGAAGAGTGTGTATAATATGATTTACACTGTCATCATATAAACATATATTGGATGTGTTTATGTCTGTGCCTAGGTTGTGGGTTTAAATCATTTATGATCGATGAAAATGTAAGGTTTTTCTTATAGATTTCTTAAGATTTTACCGTAAGTGAGAAGACAAGCGTTAAGAGCATCATTCGCCTTATAGTATAGAAAAATGTCTGTAATAACGAAAAACCATTATTGCTACAGTATTCAGCAATGAACGATGTCATTAAGTTATCTAATAAAATTAACTAGGCACTGAAAAAACTAATATGAATTGTAAATGGTTTTCGTATTTGGCATTTGATACTCATAGATCACTGATCCTCGCCGAATTTAAATATGTACACAGTAAACACTAATTATTGTCAATCAAAAATTACGTTCTCTCTCTAAATAGACATATATATTTATAGTGAACTATATACAAAGAGTGGAGGCACGGTGGTGTAATGGATAGCGGCTCAGAACGATGAAACGGAAAACCGCGTTCGAAATCCAGTCGAATCTATTACATTCACTTACGTGCTATTGACTTTGGGAAAGGTATGTATCGTCTTCTCCCATCGCCAGCTATCAGATCGAGTTATCTAGCTTTGGATGGCAATTGGTCTGCATCAGAAAAAAATGGCAACCTAATGCGGGAAAAATCTGCCTCGTCAGTCATGTATCAAAAGATACATGATCGCCTAAGCGTGTATCACGCATGGAACATAACTGACTGATATAAAAATATGATAATAATAAGTAATAGTCATCGCGTTTGTAACCACGTTGGTGTTTCATATTACAACTTCAAAAGTAACGCATTGTGCACTTATATCATCATCCATTTTTGCGAGACGCTGCAGAACAAAGGCCTTTTACGGAAAGCTTCCATGATGACTGTGAATATTCTGTCATTTGTTACCGAAATATCCCATCTATAATATCACTGTATCTTCTGACAGTCTATTGAGAAGCATTTAAGAAACTGATTGCTCCCTCTGATGTTTTCTTATAATGCTTAGCACCTACCTACTTTTTCGTTATTAATTCAGATCTATCAATATTTTGATATTGTTCTGCTTTCTGCGGGTAAATAGCAAGACAGACTTGTTATGTAGCATTGGGTTCCAACCGGCCCAGAAGAAGGAAATCTCTGAATTCAAAACTGTATATAGTCCTGGTGAAGTACATACTATGCAGGAAAGGCAAAGATCGTCTGCATCGATTAGATGATCCCGACTAAGATTGTTTCTTTTTATTCATATAGTCCTCACTTTGTATCATAGAGTCATACATAACAAGATATTTTCCAGTGATGCTTGTTCATTTCTGAGTAGATTTACAAGTGATAATTTTAAGTTTTATATTTAACCACAGACACTATATTATTCGTGCTGAATGGTCACAGTTCTAGATCATTTTACATTAATGTGACTGTTTCGCAGGGCCTTGTACTTGGATCTACATTATCTCATCTTTATAAACGAACATCCCAATCAGTTTCTAATGCGGTATTTATGCTGATGACAAAACATTTTAATCCTGTCTTAATATTAATTTCGATAGTTCCGATAAATTAGAACGGGCAGCTAATCTCGAAAATAAGAGTCAGTTGTTAAACTGGGGAAAGAAATGGTTTCTAAGGAAAGCATCTTAGTGCGCTTTCTCGGGTGCAGTTTCTCAACTCATGTGACGCGCTATTCTGATATTGAATCAATTGCTAAGTTTTCTGCTATGTAAATTGGCTCACTGCACCGTGCCAGACTATATGTCTCAACAGAATCCAACTTGCGCGTTTGTAATTCTACCATTTATTCCTGCATTGACTATTGCGGCCATGTCTGATCTGGACTGGTTATAGTAATATATATCTGGATATTCTTAACAAAATCCCACACCAAACACACTTGCCGAGGTGGTGAAAGCCCATGACAAAAACGGTAAAATCACTGTTATTCCATAAAATAAATCGAACACCAAAAATGATTCATAGGCGTACCGAGAAGGGGCTCGCAATCATAGGAAGCAATAGAACCTTAGCCATGTGCATACTGCTAAAAAAATAAATGGTGCTTCATAATAGAGAGGCCTCAATATCCCTATGACAAAGCATATAATTTAAATAAAATATGTAAGAGAGCAGGTTCTAGTGTTTCCCGTGATATTGAATATATTCTCAGTACGTCTTTGAACTTTTTTGATCTCTTCTTCCATTAGGCCTCTATAGCAGGCTCCATCATGAATTGCTTACTTTATTTAAAATATGTCCTTTAATAAAATTGTTCTTTAAGAATTTCGTCCCAAATAAATTCCCATTATTATGATTAATCGTTGACATCGCAGAAAATTATTTGAAACACTGACATAATTAATGCCAAATCGTTCCGCGGTGATTCATCTTTTATTTCCTTTTGTTTGGTAAGTTTTCTCACATCTTAAATGCAAGACATTAGCGCAATATTAATTCACAGAAAATAACACAATTCAATTCAGCTTGCAATATAATATGGCAGTTGTGTAATTGCTTTTCAGACGCATACAGCAGGAAATTATAAGCGTAAAACGTGTCTATATTGTAAGGAAATAGGAAATCTAATCACAGTACGCTAAAGCGACAAAAGAATAGTCCTCTTTGATATATGCTAGCATTTTGATGAATAGCCTTTCTCAGGAGCAAGGCTAGTAAGTTTTGCAACAAACACATCATTTGACCGATAAAGAGAAATGTATGAAACAGGTAACTAATTATAATATCAATAGCAAAAGCAGAAGAAAGAATAGAGAAATTCCTATAAGGTCAACGAAACATCACACTGCCGCGGTTCTATGGAAGCATTTCAAGAACAATGATATATTTATATGTGGTGCAGAGGCAGTGATTTCTTATTTTAAGGTTGGTTTCGATCTTTTTAATGCTTTCAGCAAAAGAAAAAACATTGGGAAACGTATGCAGCTTATGATTTTTATGTCTTTTTACCTATAGCAGACAACGATATTATTGTCGAAGAAACCTTGTAGTGACTGCCGTTAGCTCACATAAAAGGCAAATAATTTTGATATCTGTCTTGGGATCTAGGGTCAGCATGACATATAATGAGATATAGTTAAAGCCAAAAGAAGAAACATTAACCCGTACAATATTATTTTGAGTACTGAAAGTTCTCAATCCAACGAAGTCCATGAAGATCGTTACATGATCAGATTTTTTTCTCATTTCATCAGATTTTGGAAAACTGCTACAGAGAAATAATAATAATAATAATAATAATAATAATAATAATAATAATAGTTGGAGCCCTAGGACTGGTTGGAAAAGATTGCAGTAGACTAATTGAAGGGATTACTGGAAGTCCATGCCTAAAGGAGATACAAAAAATTGTTCTGACAAGTACAGCCCACACTTTAAGAAGGGCTTTATCTATGTAATTTTTTTTTTTTTTTTTTGTGTGTCAGTGGAAAGTGTCATGATGCCATTTCTAACCTTAGGTCCCTGGGCGGGACCCGGAAATAAATGTGTAAACGCCAGAAATCAAAGAAAATAAATAATAATAATAATAATAATAATAATAATAATAATAATAATAATAATAATTAGAGGAGCCTTCGTTAGCAAGGTAAATAGCGTTCAAATTTCACTGAATGCTCCGAAATAATCTGTCCATGTGAAACTTGTTGACATGATCGCATATCTTTGACTGCCTTAGATTGTAAATCATCGACGAAAAGTTTCGTCTGCCCAAATTCGAGTCTTAGGTTAACCCTTCGTACGCCTTGCACAGTTACTTCACACAGGTATCCCCATGGAGTGGCAACATATACAAGCCGAAAACAAGAAGAGTTTACCTACCTGAAAAATCGACACTGGGAAAGCCAATCAAATTCTTCACACACATACACATACACCTATGTGTGTGTGTGTACAGTACATCTATCTTTATCAATGGTACAGACTTGTGTGTATAAATAACAATTATCGGATGCTGAGAAAATACCTCGCGTTCTTTAGACGTCATTTCTCGAAAGAGTAATTATCCAAACACAAACACGAAACCAGTGGTATTTTTGTTGCAAATGCCTGTGCACAGGTCAGTTGTTTATAAATGTATGCGTACCCGTGAGAAAATGTAATGGGTTCTCACGTTGTACTGTTTAGTTTACTTATGCAATCAAATTGTCGCATTTCCAATTTTATCTTACAAAAGAAAATGAAAAGAAAAAAGGTGTAGAATTTTCATCCTTATTCCAAAAAACAGAAATAACATATACCATCCATTTCTTTCTTCTGAAAACTTGGTACCATCCGAATTTCTTTTACTTTTACACGTTCAATTTAAACATATCCAGATCTGTCTATCTGTAAGTCTTTCTGTAAATATATATATATATATATATATATATATATATATATATATATATATATATATATATATATATATATATATAAAAAAAAGATATATGTATTTTATATACTGTAACAACGTTAGGTAAATCAATGATAAAGCGATTCGACGTAAACTTCACTTTAGTCCGACGAAGTCTTAAAAGCTAAATGAATTTCAGAGAGAATATGTTACATGCTATCACTGGTTTTCCTAAGATAATATATATATATATATATATATATATATATATATATATATATAGAGAGAGAGAGAGAGAGAGAGAGAGAGATAGATAGATAGATAGATAGATAGATAGATAGATAGATAGATAGATATACAGTTTATATCTATTTTAAATATATTTTTTCAAGCAAGCCGTTATTTAATTAAATTTTAATAGTTCTTCTCTAATATATACTCTCTATGGTTTTAAATAGGTCATCATCATCAACATAATCATCATCAACCTTTATGTGAGGTATCCCTTCAGGATTTCAACAAGTTCGTCACACTTATACCATTTACATTGTTAAAAATATTGTCCTCATCTTTGTTGTCATATTCACAACGTTTCTGCCGTTGTACGCCCCTGCCTTCTTCAGGAGACATTAGTTTAAATTTTGGACCGAACTCTTTATTAAGTCCCCGTGGATTGATTGTTCTAATTTCATGCGCCATACCTTTGGATATATTAGTTTCATTTACATGACGTTTTCGATTTCTTCGCTCTCTATTCTTTTGTAAACATCTGTTATCATTTCTGGTTATTTTTAAACAAGAACCGAGATATCCCACGTTTCTGTTTTTGGTGTTATTAAAAGTTAATTAAAAAACAAAAAGCATAAAACATGATTCGTTGAATCATGTCAACCCAATCCAAGCAATAACACCATAGACACGCAAACGTTACTCGGATTTTAAGAAAATGACAAAACATTATTGAGTAGATAGGAAAATTTAAGGAAAGATAAAGGAACACAGAAGGTGGCCATAAGTGACAGGAAGTAAGAAACCGTAGGAGAGTTACACAGGCGAGAAGTGCAATGAAAGGATCAATTACAATATACCATAAGATTATATCTAGCTAAATAAACTATAAAACAATGGGACCTAATGGGCAATCTAGTTGTACAAGATCGAGATCCCATCTAGTAAAGCTCATTAGAACAATTGCCATGAAAATATTTGTAGAAAATGCACAAGGAAGTCACGTTAGGATGGTGGATTTAAACTTTTATCTATTTTTATTGATAATCTCGAGATATATAACCGAAGAACCAAACTTTCCCAAATCTTTATTAATATTCCTGCTGTCATATACAAACTAATATTATAAAACCTCAAGCATCATCGCCAACAATATTTTCATCTACCCTCGAGATATACATGCGAATGCCTTTTAAGAGGATTTACTACAGCGTACCGTTCCATTTCGATAAAAGCTTTTGGATATTATACGATCGTTCTCTAGAAATGTTGGATGGCTAATAATGACGTTGTTCAATGGTTGCTAATTATATTGTAGTTGCACAACTAATTGGCAGTTGTCCAACAAGAACTAGCCGAGTTGTTTGAATTGATCAAACACATTCAAAGCGCTGAAATCATTCAGCGAATCATGGAAGAAATCGGGCGTGATAAATGGCGGTCGAGTGTAGAAAGAAAGAAAGAAACAAAGAAACAAAGAAGAAAGAAAAGAAAGATGAAAATAAAAATAGACGAAAGAAAGAAAGAAAGAAAGAAAAAGGCTGGACGAATGAATGACAAAATGTAAAGGGCAATAAGTGGTTGAATTGTAGTTGGATCATAGCCACACCAATGTGATCGCGAGTGAAACAGAAAAGCAATATGTGGTTTTCAGAATCAGGTCATCTAAGTACATATCTGATGTGTCCGCGGGTCACTCGTCAGAAAGGGCTTAGTTAATCATAGTCCGAATGAATCATCGGATTGTTGATTATAAATCAATCAAGAAGACATTAAACATTTCCTGTTAGGTAATTAATGAAAAAGATTTTGCCCAAAGTATAAGTCTAGTAATTTTTATAAAAGTCTGAGTCGGGTATATACTAAAACGATAAGGAACAATTGCGTTGACTTGAATTTCAATCAATATGATTTCGTCAGTTAAAAATAGATTCGTTCTGACGTGAAACACGTGTTTTTCCTCGCTTGTTGCTTCCGTTTTTGTTTTTTTTTTTATGTTGTAAACTAATATAAAACACCTTGCCTGAAACATCTTTTCAGAATCGAACTTACACCAGACCTCAAGTGGAACTTGTATACCCGATCCATCGCTAAAGACAATGGCTACGTTATCGGTTCACTTTAGCGTAGCTGACATCTCCTAATATAAACTAACTTTACAAGAACCAGATCAGACCAGAAAGGGAGTTTTTCAGTTACATCTGGGACGGAACAGACAAATCCTACCTTCCCAGCCTTGAGAGACGTTCAAAAGTATCTGCATGATGTAGGTGATTAATTATTTTCCACACGAGAACCACTTGCCCACACACGAAACATTCCTAGACTCTCACTGCTCTATTGTCATGGGAGATTTTCAGGCGAACTACAAACCTTGGTACAACCAGTTCATACCCTCACAGCTAGGAGCCACAATACATCAAACAGCTTATTTCATATAACTGTTGAATTATGGAACGGAAAACCGTGAGGATGCTTCCACGAAACCTACAAATGTGGCACCTTCATGTCAAGAGTCAACCGTTATCTAACCTACATATCCTATATTTATAAATTTATAAAAAATATTACAAATAAAACAACATTTTAAGAAAATAAACTTTTCATATAAGGTAAGTATTGTCAGTAGTGATGGGGGTTCATTTGTGAAATTCTGTTAGTATTTGGCAAGAAAGACAATATCTTGATTATATAATTATTTGCTCTTCCAGGGTTCTGTTAATTGGTAAAAATTCCTTGTTTGTGATTGTGTCGCGCCAGTATACTAGGTAGGAAGTTGGATGATTCTCGCTAAAAGATTCAAGGTTCATTTGCCCGAGTTCGTACATGTTTCGAGGGGCACTCAAGGAAAATAGGCGTCCTGGGCATGACGATAAACTACTTCCGCGTCCAGAGTAAGACGATAAACTACATCCAACAGCAAGGACTCTGATCAGGAGGCTTTGGGGAACGTGGAACCTCCTCTTAATTGCTGTTTTTTACAGGTACACCCTGTCCCGGGGTGGAAGTACCTTCTAGTGTCCCAGCTATGGGCAAATAGTTAAGCCCGAAACTGAGGTAAAAAGCATTATAAAAGTGTAAAAATAGGTTTTAGTACCAGAAACACTTTGTAGAAATTATTACCAGAAATAAATTTTTGAAGAAAAAAAATATTATCACCAATACGTTTTTGAAAAAAAATATTACCAGTAATACGTTTTTGAAAAAAATAATATTACCAGCTATACATTTTTGAGGAGAAATTATTAACAGAAATAGATTTTTGACAAATCAAAAATATTACCGCAAAAAAAAAAAAAATATTGTCGGCATTAAATAACCCATATATGTTGATATACCGTAAAACAAACGAAACCAAAGCAAACCAAGGCAAATGGTACTCCTAAAGGGATTTTAATGAAGAAAGTGGGCAAGTGAATGAAAAATGGATTTGGTAGGAGAAGAAAGAAAGATATAATAGAGACAGATAAGGATAGATAATGGAGGATGTTCACGCGTTAGATTAAATTTGAAAAGTGCATAAATATAAAAAATGTAATCACGTCATGAGTCTCGTAACTTATCAAGGAAGAATCCCTAGCTGTGATCGAGTGTCTAGAAGAAGCTAAACTGAAAGATATCATCCCACTTAAGGTTGTTTTTGAGTTCAGATTGTTCCACTTCCATAATATAATAGGCTTCATTCTCTCGAAGCCATTTTAATCATCGATCTGATAACAAGGCTATATACAGACGACAACTGACATATTTCTGAACAGGTTTTAGCCATGTATGACATCGATACGAAGGGCACGATGTGACGAAACGATTTAAGAACAATAAGTAAACAGTTATCAAATAAGATTAGTTCAACTTATTTGATTAACTCAAAAATATCTCCTTTATCTTAAAATATAATCGACATTACGCTCAGTAAAACATTCCTGAAATACAAAAAAACAAAACAGTACTATTTACTTTATTCGGACTATTGTCCTCATCTTTGTCGCTATGTTTATCACAACGTTTCGGCCGTTGTACGCTCCGGCCATCTTCAGCCGGTTGGGATGTCGAGGTACCTTATTTCGCTCACTGGGGTAGATTATTCTGTTTGAGAGGGGAATTAAATTGGGATAACTGACATCCATTAGGCATGGTACGTGGAACTAGAACAGTCTACCCCAGTGAGCGAAATAAAGGGTTCAGTTCGACATTCCAATCACCTGAATAAGGCCGGAGCGTACAACGGCCGAAACGTTGTGATAAACAAAGCGACAAAGATGAGGACAATAGTCCGAATAATGTAAATAGTGTACATAGTACCTCATCTCAGAAATATAGACAGATACAAAACGAAACAGCGTCTGTACGTTTCCACGCTTCCATATTTGCGATTGTTCTATTCATGTAAATTTCATAAATTTGGTGGACTGCACTCAAACTGGCCATTACTGCCAAATGCATTCAGGGTGGAAGTCATTTGATTCATTTCAGCTTAATCCCAGTACATAAGTAAAATTACTTATCGCAAATCGATTATATTCCAGCCGCGAGATACGTCAAAGCATTATTGAACTCAAGTTGTGATTTCCTTCTTGGTAGATTGCCATAAGGAAATTAGCTCGGTTTAGGGACCACCCTATGAGCGTAACAAGGTATCTGTAGGCTTAACTACTCGATAGCCATGTTGTAAATAATGGGATCAATATATTTTAAAATTAAATTATGCACTTGGCAAATGTCCTTCTGCTCCGAAGTTTATAGCTTTGTAAATAATGGCACGTTGAAGTTATTAGATCAAATATAATTATGAAATTTATGCTACCTTTTACATGACTTCTCATTTTACGTGTTAGCGAATTCTCTCAATTCAGTCTAGTCTCTATTCTTTCTCATTCTACGTACGTCTTCTATCTATCTATCTATCTATCTATCTATCTATCTATCTATCTATCTATCTATCTATCTATCACAGTGGTCACCAACTAGTGGTCCGTGCAAAATTTTTGATGGTCCGCAGAAAAATTGGGATATTCTTTCAATTTGTATGAAGCTTCAGATTAAAAAAAAAATGACGAGTAACAAAACGTTTTATGGATGCACAAGACCTTATGTAAACTCGAAATAAACATGAGTACACAAAAGTGACATCATCCAGCCATAGTATAAACTAACATGACTAACGAAGTCATCTTCAATACTTTTTACTTAATAGTGTCTTACCATTACTGTTGATAACTAGTTACTAAATAGTTTACTAGTATAATTTACTACAAACATGCCATAGCAATGGATTAAAAGCGGGATCTTCAAGAATCAGCTTACGCACCAGATACAAATTCATAAGCATTCATACGCGAAAAATATTTTTTGCAAAATATTTAAAAAAAACAACTTTTTACTGGACTTGAATAAACTTGAAATTTTTAATTTTTTTTAAAATAATTATACTATAACTTTGTCACCTTTAATTGGTACATTTCATATTAATAAAATACAAGTTTTCCGATTATTATTAGATAAATGTATTTAGCTTCCAAATAAATATTAGTTGTCCGCCAAACTTAAAATTATACATTTAGTGGTCTATGAATTTCAAAAGGTTGGCGACCACTGCTCTAGCACACTTACAAAAGCACACACACACACACACACACACACAAACACAAACACAAACGCGCGCACACATGCACACAGACACACTGGCCCAACAAACATTCTTTCTCTTCCTCAGCATTTACGTTTTTTCTGTTTCGTTTACTTTCGCCTCTTTCTTCTCTTCTCTCTCTCTCCCTCCCTCTCTCCCTCCCTCCCTCTATCTGTAATAATCTCAATGCTGTTTCAGCCGACTTTCTTTCTTTTTCTCTCTATTTAAGATGTTCTCTGTCTTTAACTTCTCCAGAATCTCTCTAATATTATTACACGATATCAGACGTCATTCTATCTCTCTTATTCTCTCTATGAATAATTTTCTGATTCTTCCCATACGCCCGATCTACATTTTACTCTTTTTCTCTAACTTTCCCGTTATCTTGTTCTTTCTCTCAGTGTCAATCTCACTTAAGCCCTGTGTACGTTTATTCTCTTTTGTTTTAACCTTTTCTCCGATTTCTCTCTATCTCTCTCTCTCTCTCACTCTCTCTCTCTCTTTCCCCCTCTAGCGTTTTGACCTAAGTCTTTCTTTTTCTCTCAGTTTACCTTTTTACAGTCATTTCATTTGTTTCCGTAATTTTGGTTAAATACTTTTAGTTGCGTTGATGAATTTAATATTCTGTCTTTATCTCTCGATTTACGTTTATTTTATTTTTGTTGTTGTTGTTGTTGTTGTTGTTATATTTCTCTTCCTTTCAATTTTCTCTCTAAGTGCTGACCTCATCAAAGATCATTCTTATTTTATCATTATTTTTTCTCTTAAATTAACGTTTCGCCAGGTTTATTTCTTTTCTTACTCGCACTCACAAAAATATATATTTTTTTAATATTCTTTAATATTTCCCCTTTTCTGGCAAGATTAATGCTGGACAAACGTACTTATAATTTTTAGATTAAAATAAAACTCTTTTTCATTTAAAACATACTCTATTTTAGGTATACGTTTTCACAACATCGCCCACATGAAGCCCACCTGACGCCCACGTGATCGTATTGCGAAACGGAACGCTGATCTTAAAAATTTCAGTTATTCTGTTTTGATTAGTCTTATGTCTATAGTCTTTTCATGTTGACTTGAATATCGTCTAATTTTAATTATGTTTTAATAACTATGTCCTGAAGAAGGTCTACTAGACCGAAACGTCTGACGTCGACATTGAAACAACATTAAAACAGAATACTTGCATATTCGGATTTTTGTTTTTCCATATTTTTCTTCATATATATATATATATATATATATATATATGTGTGTGTGTGTGTGTGTGTGTGTGTGTGTGTGTGTGTGTGTGTGTAGTCACACACACATATGTGCATTTAATTCCCTGAGTTATGTCTAGTTTACCTATTTATTTTCATCTCAATATCATTTTTCTATCCATATGTATATATATTGTTTAAAATTGTGTATATTTATAAGATAAGTATGCTAAATACTGAAGATCAACCGTTTTCAGATAGAGACTGTGTGAATACGGCATTCGTCAGTGCATGGTTACTCTTATTTTCCTACCCCAAGCGATCTTCAACCTATATGATGTGAAACTGATAAGTCAACATGTATTTTTGATTTCTATTTCTCCCCCACGGCATAGTATAGATATGTGTATGTGTTTGTTCATGTGTGTTTCTGTTTGTGCGTATGTGTGTGTCAGTAACTGTGATATATGGTGCGCTTTTTTATTGATATTTTTGATGACATTCACATAACACTTGCGTACATGAATCTCTCACGACCAGACTCCTTGCACTTTATCTCATACCGCAACGTGGAAAATGGCCAATTCTTTTCCAATACATCATTATGATTTTCTGTATTGAATACAGAAAGGGAAGATGACCTTGTCTAAAATAAATGCTCATATATATATATATATATATATATATATATATATATTAAAAAGACATTTTTATGTTTAACGTTCTTTTTTATAGATAAAAGTATTTAATAAATATCTGTTTATAATAACAGGATTAACAACCTGCATCCTATCAAAGGGCGAATATTTTCTATGAAAATTTCCTCGGACATTCAGGCCGGTAAATGTTATTAAATACTGTTTATTATAAACATAGCATTTACTTAAATACTTGTATCTATAAAAAGAACGTTAAACATAAAATGTCTTTAATAAATAAATTGTCTGACTTTGTCCATTTCTTAATATATATATATATATATATATATATATATATATATATATATATATATATATATATATATATATATATATATATATATATATATATATAAAGCTTCAGTATTTTTATTTTCGACTAAGGTTCTCGTCCTGATTATTATAGTTGCTATTAAAGGCACATAGTTTCTGCTCAGTAAACGATGGCCATCATCAGGTCTCCATTGTTTACCGGATAGAGGATAGAGTCTATACTTTGGAAAATATATTCTCGGATAGAAGCCTACAATATACAAGTTCATAGTAATATAAGCAGTTTACGGGCAAGGAGATATTTGACATTCATTGTCCAAGTAGTCACTATAGTTGTATGTTGAAATTTATTTATTTATTCAGAGAGAAAGAAAGAGAGAGAGAGAGAGAAAGAGAGAGAGAGCGATAAATGGTTTGCGTAGGTGATTTCCTTCTGATGAGTTAAATATTTCGATGTTCATGAAATAAAAATTAGAAACTAAATTGATAATTAATGTCTCCATCTTATTATTATCATTATAATGCTCTGTAGTCTACATTGAACTCTCCCTGGATTTATATCCTCTTCGAACTATCTCTTCAATTCATTAAATTGCTAATATATATATATATATATATATATATATATATATATATATATATATATATATATATATAATTTATTTTTTTAAAATATGATTCCTTCGTTACATAAGAGTTCTCAAGTTTCAAAATCAAGAGCCAAAAATTCAATATAATTATTGAAATTAAATTGAAGTATCATACCCTGTTTCATCCTCAAGCGAATTCCTAAATTCTAGATTTCTAAATTTTCGCAAATTGAGGAATCCTAAATTCCTAAATCCTAGATTCCTAAATTTAGGAATGCTAAATTCTAGATTCCTAAATTTTCGCATGAGGATGAAACAGGACATGATATTTTAATTCAATTTAATTTCAATAATTATATTAAGGTTTTTGGCTCTTACGTAGCGAAGAAATCATATTCTTTTTAAAAAAAAAATATAATTTAAGCTCTACTTCTGTATCGAGCACTGTTTTTTTAAAATAAAAACAAAAATATTAAAGAACTCCGGATTATTTACCTAACGTGTTCTTTTCCTTTTTTCTAAATTTACACACACACACACACACACACACACACACACACACACACACATATATATATATATATATATATGAAGAAAAAAACAGAAAAAACAAAATTCTGAATATGCATTATTAATGTTAAAAATAAAGTCGACGTCGGACGTTTCGGTCTATTTAAGACCATCTTCACATGGACATTTTCATTTAAACATAATTAACATTATAACTTATAACAATTTAACACAAAAGACGATGGACATAAGAGCCCAACTAATTCAAACAGATAACTGAAATTTTATAAAAATTTTTCAATCGACTTTTTGATATTTTAATTTTTGGAAATCATCTTCGAATACGTCTTAACAACATCGCCCACGAGACGACTACGCTGATCTGTATAAAATTTCAGTTATCTGTTTGAATTAGTTGGGCTCTTATGTCCATCGTCTTTTGTGTTAAATTGTTATAAGTTATAATGTTAATTATGTTTAAATGAAAATGTCCATGAAGATGGTCTTAAATAGACTGAAACGTCCGACGTCGACTTTATTTTAACATTAATAATGCATATTCAGAATTTTGTTTTTTCTGTATTTTTCTTTCATACTGTCGGATTTATATCCATATATTTGCTTACATATATATATATATATATATATGAATTTTAATATTATTTTTTGTGTATAACCATATTTAAATAGACGCACCCTTTATTTTACGCAGCATATTTATTTTTGTCCATCGGCCTAAATATTTGATTAATCTTAATAAAGACATGCAAATACCACCAGGATTTGAAACTGCATACCCACCTTTGCAGGAGAGACTGTCGTTAGATCCCATGTGCTTTTAAATGTCTCGCCCGATCATGCAAGGCTGAATACAGCCTTTTAAAATCACGATGGGTATAATGACATTTTCTGCTGCAATGGGTGGTACACAGGTTTGAGTCCTGACGACGCGGGCGTGGGGAATATTGGTCATTTATGAATTTTCTCGTATATTGAGTTCCGTAGACGAAAATAAATATACCGTTTCTAATAAACAGAGCGACTACTAAAATATGGGTGTATACGAAAATTAAGGTTTTAAAATCTATTAAAAATTAGTAAAAATCCAAAACTCTCTCTCTCTCTCTCTCTCTATATATATATATATATATATATATATATATATATATATATATATATATATATATATATATTGTTTTTCATTTTTATTTTATATTTTATTTTGATTTTCATTTTTTAATATATATATATATATAATATCTAATTTTAATATTATATATATAAGTTAGTTTCATGTAAACATATATATTTAATTTATATGTTACCCTGTTGTTATTTATTGTATATTGGATTTTAATAATATGTATAAAGTTTTTAATAAACGGTGTGTCTCATAAAATAAGGGTGTTCACGAAAATTAATGTTAAAATCTGTCGATTGCAAGCTAAATCTTTCATTATCCCTCTTTATATATATATATATATATATATATATATATATATATATATATATATATATATGTGTGTGTGTGTGTGTGTGTGTGTGTGTGTGTGTGTGTGTGCGTGCGTGCGTGTGTGTGCGTGCATGTATACAGAAAATAGAAAAGAACACGTTCGGTGCATAATCCGGAGTTCCTTAGTATTTTTGTTTTTATTTTTAAGAAGACAGTGCTCCATACATAAGTAGAGCTTAATTATAATAATATTTTTTGTTTAACAATATGATTCCTTCACTACATAAGAGTTCTCATATTTCAAAAACGAGAGCCGAAATCATCCAAATAATTATTAAAATTAAGTTGAATTGAGGTGTTTAGTCTCGTTTCATCTTCAAGCGATATTTTAGAAATAAGCTATCTTTTGCTTTACGTGTGTTTTTAAGCATAGTCCGTCATAATAAATTCGTTTTTGTTGGGTGACTATGCTAGTTTAATGATGTGTACTTTTCGTGTAGGCATAAAGGGTATGGGTCAGCCCAGGTTTTACAAGTTCTTGTTTTGGGATGACCCATGTCCTTTATGCCTACACGAAAAACTACACATCATTAAATTTATAAATAATGAAAAAAAATAGGCAGGAATTATATATTTAAACAAAAAATATTATATATATATATATATATATATATATATATATATATATATATATATATATATATATATACCCAGATATAGGTTTGGGGTATGCGGAATCAATTTCTATAAAAATACTTTTCTTAAAAAGTCGTCAATACAGAGAAGAGCAAATATATTTTATTCGAATTTTATAAGATATTTATTTTATAATTTTCGAATAAATTATATATATATATATATATGTGTGTGTGTGTGTGTGTGTCCGTATATTATAAATGAAAGTAAAAAGAGAATAAAATAAAAATAAAAAAATAAAAAGAAATCGAAATATATTTGTATAAAAAAATTATATATAAATATATATATATATTCACACACACACACACTATATATATATATATATATATATATATATATATATATATATATATAATATATAATAAATATATATATATATATATAAGTGAGTTTCACTTAATTATATATATACTTCATTTATATGTTGGGTGGTTCCTTTTCTGACACCTGTGCATCCTGTCATCTTGAACTTGATCTTTACTCCTTCCTTCACGTTTTCCTTCATTATATTCTTTTAGCATTTGTAGTTTCCTTTCTCTTTACTATGAACCTGTATCATTATTATATGATGTTGTTTAGATTGTGGCCACCAATAATGAATCTTTGTAGGACTCCTAATTGTCTCAGAATCGCCCCACTGTTTAGGTTGAATAATTCCGGTGAGAAGACACATTCTTGTCTTACCCCGCTTTGCCTTTTTGTATATTTACTGAATTAATTCTCTATCCGTGTTCAGGCGATGATATTCCATTATAAGCCCTGCACAATCCTAATACCTTTCCCAAATATCTCGAGCTTTCCTCGCAGTTCAGTTTTTGTTGGGTACTTTAACAATTGCTTCTGTGAAACATAGACATACAGCTATTTGCATTAAATTCACTTGTTTTTAAATTAACACAAAATAAACGTCAGGTTGTAAAATAACTTCAGAGATGGAAATTTCATAAGAGTAGATAACGCGTGTTTTAGCAATTAATTGTAATTTAATTATTTGTAAAATGATTGAAATTTGAAAAGAGGGATAAAAAGTAAATCATATTAGAAAGAATAATAATAATAATAATAATAATAATAATAATAATAATATAACCAAATGAAATGAGAAGGAATTAGATGTAAATTCAAACGTTCACAACATTAATTTAAAAATAGGGCTCAATACAATAGTAGACGCCATACATGACATAGACTCTTTTGAATAGTGGAATACATTGCCAGCATATCTTGTCTAGCTTCTTTAGATTTCTGTACCATCCTTATGTTCATCTTTCTTTCTCTCTCTCTCTATCTCTGTCTCTATCTTTTTTCTTTTTTTTCTTTTTTGTAGAGGAGACTATGTATTGTATTTTTCTGTCTTTCTTGCTCTTCCTATTTTCTTTCTCCTTTTTTTTCCTTTTTGAAGCAACTATATCTTGTCTTTCTTTTCTCTTTTTTACACTACATCATGTGTCCTTCTCTATTTTTTTCTTTTTAGAATAGACTATATCTTATGCTTTTCTCTCTTTCCTCCTTTTCTTAGTTTCTTTTAATCTTTTTTTTCACAGAAAAGAAGATTGTATGTAATTAAATATTAAAAATTGTAATAACATATTTCACCGCCTGATATGATAGGATGATATTAATCAAAATATGAATGCATTTATGTAAAAAAAGCGGTTTTACATATATGTTCGAATGTAACATCCTATAATAAAAGTACACACACACACACACACATATATATATATATATATATATATATATATATATATATATATATATATATATATATATTATCGAGAAATGTTCCAAATACAAGGACCCGGAGATCGAGATTAACAGGTTGTTGGGAATGGCGATTGATATTGTACCAATAGTAATCGGAGAACTGTGCCTCGTGTTAATAGGTATGGATATTTTTACTAAGAGTGTCATAGGTAATATCAAGATACAAGTTGTTCAAAAAATTGCCCTACTCTGAACATCTGAACTAATCAATAAAATGACAATTCTCCGACAGGGTCTAATAGTCTCTATAGGATCCAAAGCAGGAAACAATACATACATAAATCATAATATCAAAAGACACTTTGCGATTTCGACAGCCGAAACAGATCACACGATTCAAGTGCAAAGACCTTATTTGATAACCGAGGAAACACTTACACATATATAAGCATCTTGGGGGAGATTTGAGAAACATGGATGAGGGAGATTACAGTTGGTAGGAACACGTGTAACTTTGCCAAAATCATTGGGATCGAGTGCGAATAAATTGAAAATCATCGGAAAAGTCGATAAAACAAAATGTACGACACATTTTGGTGGATTATGAAAGAATAAGGAAAAATCTGTTGGAGATTGACGAACTTGCTTTCGCTTAATTCATTTCCTCGAGGCAATATTCAAACTGGTAAATAATAATAATATTAATAATACTGATATATTGTAAACTATTTAAATGTTGAGTGAATGTAGGATGTACAGCAAGATCGAAATATTTTTCATTGAAACATTCGATCAATTCCACAGTATACCGTGTTTAAGATAAAAATGGTGATGCCAAGTTGTAGAGTTGGGCATCTCGAAAACCTTTAGCAGGATCTTGTATTCTGGTTTTCTTCACAAGCTGAAAAGCTATGGTATCTCCGGGCACGTTTTTGAGCGGATACAGTCGTTCCTATCAAATCGTGAAATGAAAGTTATCTCGGCGTTCCGTCAGCATGGCTGATGCTATCCTCCAAGAATGTGACACATGGCGTCTTCTCGCGCTTAACGTTCTCATTTGACATGTGGCAGAAAGACTACATAGAATCCATCGCTAGACCAGCTGCTAAGAAATTCGTTTCATTATGTCGAGCGAGAGAATAGCCGTGTAGGCAGTGTTACTCAAATTGAATATATTACTAACTGGATCATACATGTGACAGTGCCAACGGTATAACGGTATAAAATCTTTCACTGCATCATGTACATTTGGCTGAAATGCATACACCTATTATACAGGATGCGATAGGTAAATGCTCGCCACTATATAAACTTAACATCGCCCATGCACGTTATTTGTTTTTGATCGCAATTCACTCCGCAAGGAATTTCGAATCAGTAAGCTTTTCTGTTTGGCATTCGTGCCGGAAACTCTAATACAAATTTTCGGAGTGTTTGGGTGTCAATCTGAGGACAGTTCTGAGGAATCGGAAAGGGTTGAATGAGACTGTTGATGATTCCGAAGGTTTTTGTGGTGATCACTAGTGATGGCGACATTATGCCTCCATTCATCTTCCCACCGGGTCTCAGAGTTAACACAAGGGCCAGCACAAAGTGCCTTGAGGAGGTAGTGATGAACTAGTTCAAGAGGGTGGCTGCTGGAAGACTATATGCCCGACAAGGATTATGGTATCATTCACCAACTTAAACAAGGACATCGTCCAGAAGTGATGCAGGAGAATCCGAAGTCATCTGGAGGCCGTGGTTGAAAACAATGCTGAATTGATTCAATAAATTTACATTTTAGTATTTCAATATATTTTTGCGTAATTTTGGGAAATATATGTTAAAATAGTATGCCAATGTTATTTTCGTTTTTTGTGTAATTTACCTGATAATTTATTCATTGCACCCTGTCCGCTTATCATAATTTATGCCATGGCTACATTTTGTATCTAATTTTTGTTACCGACCATCACATTGTCTACATGCTGTTTTCATATTCAATTGCAATGAGAAATACGTACCATTTGGTTGATTTCATTAATAATAAGCAAACAATATATATATGTGCTTGTCAAAACTAGATAAAGAAACAGTAACAAGGCAAAAGTTTCACAAAGTAAGAATTGTGTTCACAAGCAGAAAGGGATAGTCAATTTATTGTAATGTTCTGATATCAAGACGAAAAATTAAAGAAATATATGGCCGATGAGATCGAGAAGTGTTCTGTTTTTATTGGTTGGGATCAAATCCCAGCAGGCATCTGTAGGATTTGTTTATGAATTTGGAGAGAGAATGTTTTTGTAATCATTGCAACCAAGAATCTGAAATAATGAATAAAGTTGTATAAGTATGTAAAACATTCCAGCAAGCTGAGGATACTTCGTTGCACTAAGATTCCAAACTTACCAATCGTTGCAGGTGAACTGAAAACAGATGCGAAGAGCCTGGGATAAAAAGCTGGTATAAGTGGAAATCAGATAAAACTTAAAATCAGCCAGAGAAGATCAGTGATAAAAACAATAAGAATACTAAGAAGAATTCAGGAGTATTAGAGAGACTTGCTGTCACTCAATCCACCAATTACGACTGTTGCGAACCATCGAGAAATCTATTAAAACAGGATGGCCCAAAAGTTACTGACCTATGAAAGAAATTCAGAGCTATTTTATTTCTGAATATTTTTCTTTTATTTTTTCAGAGCGTTTAGAACTGCCCTCACAACGTCACCATGAGCAGATATAGCACCAAGAAACGAACCCTTATTGTACAGTGGTATTTTGAGTCCTATAGGTCTATTTCAGAAACGCAACTTTCTTACCGTCGACATTTCAATACCAGAGAAGCCCCGATCAAAAACACGATTCGCAGAATAGTTAGCTGTTTTCAGAAGCAGGGTGCAGTTTGTGATCTCCCAAGATCTTGAAGGCCTTGTACGGCAAGAACTGTTGATAATCAACGAGAATTGGAGCGAAGCCTGGAAGAAAATTCGTCTGTTCCAACCAGGAGAAGATCGCAACAAATGGATGTTTCGCGTTCCTCCTTATAAAGAATGTTGCAAAGAATATTGCCGAAAATCCCGGAAGTATCATTTTGCCTACTGCTGAAATTTTGGAAGTATAACTTGAGAATTATAAAAGATATTAAAGATTTAAAAGTTTCAGTAAGTTTTGGGCCACCCTGTATAATAACAAACATAAGCGTGGTTTTAAACAAGTTTATAAAGATCTAAAAAAAATAAATGCAATATAGAATCATGTGGAAAATATTGTAAATTGTTTCTGACAGGTTAAAGAAAATCATTGTTAAATGGAGACTATTTTAATCAAAGAAAGTCGAAACGAACAATCATCTTCACGCGATGTATCTTACCAGATGTCTTCCAAAATTGTATCTTAAAAAAGTCAATCAAAACTGCACAAAGAAAAAGCAAAAACTGTAATAAGATGAAACAAGAAACTGAATTCTTGAAATTAAATGAGTTTCCGACGATTAATAAGTTGTTTATATAAATTTCAAAAAGCAGAGACACAAACAAATATGCGTAGTCAACTCGACGTCTGCGCATAAGCGAGTAAAATATTCTGTTTGTTATTTTTCTTAGTTTATTGGTATGACATTTGCATCTATACATGTAGATATTTTTACAGCAAATATACATACACAAATTGCACGATGGGTAAATTGTCGCCACGTTATATTTTAAATTTCGCGCAGGTGCGTTATTTGATTTTAATTTTGTCGACTGTGGGGTCAGTTCGGCACCGTCTGTGACAAAAATACCAACATGACGCAATTCACTCCGCCAGAAATTTCGAAACGGCATACTGTACCTTCAGAGTGTTTGAATGCCAATCTGAAAACAGTGACGAGTATTTGGAAAGAGTTGGATGAGTCTAATGGTGATTGTGAATGTACGGCAACTCGGAAAATTCACTCTGTTTCTTTTGATAAGAAAAGAATTTTTGAATTTGTTAGTGAGGGCGTCACACTCAACACGGAGGCTTTCATCAAGTGCCTCGAGGAGGTAAATACAGCCTTTGGTCAAGAGGCTGACTACTGTCCAAAAAAGATTCCGAAGTTGTTTGGAGGCTGTGGTTGAAGCCAATAGCGATTTTATGGAATAAATTTACTCTTTAGTATTTCACGTTATGGTAGTGTAATTTTGGTAAATATATTTATTAAAATGAGATGCCAGTGTTATTCTAATTTTTACGTACTTAAAACAACAATTTATCCATTGCACACTACACACACACACACACGCACACATACACACGCACACACACGGGACGCGCACACACACAGATATATATATATATATATATATATATATATATATATATATATATATATATAGAGAGAGAGAGAGAGAGAGAGAGAGATGGCCTGTGATTGCATTTAGTATGAAAACAGTCTGTCACCTCAGAGAGTTGACATTAATGTTCACTTTTTTATTTATATTCGCTCTATCTCTGATAATGAGCACTTTATCCCATAAATATAGCACACATTAACACCATATATATATATATATATATATATATATATATATATATATATATATATATATATATATATATATATATATATATATATATATATATATACGTGTTAAGGGGTTAAACTGCCAATCGCCACGCTGTGTCTTTTTTTTATGTCAAAACAGCTCATATCTACAGATGCTTTTTTTATACTGACCATTCTTTATCATTAAATATAACATCTTAAACAATATAATCATGCATACAAATATTTTTCTTACTACTATAAACGTTGTATTCATATATCTATATGTCTTAATAATAAGAATATATATATTGTCCCAATTAAATTCATTGTTTCTTTTTTACTTTCTAGTGCTCTGACAACATCTCGTGAATTTAATCGGAGTTGTTGACTCAGTCGAGCCTTCATTCGGATGTGCGTGTGAGAAAAGAAAAGTAATTGTATTTTAAACAGAAGATTGTATCATTATCATTAGAAATGAGGTTATTTTTAAAGCTTCATCGATTGCGACGGAACGCATTGAATCACGTCACGGTACCGCGTAATGGCAACGTTTAATGATATTTTTTTATACGCATTCAAGAATACGGGGTTCAGACTATAATTATTGTTTATTTATGGATGCTTGCAGAATTTGAATGTAAATAGATTCAGTAATTTTCAATCCTTTTTTTTATATTTTGTAATGAGAATTATAAAGTATCCTTGTATTGTTATACATATTCTGTGTAATATTGTAATTATTGTGGCGCTTTTTAATTTGTTTAATGACATTTTTCATAATTTCTAGAGAGCCCAAACTGGTAGACAAATATACCGAATATGTCGCGGTCGCCATTAGCCGCTTTTTATAAAAAACGACCTTGACCTTCCAACTCCTTTACTTGCAGATTTAAGGTCAGCAGCGGGCGAGTAACTAGACGACTGGCCCAATATTGTTGACACCAAAACCGTACATTGAAAGCATCGGATGTCAGTTCTGACCAAACATCGAACAACATGAGGAGTTATTTTATATCTACAGTTTCCTACTCCCTCTAGCGAGGGAGCACTTGAACAAACCGTTCCATATAATATTAGCCCCTTTTTCCGACACAACCCTAAGATTTCGACTTCGTCGAGTGAGAGCCTTCGACGCGATTCCGCTTCCGTGGCCGATCCGCCTTGAGGACGTATTGCTGATTTGGCCCTGTTTAGGGACTCGCACTAATCGACTCGACAAACCTTCAATGAACCAGCTACCGCCGCGAACAACTCTTCTACTCGGCAGTCGACCAGCTACCGCCGCCAACAACTCTTCAACCCGGCTCTCGACCAGCTACCGCCGCCAACAACTCTTCAACCCGGCAGTCGACCAGCTGCCGCCGTCGACAACTCTTCAACCCGGCAGTCGACCAGCTGCCGCCGCTGACAACGCTACACCCGGCAGCTACCGCCGATCCAACTGATCAGCTTCACCTGACCGAACCAGTCATCCTGAACCCGATAACGTCCATGCATTTTCTCCTGTTAGTACACACTTGTACATATTGTAAAAATAAAAATCGATGTTTGTTATTTTTAAACCTCTGCCTTTGTTCTCTCATTATCTTGGCTGTCTACAACTTTCTTCAAAAAGCTTGCGGAGGTTACATCCTTATCGGCCACGCAACAAATATATATCGGTATAATGTTTTCCTACCATACAGGTATTATTATCTACGAAAATGTGAATATATGAATATCCGGACTAAACACTGTTCTGCTATTCAGTTTCCCAAAGTATATCTTTATTATGCCGGGCCTTTCACAATCTCTTCTAACCACACACACCAGAAAAAAATCACGATACCATTTCGCGTTTTCTATTCGATGAACACTTGAATACTACATCGTGCATCTCTACACGCACATATGTGAGTTAATATATGTATAACCTAAAAACGGTAATTGTAATATTAATTGTTTTCTAAGAAAGAAATATTTGTCATTCATTGACCTTGTGGCAGGTATTGCTTTTGGTTTTCTCTTAGAACAGTTTCTCAGGAAAATAGATTTCTCCAGTCTAAAAGCAATAATTGCCCTTTCCTTTATTGATGGTTGTTTTATTCCTAACTCTTTGTCTGATGTTGTGTAGTATGTCAGTATCTTGATTATATCATTATTACAATTTTAGTTACATGTATTATCCATTTTACCATTTGCTTCTCTTGTAGCACACGTGATGTGTTTTCTATTTTTCTATTATTTTCTACATATATATATATATATATATATATATATATATATATATATATATATATATATATATATATATATATATATATTGCATTATTTGCTATATGTCTTTGATTCTGTAGTAACAACACCCTCAATTTTCATTTGCTCTAATCAATTTTTAACTCTTGATTTTAAAAAGCGGTTGTATACAAATGACAGTTTAATATTTGTGAATAGGTTAGGAGCCATGGATGACATCTATATTAAAATAGAATCTGACGACACTATTTAAGAACATGACTTGAGTTGTCAGGTTGATGTGCAAAACTATAACTGGCGCAGCATATTTTATGTTCAATTTCCTTTTCTAAACTAAATTTCTTAAAACTGATCTTATACACTGAGGTATTTAAAGAGTTTAGTATTTTTAAGGATATATGTCCATTAAACAAAACTTACAATGCTTCGAGAACGATTTACAATATACCAGTGATTGTGGGTGCATGGATAATCTTTAGTGTGTACAAATATACGAGAATTAACATCCTGTAATAACAAACAAATATATATTTATTGGATAGACATATAAACGTATAAACTTGTTCAAACCGAGGTATCTGAAAAAGCAATAATATATTCCTCACTGATATCTAAGTATATACTTACATATGCCACCTGCCTCATTTATTCTCAGTAAAATTCATTAACTTTTGTATCTGATCGCTTCCATTTTCCAAGCATATTCATAGAAATCGACGCCTACACTTTGTATGCAGTTAAGAACGGCAGATGCAGCAGAAATACGAAAATTGTGGTCTTCTGTTTTATTTATGATATTAAGTGTTCAATCACTTACACAATCACATATTAAATGAATATATGGCTCTGTATATATCAGCAGTCATCGGCATGCTTGAATAACATTTTCAAGCAAACAAATCTACGATTCTCGCTCAAAAAGGAGTGCTTTCTCTTTTATTATGCTGTTCCTGGAAGTTGAATTCAAAGGACTAACATCCACCATCATTATATTATAGTGTTGTGGTAGGATCCACCTAATTTGCATAGTGGAGTACCGACCATATAAATATGGTTGGTACCGGGAAGAGAAGGAGAGGAATCAAGAGATTCAATCCAGAGACTCTGCCCGACTGCGACTAAGTCAACACATTCTCCAGGAACGGTCTTCCCAGGAATATACAAAAGACTATATGTAAATATTGTGTACACTTTCTTGTTTCAATACATTTTGTTCTAAGTACATTTTGTGTTTCATTATTATTCCATGCATTAGTCAAGTTTCAACATATAGTATATTTAACGCCATTTAAAAAGAAAATAATCTAGCAATATTATATCTTGACATGCGCATACTTCCCTGGCGCTGACGTATCATTTGCTGAATGCTTAGATTAATGAAGCATTGTATGTGAATAAATGGATTGGTAGGTAAGGAGATCCATTTGTGACGGGAACTGTGTATGAGACACAATATATACTAGGCATCCATAGACAGCAACTAGGTTTGGTTGATTTTGTTTAGCCGTATATCAAACACTATGGGTTATTTTATGCCGAAATCTAGATAATTACATCGTAATTTTATGGTTTCATCTAAATATATTTTGAACACAATTGTATGTCTTCTATAACATATAAAATGTATCGCTGATCACGTATTGTCAGTCTTTTATTATATAAAAAAAACTATTGTTGGCATATTTATATTAAAATATATTTTTATACTTTCATATTGTTTTTGTTTGCGGGGGTCACTATTTGCCTACAGCAGGGACCCTGACAGGTGTTACCACCCCGTGCAAGAGTGAACCTGGGAACAACAGCAACTAAGCGGTGGTTCCAGGCTCTTCAAAACCTTCAATCTTCCGATTAAAGGACTTGCGACTAGAGGTTGTTTATCGTCATATCGTGGCACAGCGGACAGCCTAGGACAGGAAGAGAACATCGAAAATGCACGTCTAATAGTGTTTTGAAGTTAATTCATTTTATCCGACGGTGTTACTGACGTGTGTCGAAATTTTGTAGTTTCAATAATATAAATAAAAGGCATTACTTTCGAAGTATCCCTTGAGTGAGAGATTGACTAGATATACATGTATATATGTATGTATATATGTATGTATGTATGTACGTATGTTTGTGTGTGCGTATTTTTGTTTGAACGTTTGTGCGACATAAATTCAGGAGCAAAAAGATAGTGTTTGGATATTTGTTTAAATTTATATTGTAGGATACGGTATTGGAGAAGTACAATTCAACCAATAGAGACATACAAGATACGCACACCCACACAACCAAAGCGCGCATCTACACACGCACGTGCGCGCGCGCGCACACACACCAACACACAAAAGTGCACGGAAGCCCACACTGATACATACAAACACTGGCACGCAGAAACACTCGCTTCCGCATGCGGACAGATACACACACACGTAGAAGCCCTCGCTTTCGCACACACTCGCATACACAGACACACGCACATGTGGGAGCTAAAATACATACGCGCGCACACACACACAGAGAAACACACAGACACAGACACAGACACAGACACACACACATATATATATATATATATATATATATATATATATATATATATATAGTGAGATAGAGTATATGTGTGTCTGCGTCTGTGTGTCTGTATTAGCAGTGTTGTTGTCTGTCGGCTTCATATTTCATAGGATTTTCAGATCGTGTGTCATTAATCGTTTTGTGGTTATTGTAGATATGCCACTGGATGGAAGCATGGATTTGACAAGATGCCACTTGTCATGCTTTCGTTTTTTGGGGTTTTTTTTGTGGGAGCGGAGGGGTCTGGGTCGGGATAATAATGAAAGGAAACGGGACGCGGAAGAAAAAGGAAGATTACGTGAACAAAAGTTAAAATATTCTTCGTTCTAATAAAGTGAGTGGCTTTAAGTATTACTTCCTAAACTATTAAGAATATTATTAAAAATATCTCATGAATTGAATTTACAGGCATAATATATATATATATATATATATATATATATATATATATATATATATATATATATATGGACACACACATACTCGACCCGGTAGAATAAGATCCATAGACAGGTATGTTCAACGACCTGGTAAAACATGGTGTTGCTGACCTGGTAGGAGGTGTCTATGGTCTCGCCTCGTAAGACGTGTTCCCGGCCGAGTAGCTTATGGCCTCGTAGGACGTGTCCCCGGGCGACTAGACCATGGCCGTCACTTCTTTACTATATGGTCGATGCATCGTTAGTATATGGTGAAGTGCCCAGTAACTTATGGTCCACAATCTGGCATCTCATTGTCCCACGGCCCAAAGAATATGCATCAACGCCTAGTTACTTATGCTCACAAAGTCCATTAAAACATCTTGCAGGGCCTGAGGGCTCAGGGTCCACGGCCATCTAAAATTTTCACACGACTCATGATCCAAGATCCATAAATCATTGTCCCCGTAGCCCGGAGAATATTGTCCAGATTCTGGTAAATCTTTTTCCTTGTTCCGGTAACGCATGATTCTACGATTTAGTAAAGTATGGCCCTGTGCCCAGTTACTCAATATTCACAACACAGTAGGAGGTTTACAATGCCCAGTAGCACGCGGTCCATAGCCCAGTACACTATGTTTGATTTCCCAGTAGCTTATGTTGCAGGGCCGAGTAAGTTATGTTTTACCTCCCCGTAGAATATGGTCCAGAGGCCGGTAAATGATGGTCCACGGTACACAGCCCGATGGTCCGTTTTTTTTATGACCCACATCCCTGTATCACATCGATGACCCGGTAGAATATGATCAAGTGCTTGTTAAATCATAGAAAACGGCCCTTTGACCACCTGGTAGAATATGAGTTCTTTATGTCATATTCCACGGCTCCATAATTCATGGTCCATGGCCCGTTAACTCATGATCCCACAGCCCCGTAAAATAAGGCTTATGACTCATGTTACACGGTACGGTAACTCTAGTTGTATGGCATGGTGACTCATAGTCCAAGGCCCGGTAGCACATAGCCAAAATCCTTGTAACGCATGCTCGATAGATTATTATCCAGTACCCGGTAACTTATGGTCCACGAACCAGTAGGATATAGCACAGAATCCAGTAATTCTTGTTACAATACTCCGTAAATCATGGTCTCACTCACCGGTAGATTTTGGCCCAGTGCCAAGTAACTCATAGTACAAGGATGGGTAGGATATGTCCAAGGTACCGTAGTACATGGCCCACACCCCTGGACCGGCAGAATATATTCCATATCCTTGTAACTCATGGAATATGGCCAGGTTACTTGTGGTTCATAGCCCAGTAACTCCTGGTCCAAGGTCCACTAAGACATGGTCACACGACCCGGTAGAATATGGTCCAAACTTCGGTAACTCATGTTCTACTGCCCAGTATAACATGTCCCCATCCCAAGACCACATAACCTACAGACCTGTACCCCATGGTTAATATTCTGTTAGATTATGTATGTAGTAACTCATGGTACAAGTACTGATAGGACGTATTCATGGCACCGTGTCACCTGCTCCGGCAGAACGTAGTCCAGGGCCCGGGCCTTCGACCATATTGCAGCATGACATCTGCAATTTGCTACAGGACTGTGTACTATTACTACTGGACCGGATCCTTGAATCCCCGGGTCCTGGACCATATTCTACCTGGCCGTTAGACCATGTGTTACTGGGATCTGGATTATATTATACAGAGCCATCGACCATATGTTACGGAGCACGGAACCACGTGTTACACGTGGACGGGCTACCGGGCCGTGGACCATAAATTATTGAGCCGTGTACCATGATTTACTGTGTGGACCATATTCTACAAGCCTTGTACCATATTCTACCGGGCCATTGACCATATGTTAGAGGGCTTTGAGCCATATGCTACCTGGCCGTGGAAACGTTCTACTGGGCTGAGGACTATGTGTTATTGGGCCCTAATCTACCTGGCCTTGGGACAATGAGGTAGCGGGCCGAGGACGATGAGTTACAGGACCCTGGACCATACTCTACCGGGCCATCTACAATGTAATAAAAGACAGTGGGATATATGCTACCAAGTCGGGGACTGGACTTACAGGGCCGTTGGCCATGAGTTACCTGGCCCTGGACAATATTTTACCGGACTATCGACCTTTTGGTACAGGCTTTCTTAAATCGAGGTCAGATCTCCCGGAACGTTGACCATGAGTAACAGGGCCCTGGATAATATTCTCATGGGCTGCAGGACACTGATTTATCGGGATGTGCTCTATGAGTTACGGGACCCTGGAAAATATTCTACCGGGCCATCTACCATATGGTACAGGTTAGCGGGTCATGTGTTATCTGGACTAGGACATAAACTACCGAGCCATGGAACACAAGTTACCGGGCATTGACCATGAGCTACAGAGCAGTGGACCATATTTTACAGCATAAAATGTAGAGGAGTTATGTGATCCATGTGCTTACCGGACCCTGGACATGTCATTCCGGTCTGTGGACAAATAGTTACCGGGTCTTGGATCAATTTCTACTTATCAAAATACATAAGAATCGCCATTAAACTGGAAATCTAAAAGAATGCACGTATTCCGTCATATTTAGGCTTCGATTATTTTTATTAATATTAAGTAAAATTAATTTTAATTGACACCATGTGAATCTTCTTATCAAATTATAGAAGAATCCACATTAAAATGGAAATGTAAAAAAGGCAATTATTCTTCCATCTTTAGGCTTCGATTATTGTTACGTAAAATTAATTTCTTACGTAAAATTAATTTTTCTCCTGGTTCTTTCTTAAACCTTTTTATATTTTTTGTTTCCGTTTCTAATTCTGGTAGGAGTTTTCTCCCTGGTGTTCTTTTGTATTTGGTCTTCTATATCTCAAATTTCTCTAATATTGTTATTATTTATCTTGATTTATCTTTTCTTTCTATGTTTTTCTCTAACGTTTTGTATTTTTCTTTTATTTCTTTTTTTATAATTTCAGTTGATTTTTGCTATTTACAGTCTTTCCTTTTCTTCTTTTCGCTTTTGTGTTTATATGTTTTACTTTCACTTACTTTTTTTCTTTTTTAAGTGCTTATTTCGTTTCTGTTTTGAGTTTATTTTCTTCTTTTATAAGTGTACTACTACTTGTCTTTTCTTTTCTTTCACTCAATGACTGTGACTATTTCCTTTACTCTATCATATTACCAGTTCTAGTATTTTGTATGTCTTTCAATCTCAGTCAGTCTAGCCTCGCTAAAATGAATCCTAATACACAATACATTCTTTATTATTTCATCAATCTTCATCTTTATCTGATTTCTTTTATTTCTTTTCTGTCTCTGCTTTCCATTATTATTATTTTATTTAAGTAATTATCTTTTACTCTGTCTCTCTTGCACAAAATAAATTCTCCCGAATTCATCACAAGTAATAAATTACAATATGCAATCGGAGAATCTGAAATCAAATCTGATTTTGTTTACTCAGATAGTTTTTACATGAAAAACGAATCTTGTAGGACTCTATCAAAATCAAAATGAATACAACTATAGGCTTGCTTACAATGACGCCGAAAATTCTAGAAGGATCCATGGAAAAATTCACTATTGAATGAGTCATTCCTGGCAATAATACTTTTCGTAGATTCATTCATTATACGTTCTTCCTCGTATTTAGCAAATAGAATACATACAAAAGCCTCATCATGGCTGCATTGATTTAGATTATAAATAATATTTTATGCAAGTAGTATATACTGAAAAAAATGTTTTGTTCTTTCTAAAATTCCTTAAACGTATCAGCTTTAAGAAAGATCTAATAATGTAGAAACATTTTCCAAATGCGTTTATAGCACGAAATATATGGTCATAAGTACACGATTATTGATAAAATTCACCGTAGAATTACTACAGTTTCGGCATTCAAGTATTTTATTACTGAACCCTTATATAACACAGTTATATTCTGAAAGTGATAACGGCAAAAAAATTATAATCAATTTTTGAGAGTGTACATTCCACAGATTTAGATTTACTAGGAAGTGAATAAAAATGATATTCATGGAAATCTATACGAACGATGCAAAATAATACTGAGTGACAAATGCAAACATGCATCAAATGTAAAAGCAACAATAACAAAGAACTTCACGTGATGAAATGCAATTGAATGTTTTATCGCCCTTCACATAAAAAGCTATCTATTTATTATAAGTAGACTCGGGAAGTCTAGAAAATTTGCGCACACAACCAGTAAGTAATTTTTGCAAGCAAGAACTCTTTCGGAAAAGAGGTAAAAAAATATTATACGTATATTTAACAAATCTATTCTAACATAAGGAGTAAAGGATTGTGGCTTGGATTGAAGAATCGGAGAGCCAAGTTCGAATTCCAGTTTAGTTCATTATATTCTTTTACTTCAGCATACACTTTCGTTACTTACACTTTCGTTACATTCACTTACTGGAACATTCACTTGCGTTGCATTCACTTACGTTAACATTCACTTACATGACTTTCACTTACTTGAACTTTCACTTACGTGAACATTCACTTTCGTTACATTCACTTACGTGAACATTCACTTTCGTTACATTCACTTACGTGAATATTCGCTTAGATTGCATTGACTTACGTGAACAATCAGTTACGTTATATTCACTTACGTGAATATTGACTATCGTTACATTCACTTACGTGAACATTCGCTTGGGTTAAATTCACTTACGTGAACAATCATTTACGTTATATTCACCTACGTGCACAGTCACTTACGTTACATTCACTTGCGTGAACATTGACTTTCCTTCCATTCATCTACGTGAACATTCACTTGGGTTACATTCACTTGTGTGAATAATCACGTACGTGAACATTCAGGTTCGTGAACATTCAGGTTCGTGAACATTCACTTATGTTACATTCACTTACGGGAACATTCACTTTCGTTACATAAACTTCCGCTTCAATTACTTATATTATTATTCCGTTTCGTGACATTTACTTACGTGAATAGTCAATTTCACTTGGAAAAGGTATGAATCCGTCTCTTCTCCACAGATCTATGGATAAATAGCAGTACAAACTCGTTTCTATAGACTTGGGTGGCAATCGAAGAAGGAAAATTCTTAATTCAAACCAGCCGGTAGAGGGTTGGTCTCCCTCAGTCTAGCTTGCCGAAGACACACTATTACTACTGCGGCTGCAGTTCATGTGGTTTCCTTACGACTCTAATCAGTTACAGGACTCATGATCGTGATTCTATCATACATGTATAAATTATTGACTCAACTAAGATAAAATATGTTCCATAAATATTAAGGCAGTAAGCCGTAAATAATACAGAGTTTTGTGATTTTTAATGAATTTTGCATATTAAATGTGACTGAAGATTGCATGAACTGAACGAAAAGTCGGCGTATATTGAGAGTTACCGTCATTTCCGGATCTACGGTAAAAGATTCATACAAAATAAGAGAAAAAGCGGGAATAGGTTTGACTAAAATTTATAACGAAATACTGAAAATTTTCTCATCTCGACAAAGAAAGGATTTAAATGATTCTGATATTTGATCATTTGGTCAGATATAATGTAATGAGCCTAACCGGACAAACTTAGTGGTGCCCCTATTCTGTAATTTGAAGAAGATGGGCAAAAGCGTGCAGTGGTCCCGGCATTCATTCCGAGAGGGAAACTAATCAAAGAGTAAAATAAAGATTCAGTTTATATTTAATTTGAATAAAGTGTTTATTTCATGCTTCATCTGTTTTACATATTTAAAATGTATTTCTTTCTCACATTTCTCATTACTAAGCTCTATAGCTTCAACTTACTTGAGTCTTAGGGGCCTACAGCCAAGTAGTTGGTTCCGGCCATCAACAAATATCAGAAAACCACTGAAAGTCACTACTGTCCCATTGGCCTACTTTATTTAAATTCTATCAAAAGCTATCCGTGAACAATGAAGATAATATTTTCTCTCGTTCAGAAAGTACTTACACTAAACCTGAAAGTTAAAATAAATTCTAAAAAAACATAACACATATATATATATGTTGACAACAAAAAGACATCTAACTCACATTATTAACTACAAACAAATAAATGTTTCTAAAATTGACCCCAATAATCAAGCATAAATCTCAAACATTCAAAAACCAACATTCCCTACGAATTCGCTTGTTCACTTAGAAAAAGTTTCTCTAATAATAATAAAAGTTTCAAACAGCAGATACAGTGGTTATATTATCACTACGTTATCGTAAGGTTTAACTTGATACTAATCAATTAATACCAAAGTATATCGCATGTTACCAACTAACGAAGCAGAAAGCAGATGAAGAAATAAACTCAATAATACAAAATTTATTTTTAAGTTAATGTGATATTACACATAAACTTAAACAAAATAAAAATGCCGAAAAAAATTCTATACAAAAATAAGCATATGAATAATTAATTATAAATAATATTATATTAAATTTTGCATCAAATTTACTAAACATATATGCCGTATGCAGACGCAGTACTTGAAAAACATGATACGACATCGACGGAAGCAAATGAAACAACATAATGCGTACTTAGATACGGCTCTATTGATCTACTGTATTAACCAACATATATTCATTAATATTGCTATAGGAAATCACACACTGGGACAATTTTTCATTCTGAGTTTCTCCAGAAACCAGAAATTTGATAGGAACCGAAGAAAGAAAATCCGAAAGAACGAATTTTCTTTGTTCTTTAAACAAACGTTTTAATAAACTGAATTTACAAGATGTGTAAAGCTTACCTTTAAAGTTATTCTATTGTAGTAAGTTGTTTACAAATCTCATGGGGATAGCTGCCAAATATGAAAGTGAAATTGGCATGATAAGCGTTTCCAAACTGTTGTTTCTCTTTTCCCTACACGCAGAAAACAGATTATTTTTAGAAAAGATTTTTTGGGAAATGCAATATAGATTTATTAGAACCATTAACAAACAACCATTTTGCGAGTGTCAATGGTAATAAAATGTTTTTATATTTAGATTTGATCTTTCTCCTTCATATGATTTTTTTCAGATTGTCATTTATTCTTCAATCAACGCAATAATCTTCGTTTGATCTTCAACTCCAAAAGCTCAATATGTTGAAGGATTGCTTGAACATTTAAATAAACTAAAATTTCATCTGTACATTTTAAAATGAAATTCAGAATTTAGCTGAAACTTGGATTAATTTCATAGAGATCCCCAGAAAATTTTTCGTTTACTGAGTAAGGATGCTATGGAATTACATGAATAAAATGTTTCCGAAATTAGTGTCTATTTTAGCCTCAAATTATTATATATATTATGAAAACTCTTTCTCTGAAGACTGTGTTGATTATAGACATATCAACATCACAGCACAACATATCATTTGTTAAATCTAACCTATCACTCCTCTGATAACATTCACAAAGTCCCTTATAATTAAGGTCAAATTATTTTCGATGTTATAACACCGTCAATCGAACAGCAAAAAAAAAAATACATTTTGTGGGGAACTTCATATTAAACAACGGCAATCTGTTTCAAGCTCGGCGGGTACATGTTAAATGCTTTTGAACCGTAATGTCATTTTAGTCACTTGATGCGATAATCTATTCCCCTTCCGCATCAAGAAGATGCCAGTCGACCGGCACAAATACGAAATGGGTAAAAGTAAACGTGCTTTCTACTTGTTATTTTACGTTGATGTCGAAAATTGTAACCGTTTTCCAGGAACAATATCAGACAACTCACATACATACATTTAAATCTTTAACCGCCAGTTTTCGCTTTTTTTCCATTGCTGCAAGTTTTGCAAATGGTGATCGGGTAGATGGCATGATGGGTGCTGTAAGCCTAAGAAATGTCGTTTTTTTTGTTTGTTTTTTTTTGGTGTCACCTTCGTAATATATTATATGAGCATATATAATAAATAACTGCATACTTAATTCATCAATAACACGTTATATATAATTATTATATAAATGAATAAATAAATCAAATATATATATATATATATATATATATATATATATATATATATATATATATATATACAAATAAGAAAAAAATCAATAACAACATTTACTTAGACGAATATGTACAGTGTGGTTTAAAAGTATTGTCTCACTTCCATACTATAATTTCCTATTTCAGCGTTCTGTGGGGTATTATCAAGAGGAGAGTTACCCATGAACGATACCAGAATACCCATCAGTTGAAGGACACCATTCGGAAAGCCATTGTAACAATCAACACAGCACAGCTTCGTAAACAATCACACAGGACATGAGGCACGCATCATTTTGTAACACGAAAAGTATTGTGTCCATACAGACCTTCTCGACCTTCTCGATGTGTGATAGCGTCAATGAAAGGGAATAAACTGAATCCAGTACATGTGGTTTGTATGACTTGTTCTTCTACTGTTCTAATACCTTTTTGGTAGTAGGTGACAAGACTTTCGGAACACGCTGTATATTGCATTTTTACATTTTTTAATTAGTTGTGATTTCATGCATAGACCTACAGTTATCTAAATATATAGAAACAGTTTATATATATATATATATATATATATATATATATATATATGCATGTGCGAAAATCGGCTGTTTTCTTCAAATAGGGAAATGCGTTTGAAATATTGATTTCCAAACTTAGCAATATTTTCCGTCAAATATTTTAATATATACAAACTGTTTATATATATATATATATATATATATATATATATAAAAACTTTTTAATATGTTTATATATATATATATATAAACACTTTTAATATGTAATGTTTCATAAAAGCACCTTCGATTTATTTAAAAAATGAATACTAAACTTATTTTCGAAAATACTGCTTTAAGCGTAGAATCGGTTATTAATTTTTATCCATAAAATATTAGACTATTGCAAAAAATTGTGTCCGATTTCGTTGTCGTGCTGGAAAACGTCAAATGATCGTTGTTTCGAAAATCAGCTGTTTTTCTTAAAACCAAGTTTCTGCAAATGGGGGAATACGTTTGCAATATTGATTTTCAAACTTAGCAGTATCTTCCGTCAAAATCTTCGGTTTATTCTCCACGATGACAAGCACATAATCTTCATCGACATCGGAATTTCGGAGGGTGGTTGATCCTTTAGGTTAAAATAAACCTGACGAAACCTGCCAATCACTTTTTGACCGTCTGAAGAGAAATAACACATTCAGAATTAACATTCTGAATGTTTTTTGTCTTGTCCCGACGCTTATTCCTTTCCGAAATTAATATAGCACAAAATGGGGAAATTGAAACTATTCCTATTCCATCTTTGTGGACAAAACCTCAACATTCAACTAAATCAGACACGCCAAAAATCCTGTACTAAAACAACGCCCGTCTCAGTTGAAGTCATTTTATACTAACAATAAAAATCGGGCAAACACTTTTACAATGATCTGATCTGATAATTAAGTCCTCTATCTTTCCAATGTATACTTTATTATTAAGTCTATTTTTTTATACTTTACAGGCTGTGCTTTTAACTCTTTCCAAATAATAAAATGATATATAAATATAATGCGTCACATTCATTATAAGTAATACTTTGAACCGAGCAAAAAGAATGAATATCTGCCTGTGGCACCATTTACGAGGCAGAGAAAGGAAGAGAAAGAAAAGAAGGCAGAAAGAAAGGCGAGACGAATCGTGGGTGATAAGCAGCCACACACACGGCTAAGAGACAATGAAAATATTGATAAGTAACAAATGAAAAAGGGTGTCATTACAATGACAGGGAAAAATTCAAGTGAAAATGCTATTTCGATAAGTGACGAGAAACAGGCCACTAGAAAAGACTTTGGACAGATATGAAAAATTAAATGCCACACAAGTAGTGCGCTGACCGAATTTTTTTCGACGAAACAACTTTGGCCTGCGATAATAAAATTATGTTATCAGGAATATGTACCGAAGGAAAATGAATGGGGACCCAGAAGCGTTTTTATTTTTTCCTTGGAGGCGACAGACTGACTGAAAACTTTGGGGATATTTCTTTTATTGTTAAGAATACCACCCATCTTGATAAATTAGCGATAAAATACCTGACAAACACCACGTGTAAAACAAGAGTTGTCATATTGTCCGTTGCGACTAGAAGGGTGATGGCGGCGATTGAAAGGAAGAAAAGGGAAAGAGAAGAGATAATTTTTTTTTTTTTTTAGTTAAGCAAGATATTTTTTTCCCGAAACAAAGCCACGGATTGTTCACGCCCGACTAAGACATCATTGGTCAAGTGGTGGTCACGTGACGCACGAAGGAGGAGGAAAGATACCCGACCAAGACCTCATTGGCCGAGTGGTGATCACGTGACGCACGAAGATGGCTGTCGACGCCCCATCCAGAGTATAAGTATGAAAAGCTGCTACAAAGAAGTGGGGAGGGCAGTTCACGCCCCTCAGAGGTATGGTGAGAAAGTGGGAGTGAGGAAAGTTTCCCAAAAATGGAAAAGAGTTGAAAATCCCTAACCAGAAATAAAAGAGGTGGATATGTATTTAGAATTATCGAGGAAACCCCCGACGCCAACAGACCCACCCCGGTTTTGGTCGGCGTCAATAAAAGCGAGGCCCCAACAGGCAGAAATCAGTTCGGGCTCCAGCAGAGAGTTGAGTTTCCAGAGTTGAAGCCGCCTCAAGATAGCTGACCAAGATTCACGCAAATTTAGGACTCCTCTTCAACCCAAAAACAATTATTTTGAAGAGCGACTTAGAACCAGGCCACCGAAATAAGTTTTTCGACTTTAGTCCAAAGACACACCGAAACACAATTTTTTTAGAGAGCAAACAACTTGAAGCGTTAAAACTGCCTAGCGGAAACGACGTGTCACAATCCACAGAACGGGTCGGGAGATAGATGCAGTCCTATGTATCAAACAACTAGACATAAAGTTTGTTACCTTTTTCTTTGATACTTTGAATTTTTTGAGTTTTCATTTTATTTTATTTTATGCATATTTGTGTAGTATCACCCCCGTTGAACTCAGTTTGCATTACGGCCCCAACCACTGTTTCATCTCGTCTGCCTAAGATCAATTCACAACGTGGGTAGGCGGACTGGAGATCAATGCAGTTAGCTTGGTAACCAGGCGTTGGAAGCGAGTTGGGAACGACGAGGCTGATATCAACTCTAAGCAGATTCCCACTCGAATCACCAAAAGGTTAGAACGTCACATTTGGGTACCGCGACCGAAGCCAAGCCAGTTGGTCGTCACAGGACGAGACAACACGACTGACGCGACAGGCGGATGTCACGTTTGGAGCAGTGACACCGGAACGGAGCAGCGACGAGCGAACAGCTGGCGCCGCGGCGAGGACGTCACAATCGGTGCTGTTTGGGGACGTCACAACTGGTCCCGTGGTAGATCAGGATAGAACGTCACAGTCGGCGCTGTGATCGGGGGGACGAGGTCACAGCCTATATTTCTAAAGTGAGACATTGTAATTATTTACATTATTTACATTTTCAGACCTTTGTCGACATCTTCATTGCCATATTCATGTTTCAGCTTTTGTACGCTTCTGTCTTCTTCCGGTGATTGTAATTTTGAACTGAACTCTTTATATCGTTCAATGGAATAGATTTTTCTAACTCCATGTACCATGGCTCTTTCGGGTGTCTTAGTTTTCTCCAATTAACTCAACTCTCTAAGTTTTTGTGTTCCCCACTGCTGTAGCCAGGTATTGAACTCACAATAGATCCAATGACTTGACCCAAAGTGTTGCTCCATAGAAACAATTCACAAGACGTCAATTCAGGTAAAAGTAGTGGCCATTACTTTATCAATGGCTCGCCCGATCAATGTTGCCATATTCACAACGTTTCAGCTGTTGTATGCTCTTGCCTTTTTCAGGTGATGTTAATTTCGAATTGAACTCTTTATTTCGCTCATCGGGATAGATTGTTCTAGTTTCACGTCCCATGCCTCTTACGCATGTCTCAGTTATCTCTAAATAACTGAAGTCTCTACGTTTTTGTGTTTACTCACAATGGGTCCAGCCACTTGATCCAAAGTGTTGCGCCATAGAACAAATTCGCAAGATGTCAAGTCAAGTAAATGTAGTGGCCATTTCTTTATCATTGGCTCACCCGATCAATCTTCCTGTTAGATAGTCATTGAGATAATTCCGCATATTAAAATTGTTTTTTTGCACATTTTATTACAATTTGAGATTATTCGTGCGAGATATTAGTCTACAAAATATTTTCAATTTTTGAAGGACAACTTGTATATAAAGGAGGTCTAAATCATCTGCTAGCATTAAAATCTTGAGGAGATGCGGACTAGAGTTTTAAAACTGTATCATCAGTATAAAACTCAAAGATAAAATTGTATGGCAGCTGCCGTTAGTTCGGGGAAATACAGATCGATCATCATTTGGCTCTATTCTCCAAAATAAATTGGGATTTTTACAAGAAAAAATAAGAAAAATACCGATAACATGATTACCTCACATATTGCCCTTTATTTATCTCAGTTCGATTGCATTCTCACGTTTTCACTTAACCAAAAGTGTACAAATACTGCATCTATCTTTCTTGAATGTTAAACCTTTAATTATAAAAAAAAATCCAAGGCCGTGATACATTATTAGAAATAAGTTTGATTATTACATTTACTTTCGGAGCAAAATTATTCCCTATAAATACTGTGTCGATGCTTGTTGGACTTAGGATGAATTTATGCAAAGTTTTACAACATGAAAGGACAAAAAGTCTAGGCAATGTTTAACCTCTGTGCCCCCAAAAAGAAATGGCGTGTCAAAGGGACATTTATTCCCTCGAATCAACTATTAGTGTATACACGTTTATCTCCCTGGGCAATGTTTAATGACAAGATTGTAAAAATTTGTGAACCAAATACAATGCGATATTTATTATTTAACTTTTATAAAAATGTATTTACCATTTGATAAATAAATTTCAAAAGAAATATTTTTTATACGAAGATTGATTTAATAAGTGACAAAATTATTAAAGTATGTAAGAGAAAATATGCATTTTAGTGAATTTGGCGAGAAAATGTATTTTTAGTTAATTTGATGTGCAGAATATGTATTTTTCGAAAATGTATAATCATGGTTATTATGTCTTTAAATTTTCTTGTTCCCAGATATATTTTATAAATTTATGACTGAATAATGTATTTTCATATTTATTTCTTAATAAAATGGCAAATAATAAATATTTTATTATTGTTTGTTCACGTATTTTTATAATCGTGTAAAATTATTCTTCTAAAATAAGCAAACTAATATTTTATATATATATATATATATATATATATATATTGTCAATTTGCAATAAGAAAATGTATATGCTTGGATTTTATAAAATTTCTAATACACGCTTTTTAAAACAATAAACATTGCCGGGAGACTCAAATGTGTATACATCAATAGCAGTATCAAGAGAATAAACGTTCTTTTGACACATCTTTTTTGGCGTACACGAAAGTTAAACATTGCCAAAATCTATATCCTGTTACTTACTGTAACGTTGCTCTTTTATATCCCTTGGTGTAGTCATTGCGTTTTCTATAAGGTCGTCTATACTTTACTAAGTTTTCTTGCAAATACTTAATATGGAAAAAACTTTTTTGAAAAGGTTTGCCAATAAGTGATTAACTGAGACTGAACATGTCTTGTAAATTTTAATGCTTCCAAAACGAAAATGCTGTCATTTAACAATCATAGAAAAATTTTACAGCCCGACATCAGCATTGCTGAAGCTAGACTCCTGGAGAGCGACACACGGCGCTTTCTTGGACTCATGTCTTCAACTGATTTGAAGTGGAACGACTACATTGAATCAATAGCTGTATCTACTGCAAGAAAACTTGGGTCACTCTTTTGGGTCAGAAGGTTTTTTATCCTTGCACATTACAAATTCGTCCGTACATTAAATACTGTTGTCATACCTGGTGTAATACTCCTGCTATTCTCCTCGAGATTCTTTGCAAAATCCAAAGAAAGATCAGAAATGTTATTAAACCTGACTTGGTATCACAACATCAGTCACTTTCTCACAGACGTCATGTGGCTACTCTCTGACTTATCTACAAATATTATCATGGTAAACTGCTCTAACGTACATTTTCATTTATACCCCGAGTACATGATTTTAAGCGTGCTACTAAATTGGCATGTAGGTCCCACTCTTTTACTGTTGAAATAATTAACCACCACTTCTACACCAACAGTTACATTTCTCGCACTTACAGACTGTGGAGATCTCTTTCCTTTACTTGCTTCCCTGAAAAGAACAGTCTGGAAAAATTTAAATGCAACGTCAATCATCATCTTGTCTTCTTGAATCCCGTTCACATTTTATCCTTTCCCCAATCCCCCTATACCCAGAGTTTTTTTTCTCTCACTTTCACTTTCACTATCTGTAAATCTCCTGCGTTCTAGTGGCATGGGGTGAACTGATTATCTATATCTAACGTACACCTGTTTAACAGGTGTAATATTGGAGGAATCGAGACTTTTATCATACAGTCTCAGTTGCGGTGAACTGGCCATGTCTTGAGAATGTTTGATGACAGGATACCCAAGATCCTAATGTAACCCAGTTAGATCAGGGCTACAGGAATGTATGACACCCATGGTTAAGATACAAAGACAAGCTGAAAAGCAACTTGTCAGCAGTCAATATACTACATAACACCATTGAGCGCTTAGCCATGGAGCGAGTAGAATGGAGATCAACGTGTTTTAGTGGACTCAGCAATTTTCGATCTGCTTGTCTGAATCATCTTCAAGAAGCGAGAGCAAGATCTAAAAGGGCAGCCAATCTAACAGTGATCTCATTTCACAATCCTCACACTTGCTCCATATGTGGCCTCATTTGTAAATCACTAGCGGGTCATAAATGCCATTTAAGTTATTGCACAAATTTTCAAGCTGTCAGATCCTCATACATCGAAACCGACGCGAGAATCCATTATATATATATATATATATATATATATATATATATATATATATATATATATATGAGTGTGTGTGGTTGTGTGTGTGTTTTAAATATTCTACCTCTTCAAAAAAAATAAGTCAGGGAAGCCAACAGGCATATAGAGACGCTTAATTCTACAGAACATACCTGTCTTACGGCCATAACACGTTGTAACACGGATTCTCATACGATCCCTGATATTAAGCAACGTCGAGCAAAACCGTAGAGCAGCGTTCCAATTCTAGTTGCATTCGTTATATTCAATCATGCACAAAAGTATTGATCACAATAGGGGCTAGATAATATGTTCACCTGGGATCTGCATTAGTCATATCAGTTATGGCCTTTCTTTTAAAAAAGAACTTCATGATCCTCCTTGGCCACTTCTGAAGAAAGCAAATATCTATAGATCAATGAACATTTTAAAATCTTTATCACTCGGACGAAAATGTAATGATGAGTAAAATTCAGTTAAACATTCGGAACTAAAAAATGAAACATTAATATTAACAAGGAAAGAACCGGGGTGATTGGATGTGCAGGTGGTGTAATCTATATAAATAAATGTGAATGTCAGTGTGTCACAATGTTCCAACTTTATCCTAGAGGCTGTAGACCAACATATCATAACTTTTTCGAATCAGGCCGATTCTGTGAGCAAATTAAGAACATTATGAACTGGATCCAGACTCCCAATCCTGAAATTTTGGACTCCCAACTTTTCATTTCTGCGATTATTTTCAGCGAATTTTTTACGTGATTTTTTGCGCGATGTTTTTTGTACGATAACAATTTTTATATCTTGGTCATATTTTTTTTGTAAATAATTGAAATTATTTGCAAAATCTAACCTCATGAAATAAAAATAATTGTTTGTATGGAAAGTAAGGACATACGTATATATAATTATCTTTAAATTAAGTGGTGGCAGAAGAATTATCGTTGAACTTTTAAATGGTGGGTTTAAATATTAATGCAATGTATAAATGAAGTGATCAATCTAGAGTTCTTCTGTAGTTTGTTGTTGCTTATCGCATACGGAAGCAGTATGACTCTCAGCAAGAAATCTCCACCAACAAAGGAACAGATTGCAATGAAAAACATACAAGGCTGCAGCGAAGAAAAGGCCCCAAGTGCAATGAAAACCCAGATCAAACGGCAACCAGGGGAACTTCCAATGATGAGAATATGCAAAGACTTCGGAACTATCAAACTCCTGAACAACTTGATAGGGTGACTTTTAAGCTAGTAGTGAGTAAACTGGAACATGTTTAATTTCAGCATATGTCTATATTTCTGAGATGAGATATTATGTACACTATTTACTTTATTCGGACTATTGTCATCATCTTTGTCGTCATATTTATTACAACGTTTCGGCCGTGGTACGCTCCGGCCTTCTTCAGTTGATATTTTTGTTATAATTTTTGAATAAATAATCATATATATATATATATATATATATATATATATATATATATGTGTGTGTGTGTGTGTGTGTGTGTGTGTGTGTGTAAAATATATAGAAAATAGGAAAGAACTCGTTAGGTAAATAATCCAAAGTTCTTTAGTATTTTTGATATTATTTTTAAAAAATAGTGTTTTTAAATAAATAATTATAAATATATATATATATATATATATATATATATATATATATAATAGCTGGTTACTCGTATTCGAGGTTACCCGTCTACTAGGGTGGCTAGCTAATACCTTCTGCACACATTCGCTCAGGCATATTTGCTTGTTCAATTTATACTGCAGCTATACTGAGCAGACCTTAGTTACAGTTTGTGGGAGAGAGCGTGTTTTCGAGCGTGGTAAACAATCTGAACAAAGCCAGCCCACTGAAACCCAAGGTCACGATGAATTGTGATTAAATACTTGCACAGCTATGTTCCGTCCAACCATTTTAACTCACAAGTCTTGGCTCAACCAGTGGTATGATTTCCAGGCACTTTCATAGATTCCGCACGCTTACAAATGGTTAGATTCGAACCCAGGTCTCATGGCCAGAAAGCGAAACTTCTAACTTCTCGGACACGCACCGATATATATATATATATATATATATATATATATATATATATATATATATATATATATATATATATATATATGCGCGCATGTGTGTGTGCATGTGTATGTGTCTGTGTGCTCATCACTTCGCTCACGTATAGTAGTGGTTATCACTGCAGAGATTATGTTGGGCATGTTGAAATCAAATTTCAAACGATACCGCTGGGCGCACTTTCGCAAGAATACACTTGAATGCTGTGACTCTTCTACCACATCTATCAAACTGGCCTGGCTCTCTAGATTAGAAGCAGTATATATCTGAATTCAAAACCATTGGGGTCCCTTGCTGGAAACTCCACCCCGTAAGAAAATAATTGCTACTGAATCTACAGTAAAAATAAAAACAGGAATTTGATTCTCTTCTATATAAGAAAAAAAAATTCATATCTCTGTTTGTATAACGCACATGTGTGATCTTTAGCGTTCGCCTACAACGTGAATGGAAATAGATTTCTTCATGAATTTGTTGGATTATTTTCCACATGTCCATCCTTGTTGAGATACTTCAAATAGAATTTTGACGCAGCAACACAAACTAGGATCAACCAGAATAACTTCGCTAACACTTACCTCATGAAAAGATTTTGGGGAACAGTTTTAATATTTTATATTATTAGGACACGCTTGGATTATAAAGTTTACTTGTTAAGCTTTGAAGGACGAAACGCGTCACAATTAATCTTTTTCTTTTTTAATCTTTTTCCTTGTCGAGGACCTATAATGTATGTGGACAGGAATGCGTCAGCCACCGATCAGAGCGTATATAGACTACATTGAAGCAATAGCTGTATCTACTACATGGAAAAGTACCTATAAAAAGAATACCCGCTCGGCCCGGTGGCTAGGATCAAAGTGTAGTATCTGCGCTGTGAGCTGTCGGGTCGTGTGTCTGTCGAACTCTCTGCTTGCAGAGAGGAACCCGGACGAAGCTCCGCCGAAGGGTAGGGTTTCGTTGGGGGAGGTTGACGGAACTGGCCCGCCTCGGCGGGTTTTGATGGTTATTTATTTTTGGCTGGGCCTACGGGCTCAGAAATACCCACATTAAAAAGGCCTTGTGCCACATTCGATCCCCGTGGATGGATTGATAAATACAATCTACTACATGGAAAGTTAGTTCATTGTGCCTTTTCATAAGGTTTTTCTCGTCAAAGTCCATCTTACATATTCACAAATCTGCTATTCATACGTACATTAAATAATGTTGTCATATATCGTCTTGTGCCCCTGCTGCTCATCTCGAAATACTCGACAAAACTCAAAGAAGGTCATGCGATGTTATCATCCTCATTTACAATCTCGATTCCAGTCATTTTCTCACAGACGTGATGTGGCTTCCCTTTGTCTTTTCTACAAATATTTTCAGGGGGACTGCTCTGACGAGTATTTTTGCCCTGGTTCTCCGACTACATGAATTCAATCGTGCTACTAGATTGGAATCTAGGCCCCACCCATTTATTGTTGAATTAGTTAAATGCAAATGCCACTTCTACTTCAGCAATTTCTCTCACTTCCCGACAGTGGGACTCTCTTCCTCATAATTCCTTCCCAAACAACGGCAATCTTCAAAGATTTAAATCCAA